>PVHT020000174.1:2188779-2312974 GCA_004024745.2 Catagonus wagneri | reverse complement strand
GCTAGGGGTCTAATCGGAGCTGTAGCCACTGGCCTGCGCCGCAGCCACAGCAACGCAGGATCCGAGCCGCATCTGCAACCTACACCACAGCTCACGGCAACGCCGGATCGTTAACCCACTGAGCAAGGGCAGGGATGGAACCCGCAACCTCATGGTTCCTAGTCGGATTCGTTAACCACTGCGCCACGACGGGAACTCCTATTTTCTTTTAATTTTAAAGCTAAACTGTTTAGAGAAAATAAATATCAGTTTCCATTACTGCTAACCAAAAGATTCCTGATTAATATTCTATCGTATCAAACTCAGATTTAGTGACTGAAATGAGAAAAGGACCCGTGGTGAGGCTGATATTGTCTAGAGCTAGCTCTGAATTCAATGGTCTGGTGCCTAACATTGAATTTGGCCTATTTCTGGGTGTCCTGGTTATTTGATAGTTAAAGCACTATGGACATTTTCTCTTTTAAGAAAACTTGCGACTTGGCTAAGAAGCAAAGAAACTGGCACGGACTTGAACCAGAAAACAGGGAAACCTCCCAACTACTGCCTTGATAATTAAGAACCTTGAACTCACCATACATAACTTGTAAGAAAAAACTTAATGACAAGTAGAAAAGGAGAGGTTTGGGTCTGTAAGCAGACAAGTCAAGACTTGAAAAACCACACCACTCAGCTGGCTCTTAAGAATCACGCTATCATTTTCCCTGGAAATGATTCAACTCCACTGTGAGAAAACGGGGACACACACAGACACACCATAAGCTCCCTGAGATAAGCCTGGTGAGAGCTCCCACCCGTGGGAGAGTCAGAGCTTCTACCCACGTAGACCAGCGTGGATCGCTCCAGGGGTATGGAGCCCCCCACCCTGCCTTTGTTTTGAAGAGTAAATGAAGGTGGTGGAGGTCACAGGTGCCAAATCCACACCTACTGCCCCCCCCCACACTCTTGTTGGTTCTCTGGGCTCCACACTGGATTTCCTATCAGAGAACCCAACCACTAATGTTACATCAAAAATGAAGGCCAGCAGATAGGACACTCCAGTTCCCACCTCTTGGCCTGGAACTCTCTGACCCCTCGTGCATTCCCTTTTTCCCCCCTTAAGATTAACTCTCCCTGTGCTTGGGGGAGCCTGCTTTGCTCCCAGCCTTATTCAGCTTCAGCATCTGTAAACTTTCATTCAATGAGGTTTCTTCCTGACCTCGGGTGTGTGCTCAACCCAACAACATTCAATCTTCACCTGAGACCGCTGGCTCCCCCCAGTCCCCTGCCAGGTTACTCTTCTAGTTTCTCCTTCTACAGCCACACCCTCTGTTCTGTCACCACTCCTTCTGGGGCTGTTGGCAATCAAGTTCTTGCCCCTACCCAGCACGGAAGGAGCCCTCTTGAAGGTTAACGGTGAGGAGGATTCCAATCCCCTTTGCTCAGTCTTCAACCTTGTATAGCACTTTGCACTATTACCCACTCTGGGAATGCTGTCATGTTCTGGGGGTCCCCATGCAGTGGCTCTCTAAGATGTCCTCCTATCTCCTCGACAATACTTGTCCTGCTGCCTCTTCCTGCCCTGGTTGCCCATAAGATTTCCTCCTAAGCCGTCATCACTCTATTCGCTACTGTCTCTGCACAGAAGATTCTGTCGGTTCCCATGGTTCCAGGGTTGCCTGGGAACACTCAAATCTTCATCTCCAGTTCCAAGTTCTTTCTAGAACTCTAATGACAAATTCCTGACCGGGGGCCCGCTGGGGAGCTTGTTGGAGCTCCAGTGTGTGCATACACACACGCACAGGCGCACACACGTGCACACACGTGCACTCACACACGCTGCATACCTTTGCTCGGTTCAGCTGTGAGGTTATTATTCTCTTTCTCAAAAATCTTCCCTGGCCCTCTCTGACTCCCGAGTGGAGTAACACCCCTTACAGTGCGCCAGGAACCTGTGCAGTCAAGCTCCGTGGCAGTCCTTCAGCCACTCACCAACATCGCCTTCAGGGAAGTCTGTGATTTGGCAAAACTCCTCTGCTTGCCATTCCTTAAACATGCTTTCCTGCCTTCCCGGCGGGGAACCACTGTTTTCTCCCAGGGATGTGCCCAAAGAGAAGAGTCATATGCAATGGAAAGGGCTTATAAATCATCTCCTCTGACTCATTTTACAGATGAGGAGAAAGACACCCAGGCCAGGGACCTGAAGGTCCCAGGATTTATTGATCACAGATTATCCGGCCGGGGACCCCCGGCTCACAGGTCACAATGTTTCCTCCGGGCAGCACGTTGGTCTCACTTCAGAGCTGATCTCATCTATAAATGAATACATTTTCATAAAGTCGGGAGGGTTTCTCAGGCAGGAAAAGCTCGCAGCTGCAGGCACCGCAGCAGAATGGCCAAGATGGCAGACCCACATGGCGCCTTTGCCCTGCCCTGCCCAAGGGTTCAAAAATAAAAACCCTTTGCCTCTGGGAAAACATCCCCTGAGAAAATGGACTCTGACCCAATGACTTTTCAGTGAGTGAAAATGGACATTCGGAGGAAGCTCTCAAGTTAAAACAGAGTGTGGGTGACAGAAAGCTCATGCGGGAAACTAGGGACAGCCCACTCTGGTGATATTTTTGAAATCACACCAAGTTTCATGACCTCAGCAGAAATTAGGAACACAGAAGATGGAAACATAACTACATGGGCTCAAAATGAGAGCACAGGAAAACAAAGAGATAAATGTCACAGAGGCCCCCTTCAACTGTGTGTGAAACAGGAAGACTCTGGTTTGCTCCCTGGTCCCCACTCTCAACATTATGACTAATTGTAAAGGCCGCACACTCGAAACACACACGAAAAACCCCAAACACCAGCACTATCCTCATATCACCCGAGAGAGAGCATGGGGGGGAAAGATGGGTAGGAAACCACCCTACAAAACTGTCTAACAAGAAAAACAGTCTTTATTATGAAAGGCTCTGGTAACAAATTGTATTTGTTTGGAATGCAAGAATTCTGTTTCTAAAAACTCCCTTCTGATGAAAAAAGACACAGATAATAATAGCAGATGGAGGCAGATACATTTTGCTCACTCTGTGGGACACCCCCACATACATATGTATATACTCAAGCCAAACAACAAAAATGAAACCAAAAAACCCCTCCCGCATCAGACAAAAAAAACAAACAACCCAACCACCATAGACCCTGCTCAAAAAATACTTCTTGATGAGTCCCAAGCCTGCTCTATTTACCCTTAGAGCTTAATGAGCAAGCTACTAGAAACCTTGATACCTGGACTAAGGGTCAAACAACACAGAACACTATAGACTACAAGGTGATCAGGTAAGAACCGTATTTGGTTTTAGAAGGGCACCATCATCTTATGGAAGGAACAAGGCCAGCGTTTTTCTCCCTGGGACACTGAGAGAGACTGGGAGAAGGGGAAGTTTATGAGACAAGACAATAAGCTCAGTATCTGCCACACTGCTTGCGAGGAAGCACTCAGAGCCCTAGTTAGCTATAGATGGGTAAGTGCAAGAGACAGTTCTGAACGACTGGGCAGGACCTGGGTGCAGGGACCTAAAGGTGTACTGTTGCTTTGGGCTAAAGGTCAGCACCCAGCCCTTTGGCAGCTACGCAGTGAGCTTCTCAGACATTCTGACATTTGGCCAGAATTGAGAGTTGCAAGTCTGGAAGTAGAAACCAGAGAAGCAACTGAAGACAAACGTTTTAATTGCAATACAGACAATCAAAACATTTTAAAATCAGTTCAGTTAGGCACGTCCTAGAGAGGAAGCCTTTGGGTAAAGCCGCGCTAGGAGCTGTAGGTGAGCTGAATTCCTGGAACTCTCTCCTGCTTTCTGTCACCACTTTCTGTGCGGTCATCGGATCGTTATTTTTCTTGGGCCAACTCTGAGGAACTCAAGACTTTGACATGTTATCAGTGGTGAATCGAAGCCAGGATTATCACATGTGGTCACAAGGTGATTTCAGAGCCACTTTCAAGTATCTCAAAATGTCACTCGGCTTCTTTTTCACTGAAAACGTTTATATAAGCCAGCCAAATACTGGCTTTCCACTACATTATCTATTTAGTAAGAGAGAACACATTTCATTAGGACTGAGTCGGAGTGATTTTCTGGACCGCAGCTTCTGAGAACTGCATCCTTGCTGTTGTCAGAAGCAGTCTGCTCTCTGATAACATTGTGCCAGTGCTTAGCCACGACTTTTTCAACAGTCACCATGGGGAGCAAACTGGCCCCCAAGCAGCAGGGTGCTAGAGCTTACAGCCCCCCAGTCCTAGAAAGTCAGCCATCCCTGGATTAAGCTCTTTTTATTCCTTGATTGTTTAATGTCTTGCATATTATAATCAGTGTTTTAATTCAGGATCTGGGCCTTCAGGCGGTTTTCCGAAAGGCACACATTTGGAAGTCAACTAATTATAAGTGCGCTTTTCTTCAGTCACCGCAAGTTCTCTGTGCGCGGGAGAGAATATTTTTTGTCCTCGTGGCCGTGTTAATTTTTAAGCTGCTGCTGCCCTAGAGGCTGCCGAGGCAGAAGAGGCAGATACTGGGAAAGCGTGGGTCGTGATTCAGGGAGGGCTTTGTGGGTTGGCAGTGATAAAGGGAGGAATTCTGTGCCATTGCATTTAACCAAGAAAACATGTAAATCAATTTCTCTGCTTGAGAACGAGTACACATTTTGAGGAAGAGCAGATTCATAGCTTTATCTTTAGAATTAAACTGAGAGCTCAAAGAAATAAAAGATATGAATTGCTATTCTGTGAAACAGAGATTGTAAACCAGTGAGGTGTGGAAGTTGTTTTAAATAAGCAGAAAGATAATCTTATCCTAGTGCGTCTTGGCACACATGTTGGAAGAAGCACATGAAACTAAGCTTCGTGTCTTGGGCAATAGCCTTCCTGACTTAATACCGTGAAGAAACGTATGGCTACTGGGTTAGTGTTGCATCATTATGATCAAGTTAAGAGAGTCAAAATCCAACACCAAGAAATATTTTTTTGTAAGAAGGGAATAAACATGAGACTGTACACTCAAATTTGCTTGTGTCTATGTAAAGAAATCCTGGAGGGGTGCACTAGGGGAAGAGAGCCTTGGGATCGAGGTGGGGGGGACAGCAACGGGAGGGAGAGGTCTGGGTTTTATCCTTCACTGTACACATTTTAATTATCGCTTGGTGTTTTGGTACCAATGTGAATATACCACCTATTCAAAAGTTATGTTTATTAAAAAATTAAATAGATAATGAAAGGAAAGAGCAAACTATATAAACAAGAAGTGGGGAACAGGAGAAATAATCTTCATATCAAAAGAAGTTGAAGCTTATGTATGATTATAAATAATTTGTGGAATGTTAAGACTCGCTAAAGCTTAGCAAGGTGATAGGTACCTATTACTTGTTGTATCATTTTCTCTATCTCACCTTTGCAAGACTGAAATATTTTCTTCTCCCAAAATATAATTTGTTAAAAAAACATGTTGATTTCATCAAAATATGCTATCCTTAAGCAAACAGAGAGACATTTTTATGAAAGCATATAGGCCACGTAACGGCAATCTACGTTACTTATACGCTTTTTTGCTTTCACAACCTAGTATGACTTCAATATTTACAAATAAGTAATCTTTCTGATAAAATACACATGGACATTCACGAAATATTACACAGTATTTTACCTGAAACGGGATATTAATAAGAAAAGTAGGTTTCTGTCCTTGTTTATATTCCTTAGCCTTGTAATTTTTTTTTTTCCAGCCCTGGAAACAATGCCTTTCCAATTTTTAAAAAACTTTCATCAATGTCCTCTGTTTTCCAGACTTTTTGTTTCACACTTTGGGAACTCAATCCTAATCAAGCAAAGTCCGAGTAGAGAAAATCATCGGCCCTAGTTAACTGGTCCCATCAGGATGACCTCGGTCCATTGCTAGTCCTGTAAGACCAGGGCAGACTGTATGCCAGCCACCCAGGGCAATGGGCGCTCTGGAGTTTGGCTGAGAATCTCAGGGGCAGTCTGGACTCCTGGTCAGTCACTAGAAGGAAACCTGTGGTAGGATGGAGAGCTGCGGCTACGACCAAGCAGAACACATTCACTTTCTGGGGATCACTGAAAACTATGCGTGTCTCCTCCCTACCCACAGTCCTGAACTCTCTTGTGCGGGGTTATTTAGTAAATGCTTTTAGGTCTGGTGAATTTGGGTGCGGGACCTAGCCAGGAAAACTCTCCCTCTGCATGTGAGAGGCTCAGTGGAGACAAGCACAGCACACCGGCAGGGCCACATTTCACATTCTGCCACCTCCTCTCCTTACCACTTGGGGAGTGTCTCTGGGTCAGAGATGGTGAAAGATCCTTTGCATATTATCTCCAGTTCTGACAATAACCCAGCAAAGTTGTTGCTCCCGGTTCCAACTCACAAACAAGAGCAACCGAGGCTAAAAGAGTTGAAGTATGAGCAAGTTATTTAAGGCCACACAGATCATTAATAGGAGAACCACATTCAAATCCAGTTCTGCCTGATTCTGAAAGGCATGCTTTTTTTCTACTGCAGCATATGCCCTCTGACATACTAACGTTTAGTTTTAGTAGTTTGAACATTATGTAACTACGTATAAGGTGACAGAAGGCAGAAAGACGACAGATATATACTATTTGTACTCGGGCATGTTTAAAGTCATTGAGAAAGACAAATGGCAATCACCTAAAGACAATTGCTTGAAAATGCAAAGCTATTCAAAAACTCATAGTTACATTTGCCTGCCTGTATAAACAGTATTTAAAATATTAAACAAATTACAACCCCAAAGAAATGCATGACTCTTACCACCTTCCTCGGGTTTCATGTCTAATAGTTCTTCTGTAGATTCATTAGCGAAGGGGAAACAAAGGAAAATTTTAAGTCAGTTTCATTTGGTAAGGCATTTGAGTCAAATTACTAAAATTTGAGTTGTTTTCCTTAATCTAGATTACCTGAGCATGCATTATGTGTAGAGCTTTTGTCCAAGGTGGATAAAACACTTTTTCCATCTTCAGCTGTAAATATAACACATGCATTGAGTTATCACCAATTGGCAATGGTGTCTGCATTCGTATCCTATTGCGGTGTGAGGTGAACACATACCTTCAGGAAGATGTGGCATCTACAAAGCTCATGCATGGAGTAGCAGGGGTCCATGGGTTTCATTTTACTCAAGCTGGTCGCTCTCAGTGAACAGCCCTGAATCCTTGCTTTTTTTGGTAGAACACTATCCAACACTGATCTAACAATTCTTCTCTGGGCAAACATGTGACTGAAGTGCTTGACTATCTCTTGATGGAGCTAATGAACCTCGACCACAAGGACGTGGCTAATATTAAAAGGCAGATGCAAGTGAAAGAAGCCAGCCTGTAAAGGCTACGTACAGCATGATTCCAACTATACATTCTGCAAAAATGTATATCACCTATAAAATTTTTCCCTGCATCTCCAAAGCTGTGAGTCCCCTTGAAAGGGTCAGATTTCCACCCCCATGAATCCCATCACATCTGTCTCCTTGCAATAAGAACCACCAATGATCTTTTGTTCCTACCTTCCCTTTGTTGCAATAACTCATACATCCTAGCTTCCTCTCTCCCCCCCCCCCCCCCTCCTTGGAGCGGTTTCTCAGGGCTGCCTGAGATGCTGTCTCCTGGGCTTGAGTCCTAATTTCACCCCAAATAAAACTTAACTCTCAAAACAAAACAAAATAAAACAACCACCAGTGAAAGAACTGACAGTGATAGCAGGAGGCAGGAAAAGCTGGTAAACCCTTGACAGCACAGTGCATGGTCACCAATGCTCAGATCCCTTTTCTGACCACACAAGGATCAGTGGGCCCAAGGGATCTGGTGTCACTCATGACAGAGCAGAACCAGGAACCACCTGGAAGAGCACTGTCTGAGCTCTCCCATCCATTCTCAGCAACGGCCAACACCCACCCCACAAAATAAAACGCCCAGGATGTCATTACGTGATCTCATCACAACCATCCCTGCAGCCCAAACAGCAGTTACAACCAGTAATGGTAACAGCAGAGGTGTCATCATCTCTTGTAAAAGAAATATCTCTCTGTTGAGTCTCAGCTGTGATGTGACCTTGATGGGCTGCTGCTGAAATGATGAATAATGCTATTTTCTGGTCCAAAATACACAACCTCTCTCAGGAACGCTCTAGGGTCAACACGACTGATATTTGAAAATGTAAAACTGAAACAATAGGAAGCCAATTAGCATAGAATTTTCTCAACTTGAGAAAAAAAGGCCTCGGAGGAGTCTGCCAAAAAAGAAAATGAGATGGCTGTTGCGCAGTAGTATTTCAGAAGCGATTCTGAATAAAAATCAAAACTTACTCTTAAAACTAGAGGATTCCTCGTGCTGGTTTTCATCCTCTAACGAAATTAACCTTAAAATTAAAAAGCAAAATTCAGTCATGTTCTGAAAAGGTTATGATGGAGCCACGGTTTCTGTACAATATCCATTACTATGCTTACACGTGAAATATGAACATGTAGTCATTTACAAACTATACATTTTTGGAAGAGGAAAGAAATCTGCTGGCTTTCTCCTGTCTCTGTCCTAAGGCTGTCTTAACATCTGAAGTTGGTTTCACGATAAGGCCTGTACTCTTTAAATATCTAGGTGGGCAGTTAGGCTTAACAAAGACAGTTACTTACAGTTATCACATTAAAAACATAGTTAAAAAGGCTGATGGAGAAGCACGTATTCATTCTGATTCCTGAAATTACAGGAGAGGACACCTCACGAGGTTAGCTAAGTTCCCTAAGGATGAAAGCAGGCTCACTCTCAAGTCCAGAATTCTATTGCCTCTGGACTTTTACTGTTCCTGGGTAAGATCATGGCAAAGACAAGTCCCCACTCGGAGACCCTGTGGGTGCCTCTGAGCCTCCCTCCTAACACAGTGGCTCACTTTACCTGCTATTTCTGAACGCTATTTTTAAACATTTTCAGTATCGTTTAAAATAGTTACTGGGTTATATTCTTTGAGCTTTAGAAAAAGGAAGTACTAAAATAATGAAGAATTAGGAAATTAATGAAAACTAATCAAGACAATCTTGGGTGGTTCCTCTCTAAATAAAAACTAATGCTTTATTTATTTATCTGCGTCTTTTTAGGGCTGCACCTGTGGCAGATGGAAGTTCCCAGGCTAGGGGTCGAACTGGAGCTGCAGCTGCCAGCCTATGCCACAGCCACAGCAACACAGGATCTGAGCCACGTCTGCAACCTGCGCCACAGCTCACAGCAATGCTGGATCCTCAACCCACCGGGGAGGCCAGGGATGGAACCTGCATCCTCATGGATACTAGTCAGGTTTATTACTGCTGTGAACGCCTAATGCTTTAATTTGACTGCAGCAACATGTAAGGGTGAAAAGGAGGCACCAGAACTCACTCCAGGAGCCCTGCCTCTCACTATACCAGGGACTGCGGTCAGTCTTCTAACATCTCCGAGGCTTGCTTCCATCATTTACATAATGGGGAATTATGAATATTAACTACAGGACAGTTACCATGAAAAGGAGTTGAGTTAATACGAATAAAGCACCCGGCATTGTGTTCAGCACACAGCAGGCACTCACTCAGTGGTAGCCAGCATCGCCCTTACTACCAGGGACAGGTTAAACTGCTTCCTCCTAAAACAGCTCATTGTACTAGATTGGGATCACTTTCTAAGGTTGTTCCTACAATGAAAAATTGCCTTCGTTCTGCACTAAAATTGCTTTTTCTAGTATTTGCTTTAAAAATTAAAGACGACTACTATGGGCAGTGAATACTTCTGTCGGACGAAAAAGCTGTATTCAAAAATTTATTTAGAAACAGTAAAAACATAAGACTGCCATCTAAACTTTTTGTGTGTGTGGAAAAGGAAGAGAAAAGGGAGAGGTGAGTCCGTCTACTCTGCTTTCCTAGGCCGGCTGGTTCAAGATTAACCCCGTTTCCACCGGCTTTGACATCTCAACAGAAGAAGACATAGGTTCACATTTAAACCTCTGCCACATCATGCACCATATAGGCTGAAAAGTTCTTCTCAGTATTTAATGTAACTGGAGGCCCCTTCTCTGTAAGGAGGCAAGAAATGAAGATGGAGGAGTTACTTCCTGCACCCACAGAGGAGAAAACAGGAGGAGGTCTGCGCGTAGAAAACAAAAAGTCAAACCCAACACTTGTGTATGACAACACCTGAGTACTGTGTGTGTTGTGAGGCAATGTCACAGGTTATTTCCGTCTGTGAGTGAAAAGCCGGGGATTTCCTATCTAGGACAGGATCTTGTAACCGATGGTGACAAAAGGAACAGATGGGGTCCAGAAACCCAAGAGAGTGGGAAGCTGGGGCTGAGGTCAGGGAGTGCCGGGGCCCTCTGCCCTTTCCTGCCGCGGTCAACTCCTCCCAAGTTGCCCCTCTACGCCCCCCCGAAATGGGTCTCTAATGGGGATAAGTGGGCCCAGGCTTGACAGGAATACGTGCGTGGGGGAGTCTGGCCCCAATTTTTGTAAGTTTACTCTGACAGGGGAGGCAGGAGAGCAATCTGATGTGCCTGAGACCCCGGCAGGCTTGGGCAGTGTGGATGGCACCGCTCTCACCGGTGGAGGAAAGGTTTGCCGAGAGAAGGAGCCGAGACTTACCGACTGGGTTCCTCTGCGGCGGCCTCGGCACCTTCCTGCTGGGCGAGCCTCTTCCTTTCTTCTTTCTCAACCAGTTTTTTCATAGGGTCTTGTAAGCTCTTGATCACAATGGTGGAAAGGAAAACAAAGGAAAAAGAAAAAGAAAGATCAACAAAAAAACTCGACTGCCACTGGTCCTGGTAATCAAACTCTGAATTACAGGTTTGGGGAGGTAACCTTGAACCCATCAAGCCGGCAAGAATAAAGTTTTACATGTTCTCAGACCCATCCAAGAAATACTAGCTTATAAAGGAGAGCCGTTTTGCCACTAGATTTATGTTTTCCCTTTTGTGATAAGCTATGTGAAAGAAGGCCTTTTGGCTATTGCTAACTTTATTTTCCATCTTTAACATTCAGCTAAGATAAACATTCTGCTCTGTTTGCAGCCCACACACTGACAGAGTAGAAGCTTTCTCTCCCCCAAAGATGAGACAATTTTATTTTTAATTTTGTTTGCTGTTTTGCAATCTAAAAACAGCTTATTTTGAAAAAACAAGAGAAAACAAAGCCTCTTTTTTTCCAGACCCAAAATAGTGGCTTAACATATTCTGACAAGTAAACTCCCACGAGTGGACAGAGCAGGTGCATTCAAATCTTTGTAGATTAAAAACAGGTGAAAGCCTTTTTTTGGCACATAATTTCTTTGAGTTATTATTCCTAAAGTTTATCAAAAATTTACGGAAAGATTTAAAAAAAAAAAACAAGCAAGTGCCTAGACACTGTACGCCAGTGACGAAGTTTGAAAAAGCAAAACATTCCTGTAACAACTGAATAATGAGTTATACAAAAAGATCTCTATTTCTGGCCCTAATTATAATACCAACACAAAAGAAATATCTCAAGATACTTGTTTTGCTTATATTCTCAGAATTCTTAAAATCCAAGTCCTTATCCTTTGGGTCTTCACTGTTCTATTCCATCTCCCTCCTTCACTTTTCTAGTGTGACCCACATAGAAGAGACAATTATGTTTCATACGCCAACTCTGACTGGTAAGGGATGGCTGACCAGAGGGCTGGGTGAACGTGGTCCGAAGGCTGAGTCTCAGCAGAGGGGAGAGCTGTGACTGGTGTCAGCCATGGACACCAGATGGATACGGCATCACCCCTCCTGCCAGAATGATTTTCCTAAAACACCCAGGCCACTGTGTTACCCTTTTTCTCAAGAAGCCAGAGTAGTTTCTTATTTCTTCCCATTTCTAGTCTAAACCTCTAAAATGTGACCCTATCCTATGCCTTCCTAACATTCCCAATAACCCAACACGGCTTCCCCTTCACTTAGGCCCCTCCTCAGGGTTTCCTGTGTGCCACTTGCTTCCTGCCTGTCCTTGCCCATTCTGCTGCTTAAAGAGCTCTCCCTACCTGTCTGTCTAGCCTCAAAAGTCCTATCAGTCTTTGCAAAGCCCAGATCAGTGACTGCCGTTTTCCATAAAGCATCATTCACTGAGCATGCCAAATTCAAGACAGTCCTTCCCTCTCCAAACTGCATTTACAGTTTTATTAATATTTGAGTGTATATGTCCTGTATATTTTGTCTCTTAAAAGTATTTTTTAAGGAGTTCCCATTGTGGCTCAGTGGTTAACGAATCTGACTAGGAACCATGAGACTGCGAGTCTGATCCCTGGCCTTGCTCAGTGGGTTAAGGATCCTGCGTTGCCATGAGCTGTGGTGTAGGTCGCAGATGCAGCTTGGATCCTGCGTTGCTGCGGCCGTGGTGTAGGCCGGCGGCTGTAGCTCTGATTCAGCCCCTAGCCTGGGAACTTCCATATGCCGTGGATGTGGCCCTGGAAAAGACAAAAAGAAAAAAAATTTTTTTTAAATTATAAAAACAATAAATCCACATGTAGAATATTTGGGAAGTAAAGCAAAAAAAAGGAGCAATTACTTATAATTCCATTTCCCTAAAATAATGAGCTATTATCTTCATATATTTCTTTCCTTTTTTTTTCAATACTCGTACTACTTACATAGAGTCTTGTTTGTATAGTAGATATTCTTATAGAGTGTAGTCTTCTTAACCATTAATATCTACATTTAATCAGCATAGATATTAAGTTTATTGAGTGGCGAATATAAAAAATATTTTATCTATCTTAAACACTTAATACTGAATTAAAAAATATAAATATGCATTCCTTCACCAATATTCTAATGTAGGGCTAAAACGTTTTCTTTGAGTATGTGTCCCCTGATTGGGGTGCTGAAGCATTTTCTTGCATAAACCACATCCATATGGCACTGCCATCATGTTCAATGACTCCCTTTTTCTAGACATTTACATCAGGACACTCAATCAGCAAATAGTGTCTGAGCACTTAGCAAGGACCAGGTGCTATTGTGGCTGCTGGGGAAACACAGAGAACAAGACAGACAAGATTACCAGCTAGTGATGGGTCCAGGCAGAGAATTGAAATAGGGGAATAGAAAATGATTGGGTCACACTTCAGGTAGCAGGAATGTTCTCTCTTAGAAGGGATATTTCAACTGAGAGCCAAATAGCATGAAGCAGCCGGCCATGTGCCGCTCAGGGAGACCAGAGGAGCCTGTGCAGAGACCTAGAGATGGGAACAGCTTGGCTTGTTTGGGTTGTAGTGCAGTTGGCAAGAGGACAAGTCTTATGAGACCACGATAAAGAGGTCAAGGGCAGTCACACAGGCAGAATGTTCCTTTACCCACATGAATATGGGTAAAATTTAATATTCTGCCCCATTAGTTTCATTATTCTTTCTTTCTTTCTTTCTTTCTTTCTTCTTTCTTTCTTTCTTTCTTTCTTTCTTTCTTTCTACTACATGACAATGAAATGGAATTCATGATCCTTTGCTAAAGGGGAAATGTTATGAAGGATAGCATTGGAGCAAATGAGGCAACTGGAACATAGACTGTAGTCTAGGTGTTCTTTATTCACACACACACACACACACACACACACACACACACGCACGCACACACACACCAAAAAGCACACTCTGGGAAAAGTGTACCCAATGTGTGTGTGTATTTGGAAATCTGTAACCACAAGCAGTTCAACAGATGTCAAGGACTTACTCTTCTCAACTGAGCTGCCAGTCATAGCATTTTACACACACACACACACACACACACACACACACACACACACACACACCTTCTAGAAGTTTTATTCTCCAAAGTGTGGTCCAACCCTGGTCAAAGTGAAGCCAGGAGAATTTTCAGCCAAGGTTCCGACGGCTTCAGGTCTTGCTTTCAGATTCTGTGACACCTGCTCAGGCCCCCTGGTTTGCTGAGCTATCTTCTCACTGTGATTCCTTTGTATCGTCGGCACTGAGCAGGCCCAGGACGGCTGCTCTCAGGGGCAGCATCCAGCCGCCACGGAGCTCGCGTAAGCCCCTGAGATGCCCTTGACAGCTCCATGGTTATCATCGCTTCTGTCTCCAGCCTGACCTCCCCTTAGAACCACACTCCAGCAGCTCTCAGACAATTCCTTTGTAATGTAAACCACTGATTCCTTCTTTTCAACTTCTGCTCCCATTTGGGCCATTAGCAGGGACTCAATTGTTGGCTCCTTGTCACCACAATCAGGGTTAGGTCACTATTGTGCTTTCCTAACAGAACGGCTACAGTTCCAATTGCTACTTTAATTTACTATTAATAATTCCTATGATAATCACTCCTTTCTTCCTACCATTACCGTTGTCCTTAAAACAGTTTGGCTGTTGCCACTCAAGAGAGGTGCTTATATGTACTTGTTGGCTTATAAATTAATGTACATAAGGTTAAACTGCAAAAATTACAGCACTTTGTCTAGGAAATTTGAAGGCTCAAGAGAATAATATAAAAAGGCTTATAAAATCCTGAGCACATGGGCTTGTTTATTAAATATTAGAATTTTGAACAAAGAGGACTTGCGTGTGTGTATGTCTTTCGTGAGATATAATTCATACACCACAGGTTAACTCATTTAGTAAGTATACAATTCAATGGTTTTTAGTATAGTCACACTTGTTTAATCATGACTACAATCAATTTTAGAACATTTTCAGAGGGCATCTCTTGCAGCAAGAAGTTTTTAGATCCAAGCTATGTTCTTCTACAGAGCAAGGGATAAAACCCCACAACACCACATATGGGACTTGTTTCTTACAAAAGATGGCACACATTGAAGATATAAAGAGTCTTAGAACTCTGAAACATCGTGGAGGACAAATCATGTCTGCTTTCTTCCCTCCAAATTAGTTCCCGGGTGTGACTGTCAGATGGAGGGTATTCTACATGGTGAATCACAACTCTTTCCAGGGTTTGATTACAAAGGCCCAACTGGGGGCCGGGGGGTGGAGATGGATTCTTTAGGTTATTTGAAAGTCCATAACTCAGCTGAAAACGCTTAACCCTATAGCCTCCTTAAAAGTCAAGGGTGACAGCATTTTCTATGTGACGCGAACATCTGCTCAGGCAAAATGAATCTAAGAGGCTTGGCTGACTGTACAGACGAGGCAGCCATCAGATGGAACCAGTTTGCATCACCAGCTGATGGAAGCCACTTTCAGATCCAGGTCCAGAAATAAAATGTCAAAGCATTCTATTTCTAAGCCCCAAACCCACTAGGTCCTTCATTAAAATTGCTTGTGAAAATCACTATGAATTAGAAGCAATACAGCATCACATAAGATGGAAAGTCTCTCTGTGAAGGAGAGAATGTTTTCAGACCAAGTAACCTTGTTCTGTAAGGGCTGCACTGACATGCTAATAGTTTCCATCAAGGCTGAAATGGTTTCAGGAAGCACACACACAATATGTAAGACCAGCGTGACAGAGGAAATGTACAGACCGAGTTTGCAAAAGTGTCTTAGAAAGGAAACAGCTTAATATAATAATGGGAGTTACTACTTCCTGTATTAGGAAAATAAAAGCAACAGCAACGTTCATCTGAATGAAAGCAAAATTGCTCAGCAAAACAAATTTCACCGGCAAAAGGCCAGCAGCCAGCCCTCATCTATGACCTAAATTTAATGTTTAACTTTGACAATTGGGTAACACTTTCTCTAATCTTTAATTGCGACATTTAATTTTCTTATGTTACTTCCCATTAATTACACTTCATGTATATAGAGGTGCCAAATAAATGTCTAGAAAAGGAAACAAAAGTGCTCAAAATAGCAAGGCATGGTTAAAAGATGCTGAACTCAGTTGGGTGTGTGCGTATATTTTTGTTTGTATAATTGGTAGCATGTGAGGAATAAAAAGCAGAGGCCATGATGACGTGTATGAGCCAATAATTCACGGACCTTTAGCACACATATCCTCCCCACCCAGGCAGCTATAAATTTATAAAGGCACTGTGTAAGGAACACTCTCAATCTGGGATCAGAAGGTACTCTTGAAGTCTATTGTAGAAAAAAAAAGTTCAACAGTAAAATTTGAGAGAAATAAACACGATCATAAATAAGAGAGTCTGATTCTTTAAACTAAGATGGAAAATTGGACCTGGGAAGGCAGCATAGGGTACTGGGCAGAGATGGACTTTGGAAACAGTTCCATTGCTGTGCCATGGAAAAGGGCCTTCACCTCTCAGTGGCCTCTGTTTTCCCATCAGAACGAAGGAGACAAGTCAACATTTCTTGGGACATTGTGAGGATTAACTGAGATAACAGTTTTGCACAGTACCAAGCTCATAACGAGCACCCCAAATATGCTCTCTTACCTTAGACTTTTAAAGATCTAAGAGGAAATCAGATGTCTTAAGGGGTTTGTTTTGTGCAGATACCACATTCCACATTTCACACATCTCCCCAAACCCAGATAAACATCGTCTTCCTGATTTCCTGGCGACACGGGAGCTGTAGCTGCCGGCCTACACCACAGCCACAGCAACACCAGACGGGGGCCGCATCTGCAACCTACACCACAGCTCATGGCAATGTCAGATAATCCACTGAGTGAGGCCAGGGATCAAACCTGCATCCTCATGGATGCTAGTCAGGTTCACCTCCACTGAGCCATGATGGGAACTCCCAAACGTGCTATTTTTAACTGAAAGTTCATAGCTGTACTTTCCAAAGGTGGCATTTCTGCTTTCTCCGCCCTCCTGCCTCATGGTCAGAATGACATCTGGAAGTGATGCCACAGGGCAGACTGAAAGCTGCACAGGCAACCCTGTTCCCAGGTCTGCTGTATCCTGAGCATGTGGCCGTGGGCAAAGTACTAGACCTCTCTGAGCTTCAGTTTCCTCATTTGAAACATGGGAACAAGAACAAGTATGCTCACTTCCCCAAGGCTATTTTGAGGATTGACTAAAACGTGTGCACTTTCTACACGTCAGCGCTGAACCTAACATATTATTAATTATGTGATCCAAACTTTGTACATTAGAGTCACACATACCATGACAAATTCTTATTAGACATGGCTGCACTTCCCTTTTAGCAGAGTGCCTGGCATCAAGTAACCACCCACACCATGATAATATTTTCTTCCTTTTCCCTCAAGGAAGAGCTAGAAAATTCGAAGAGGTGGGGTGGGGAGGGGAAAAGCATCTCACTGCTGTGAGCAGGACCTGGGCTGCCAGCTGCCCGAAAGAGCAAGTGTCAGTCATCATAAGTGAAGGATGAACAGATGTCCAGACACGCCTGGGTTGGTCCACCTGAGATGTCAGTGGTGGCTGTGGGCAGTCTCTCCCGTCCCTCGCTCTCAGTGACCTGGCTGCAGCCTGATCTGCAGTTTGCAATGATCTGGCCTGGAGCAGCTCAGGGGGGAAAAAAAATCATTCTGCTAAATGCTGTGTAAAGTAATGACACTGCGAGAAAACTTGAAAGTCTAAAATGATATTCTGGAGGTTTGCCATGAGTAATTGCCATGTTGGGACTGGCAACTAAAATTGCATTGCAGGGATATTTACTCAATTTTCATAAAAACTATTATGGCTTTATTTTCAAAGCAAGTAACTACAGAGCCATGTGGCTTGTCGGTAAGTGTTCAAGTGATTAACTGAGAAATGTGGAGGTGGGTGGAAGAAGGCTGTTAGGCATACGAATTTGAGAAAAACAAAATTTAGAAAAAGATGTTTTTTGCACGGTGAGATTTAAAAGCATTTTGATCTCCAGAATTATGTTCCATGTAACAGTGCTAAGTTCTTGACCCCAAGAGCGAAAGGAGGGAACATTGGCACATCTGTTACAATGGTTATTTTTGAACAGGCTCAGAGTTCTGTTTTCAAATTCACGTTTCCTTAGAGTTAAAATCTTGGCACAGACCAAGAGCCAGTTGCAAAGCCCAAGGACATTTTTCAGACTTAGCCCTGCTGTAGGGGTGGGAAGCCCGCCTGCTTTTCTGGGGTGCAGGCCTGCCCTGCCCCCTCCTAGCCCTGGTGGGAATGACCTGAGCCCAGACGAGGGCTGCAGGGTGGAAGGCAAGTTTGGGAATGGGCTGTCGCAGCATCTGTGGGAAGGAGTGGGTTGCATTCCCCTGGGCAAGGTCTATGAGACCTCCTTCCGTACTGCCATTCACAGCCTTGCCTGTGCAAAACTAATAACCTCGGGTGAAAATGGTGAGTAAGAAAGCAACCGAAGCTGGGCTACAGAACCTGATAACCGCAACAAACCCTTCTGTTTCGAAACTGCCAATGGCTGTCTTCTGGACCCATTACGGAATGTTTAACAAGCCCCCTTCACTGCCACCGTGGGGCTCCGTGGGGTCACCATCACGGCTGTCACCCTCATGACTGCCACCAGCACCACCACGCAGCGGGGCAGTGGCAGAACTGGACTCAGAGCCAGGTCTGGCTGGCCCCAGAGCTTGTGCACCGACCACCTCTGCTGGATCCCCACAACCGGAGAGTCGAAAACCAGCTTTCCTTCCAAAAACACCAGAATGGGGCACATGCCAGGGAGATGCTTTGCAAGTGACCCTTTCCCTTGAATACAAGCACTCATCTCTTTACAGACACAAAACCAGAAGGACATGCCTTCCCTTCACCCAGTCCCCCATGAGTGTAGTCTACAAAAGGCCCAGTGCTCACTTCTGTAGAATGACATGCAACTCACTGCACCTGCTGGAGCCAGAGAAGGAAAAAAAGGCCACCAGAATTTTAGATTTTTCCAAGGAAAAGCCACTTGACTCCTTGGGGCATTTTTTTTCTTTTTATTTCTCTCCCCACCCCCCATGCCTGTTCTAGATCTGTGGGGAAATGTGTAAGTAAGTGACATCCTGAAAGGATGAAGCAAACATAACCACATCTGAAGGCTGGTAGTTTAAGATGGGTACTGTTTTCCTACAGACAGCATTTCTTTTAGTTTTTTTTTTTTTTTTTGCTTTGAATTTTTAATTATTTTCTCTAAAAAAAAAAAAAAAGGCGACTGCTCTTTAGACAGGGCAAGTCCCATTCCATACAGTTAAGATGCTACAAAAATTTATTTATCATGACATTATAATGATGAAGGAACATGTCAACAAATGTGGTATCAATAGAATCACATTAGGCCCGAGTGAAAACGCAATAGCTGCTCTCACATAAAACATTACTACAAACTAGTCGTAAAAGGACAAAATGGTCACTTGGAAAACTTTCAAGGTGCGAGAGGCAGAGACTCAATTTACTTTCATAATGAAAAATACAAGAAAGAACTATGCATATTTTCTAGCGAAACATTCATCAAAAATAAAACCTGAACTTCTGGGGCATAAGTTCCATCCCTGTAATTCTGCAGCAAAAGGCTCTTCCCTCCAAACAGGATGCACCAAGTGTTTAACACATTAATTATCCTCCTTCATCAAGCATAAAACTAACAGTCAGGAAATACAGCTGTGATGGCACAATTACCAACACACTCAGAATACACCCTGCAGCAAAGAAAGCAAATGGGGTGCTTTTCATTAACGGGGCTTGGCACACCTCTCCAAAGACAATGTTTTCGTTCCAGCCGGCATCCCCAAAGGCATTTAAGCGGCTCTTTGCTTAGGTAAATCCAGAGAACAAATAAATCACGAAAAGATTTAAACAAATAAATCATGAAAAGATTAAATTTCAAAATATTCAGTATCAATTGACACGGCCATATATGTATATGTAAAGGTGACTTGATCAAGGCAAATCTTCTCTATACAAGGCCTGTATTTTTAAAAAATGATTAGTGCAAGAGGATTGGCTGGGTCTAGTAATAGCCCATCCTTGATGGTGATATATAAGGTGTTAAAGGTTTCATTTTCATGGTTTGCAGCATACAGTGTGACAGGCAACGTGCCTCCATCTAGGCAGTAATGGACTGGGTAATAGCAGGGTTCTATTCTATGGGTTTGAGTCCATATAACGAAAATAATTAGCTACTAGCTTCAGATTCTATTATAACATGTCATCACTGAAAGCCCAGATGAATAGCATTCTAAAGAGGGAATAAAAGTCTAGTTTATTTGGTTGACTTCTGGACACTTAACATTCTTAACATTATTATAATCTCATTACACCTTAACAGATGTATTCCTCCTACTGAATTTATATTACAATTAAACCATAAACTGTTAGTTAAACCATAATTTAAGGAAGGCTCTAGGGATGTAAAAGGTAATAGGTAATCATCTGCCCAAAATATTTGTAATTATATCCTGAAGCGTTGCCACCAAACTTTCTCTCAACTCTCTGCCCAGACATCCTCTAGCATAATCAGCTTGGTCCTTTCCGCCGGAAAAATGTCACAGCAAAAAATTAAGGAGTCATGTTTTCCTCAGAACGGGAGGCCAGGGATAAACGTAAGGACACTTCCCTGCTTGTGGCACAACTTCAGTTTCGTGATTTCATACTGTACTTTGTATGCAATTGACTCAAGTCGGAACATCTTTAAAATTGTATTTGGGACAGGCATCGTCTCATCTTCCCCCTGGCCAATCTGTGTTATGTCCAATTGTCCTTCCTGTGGCAGACAACCTTTGTATTTATTGTAAAATAAAATCTGACACACATTTATGCCTAAAATCTAAAACTTGCTGACTTGTTGAGGTTTAATCCATGGGCTTCTGCTCACACCCACATAAGAAATGTGAGTAGAGACTTTGGAAAACCTTGGTTTTTCAAATAAGACAATCTGGGGGGTGGAGGGATGCACTGTGGGTTTGGGACACAAAATCTATCAAATTGACTTGTGATGATTTTTCTACACCTATAATTGAAATAAAATTCATTAAGGTATTAAACAAATAAAATATCCCTCCTTAAGGAAAAAAAAAAAAGAAGAAGAAATGTGAGTGGTGTGAGTTAGAATCATTTTAATCAGTCTGCCTTGGTCCAGAGAGCTGCTTCCTAAGGCACTGAGAGCAGCAGTAAATCATGGAGCAGCCATGTGGTCCTTACCAACCACTGTAACGGGGCCAGTGTGATAAGAAAGGCTGTGGCTTCACGGTGTTACTTGGCTGGGACAAGGAAGAGGCGTGAGAAAGAAAGGGCCTGCCTACTCAAGTGCTCCATCCATTCTGTGTTTACTGTGGGGCACGTCAGCGAGCACCAGTGCAAGAGCAAGTGACCGGCTGATAGGGGGATTAGAAAATATCGAGTGGTGGCCAGGAGACCCGCCTGGGGACAGGCCAAGGGCATCGCAAGGTGAGTGGGCTGTTTTGGGCTCCTCTTGGGATCTCCCATTAAAGGGTCTTCAAGGGTTTCTGTCTTAGCTGTTTGCAGATGCAGTGGCATCTCAAAATCAAAGAGGTGTTTTAAGGCAAAAAAAAAAAAAAGAACAGAAAAGGCTTTTTTAATGTTTCGTCAGGTAAAGGGATGAGACACTTACTTACAAACTACCTACAAAATAAAAAGGAAGGTAAATTTCAAGATGAAGTTTAACTAGTTCTCTCCTGGTCTTTTCCTTTCAAAGATATGACCCAGCAACAAAGCACACAGTACTCTCTCAATATTCTTAAACTACTTTTAGAACACAAATTGCTTCCTTTTCTTAATATGCATTCATCCCCAGAAATCAATGGTGAACAAACTGATTCCACAGTCAGTTGCAGCACTGAGAACCTGACATTTCACGTGTATCCCCTTTTGAACTGGGAACTCACTGAATTTAATGTTGCTTCTTCAATTAGAAAATATGACTGCAGTGTGAGGAGAAAATCAAGCTCTATATTGGATGGTACCCAGAGAGTGAAATGATATTTGTTACAAGTAAGTAAGGAAAGAAAGGAAGATGTCTTCTCAAGTGAGCATATTTTAACAAGTAAAATGTAAGAGTGTACTAGACTCGTACAGTCTTCCCTTTAACGATGCCAAGCATGCATTTTAAAGGCGCAAGACCAATCATTAAGCTTAGGTTCACCACAATTCATCTCTGTTACAAGTACCAAGGTTCGGCCTGTGTTTTATGGATCGCTGTGGCTTATGGTTGTATTGAGTACTGATGCGATAATAAAAGACTCTACTGGGGGCATAATTCTCTCTTTGACATTTGGAGTCTGCTGTAATAATGATGCCTGTTCCTCTTAAAAGGGACGTAGCTAGTGACATAAACAAACCTCTGCTTTTTATAAGGTTTTCTAGTGGCCTCTCTAGCTTTCATACCTTTAACGTGGTGAATTTATATGGCTGATAACCTTTGAAGCTCTCATGGATGGCTGCCATCGTGTGAGAAGTTTTCTCCCAAAAATGCAGCAGAGTGGTCTGTAAAGCAAGACAGTGAAGCTATTAATATCTTAAATGCCAAGATCTGCTCATGGGCCCTAAAGGAGAGTGCCCATCTGTGGCTTCAAGTCCCCCCAAACATGATTTCGACTCATTTCTACAGTCTTGTTTCTTATTATGTCCCTACTCACGCCCTATATTTCAGCCCAACTTAATGGTCTCCTGTCCCCCAAACACTGTCCCTGCAGCTCCTGCTGCTCTACCACCTGGAATGTTCTCATCTCCATTCTCTTTGCACTTGTCCCATCTGACCCATCCTCCAAAACCCAGGGCTAGTCACTAACTGTGGACTTTCGTTATCCCTTAACTGATTCCATACCTCCCCCAATACACCTCCACTGGATTTTGTTGATCTCATTTCACTGAGCACATCCCATTCTCTCCTTGCGGTAGAGAAAATACAGTCAGACTTTACTGTCTTTGACTTCCTTCCTAAACTAAGTTCCTTGAGGACAGGAAATCTGGTCTTATCCACCGTATATTCCCTACTGTACCCAGAGTTTGCCTCCCACACTCAGTTGATGGATACAAGTGCCATCCTGAAGGAACTCAGAGGTAATGAAGAAACAAAAGCAAGTCAGCAAATGAACTCCTTTGCAGAACAGAAAGAGACTCACAGACTTTAAAAAAACTATGGTTACCAAATGGGACAGATTGGGGAGTGGATGGACTGGGGGTTTGGGATTGGCACATGCACACTGTGGTACACAGAACAACTGGCAAATGGGGACCTACTGTATAGCAGAGGGAACTCTACCCAATATTTTGTGATTATCTGTGTGGAAAAAGAATCTGAAAGAGAATGGCTGTGTATATATATATACAACTGAATCACTTTTTTATACAGCAGAAATGATCACAACCTTGTAAATCAACTATATTTCAAGAAAACTTAAAAAAATGAAAAAAATTTTAAAAGCTAGTTCATTAAATTATGACAGCCTGGGAAGGATGTGACCACGCCATGAGAATTATAGGCAGCAATGCTAAGGAAGTTCAGCGAAGGCTTTCTGAAGGAGGTGATACTCTGGTACATCAAACAAAGTGGAATGTGGAAAAGCACACATGGAGGGGGGAGTCATTCAGGCAGAAGGAACTGCCTAAATAAATGCAGGGAGGTGAGAATTACAGGGTGTACACAAGGAAAAGCTAGTATTCAGTCTGGTTAACTCTAGGATGCTGAAACGGAGGGATGTGTGAAGTAAATTATGAGAAAGACAGTCAGGACATCATCATGCCCAAATCATATTTTGAGCTCTGACACCATTTTTCTGTTATCTAATGCTTGTAACATCCTTGGTTCATTGTGACAAGCCATACTTTGTTACCTGGTATGTCGCTAGCATATGAGACAAGAGATTGCATCTGCTTGCTCCAAGAAGATCCACTTTTTGACACACATCCATCTTCAATTTGTCAAAGCTTTTTTTGGCAAGGCGAACTTGTGTTTGTACCTAGAAAAGTAAAAGGGAATCTCTGAACCATGCAGACTCTTAGGTAGTTAAAATTTGTTAGCAAGGAAGGACCAATAGCAGGATTATCTCTTTCATGTAAGAAAACACCTATGAAAATTCCACGCATGTGAGAAGATCCTACAACATCTATTCTTTACCTGTAAAGGACCTAAGTAACAGTACTTCATATTGTGATTTTACAGCAGACTTACCATCCTAATTTCATTTTTCTCGGTTGAATGTTAAAATTACTCTCCTCTCAAGGCATTCACAGACTGACCATAGGGAGAAGTCTGGAAGCACCTGGGGTGGGAAGGAAATAAGGTCTATCCTATTCTTTTGCAAGGGTTCTATGAGGCTGACCAACCACATACCCTTCATCCACTTCCCCTAATAGTAACATCTTCTGTAACACCATATATTTGTTAAAAACACAAAATTAACGCTGATACAAGCCTATTAACTAAGCAGCAGATGTTATTTAGATTTTACCAGCTTTTCCACTAATGTCCCACCCCCTTTTTTTTTCTGTTCCAAGATCCAATCCAAGAGAGCACACAGGGAAACTGTGATACAGCCTGAAAACCTCTCCCCATTGATAAACTGTCAACTTTTTATGACTGAGTACACAAGCAATCCTCTATCCATCCCTAAGCCATGTGCTAATTCAGGGATGGAAGATTCAGATATGTCTATCCTACGTATTGTTTGATAATAAAATAGAAGATTTTGAAATTTAACACAGCTACATTAAAAATAGGGGAGTCAATATTTTCCCTTCATCCAACCTGAAGCATCACCATGTCATATTTTAACCAGAGGAAGCGACTCACATATTAACTTATCTCAGAAAATTCATGCAGCTGGTGTTACCAGGTAGGTAACTGGGAGCTGGGAATAATGCTGACTCATTAATAATGCTCTTTGATCACAGGATACCTCAGGTAGGGATGGTTGGGGGCTTGAGGATGAGGTCAACCTTGATCACCACTATATGAGCGGCACATCTGGTGACCTGGTACAAAGCAGGTGCTGAATGAAGAAAATTTCCGGGCCATTTCAAAAGATGAAGTACCTGAGTACCATTTGAAAGTAGAACCTTTAGTCTTAAAAGTGATGATTTTATTTTTCAATAAAAATAAACATGAAGATCATCTGTCTTAACGATATGTTAATTTTTAACACTAATAACATTAACTTATATTTGAGGCTTTTAAAATTATAGGGCATGATATAATAAGAGTAGCCATTGTTAAATTGTTAACATTTGTAACAATTTAACAACTAAAAAAATTAACAATAGGCATAATTCTCGGAATTTCCTTGTGGTGCAGTGGGTAAAGTATCAGATATTGTCACTTCCGTAGCCTGGCTCACTGCTGTGGAACAGTTTAATCCCTACCCTGGGGACTTCCGCAAGCTGCAGGCATGGCTAAAAAAAAAAAAAAAAAAATTAGTTCCTGTTGTGGCGCAGTGGAAACAAATCCGACTAGGAACCATGAGGTTGTGGGTTCGATCCCTGGCATCACTCATTGGGTTAAAGATTCAGTGTTGCCATGAGCTGCAGTGTAGGTCGCAGACGCAGTTTGGATCTGGCGTTGCTGTGGCTGTGGTGTAGGCCAGCGGCTGTAGCTCCGATTGGAGCCCTAGCCTGGGAACCTCCATATGCCACAGGTGCAGCCCTAAAAAGCAAAACAAACAAACAAACAAAGCATAAAATTCAATATTTAAAAAAAATAGATACAAGTCACAATGAATACAATTGATACAACTGAACAATTAATACAAGGCCAGCTTTATTCTCTGTTAGTCCCTGTTACTTGCATGGCTGCTGAGGGTAAGAGGGTAAGAGGCTTCATCGGGGGGAGTATCTAACAGGCAGGGATGGCATTCTAGGTTAGCCTGCCTGCCTCCACAGCCGTGCTAGTCTCTCCCTGACCAACTTCCTCTAACCACTGGAAAATCAGGAAGTTCTAAATTATGATTCTACCCAGAAACATGTTTTCCCTATAGGATCCTATGGAATTAGAAAATAATCAGGCAGTACATTTAGTACCATATTGACAGAATTAATACCATATATGAATAAGGCCTTGTGTCTACAGGGGTACAAAGAATTTCCTAAGAATTCCTCTATATTCCTAGTCTACAGAGCTTGGAAAGCCCGTGAACAGAAGCGATCCTGCTCCTCTCAAAACACACCAAGAGCTTAAATAAATCCTGGAACCTGACCATTCCTCATCATGCAGTGGAGAGACTCCGGGGAAAGCCACTGGGGAGGGAGAACTGTAAAAAGAGTTAGAACGTGTTAAGTCCCAGTGATATTCTGCCTTCCTTTGAGAGGTGCGAGGATCACACAAAAAAGAAAACCTGAGTTCCTAAAGGGAGAAGTGGGAGCATGTGGAGGAAAGATGTTTAAGCAGCAGAGAATCTCAGGGCTGGTTCCCCCTGGCTCAAGTTGCTTGAGCCAGGAAAAACTCAGCTGGGATCCTGAGAGGCATCTGTCCTCCCCCTTTCCTTCTGAAGGGGACGAGATAAATGCAGGTGTGAGCTTTCAGGCATGTATTCATTCCACACATACTAGTGAGCGTGCGCACCTACTATGTGTTAAGACCAGTGCTAGGCACTTGGTGGTGATGGGGTTCTATAAAGGAATAAGGCACATAGCAGGTGGCCAATAAATACTTAAGAATGAATGCCCATAGGCACAAGGACCCTCTAAACTTTCAGAGAAGACACATCAGCAACTGTGTTGTAAGACAATGGGAGAAGTACAACACTAGAACTAAGAATGAAGACACAATAGCACAGGCAAGGGAATGCTTAATGCTGGCGGTGTAATGGGCAGGGGTGATGGTTGATGGCATTAAAACCCCAAATACACGCTTCCCAGTATCCTCATCGTCAGCACTGTAACTCTGTAGTCTCCTTCCACTCTGACACTGGGCTTAGCATGTGACTTGTTAAGGTCAATGGGATGTTAATGAATAGGATGAAACTGGAAGCTTGGGGAAAAAAAGCTAGCCTACTTACACTTTTTCCCTGCCTTCTCTGAGATCGTCATGAGAACATGCCCCGGCCAACCTGAGAATGTGCCTGGACTGGCCAGCCGGAGGGGTATTGAGGCTTGTGCATGCAAGAGACATGAGAGACTGGTGATCCCAACAGACTGGACTTTGGCAAGATGACTTCTAGACACGTGAAGGAGGCCAGCCGTTATCAGCAGAGCCCCTCCCCACCCCATAGCTGACCACAGGCTCCTGTGTGAAACCAGAATTGCCTTCTTGTTAACCCACAGACCTGGGAGCAATAAGAAATGCTGATTGTTTTAAGTCATTGAGTGTTACGGTTGCTTATTTCATGGCATTATTTGTGGCTATACACATAACTGATATTAACAATAAGTAGGTGGACAATGAAGGCTTCCGAAACGGGGGAGATATCCAAGGTGGGTCTTAATGCATGAATGGGAGTACACGGTAAATACAAGGTGGCAACAAGGCTGGCCTCCTTATGGGGAGGTTCTAGATTTTTCTAATTAAATGTGAATTACTTTTCTGTGGGGATGTAAATTTTGCTTTTTCCTTTACATTAACATAGTTAGTTACACATAGATATTCTTTTATCCTAGAAGAAAACTCATTTCCTTTGGTTACTACAAAAAGCTCATGAATTAACATACATTGAAATGTGCCCTAATTTAATTTTGTTTGAATTTTATAAAGTAATTTTAGAAGCCTAGAAGAAGACTTCAACACTTGACCCAGTGAGTTCTGAAAGGCCATATGCTTTGTGTGTCAACAATGATTATTAAAATAGTTAATGCACTGCTGAGTTTCCAAATGTTGAGCCCTCTCCCTGCCAAACGAGGAGGATGTTACACTGCTGGGTGTTTTGAATACAGCAAAGTTCATTTACTATTCTGTGCTCTGTGTCTGCTCCCTAAAACACATTCCCAGTCTGCAGCCCGGGGACAAAAACACCAAGGACACAGGCAAACACAGGCCACCATCAAGAGTCTAATTTCATATGTCTCCAGATGCACTTAAGTAAAAAATGTTTTGATTATTATTCCTTTCAATCCCAGATAAATTATATTCAATTGTATAAACATCTCGAAGAGCTCCTGTGGTTTTCAAGTTTCTTCAAAAAAAAAGAAATCTTCAAATAAATGTATCCTCTTTCATTCCCTAATTTTATTCCTGTTGCTCCACCTTTGTCCTCTTATTCTCCAAGCTCTAGGAAATGATCACACATATTAGAGGCTCTTTAGCAGGGTCCTGCCTTCCCAAGGTTGCAGAAATTCAATTCACCAGGGAAAGGAACAATGTCTTGCTTGCCAAAACTACAGTGCACTTTTTTGTACTTATTCTTTCTAACCTGAAATTTTACCTCTTAGCTCCAACTCAAACTACACACAGTGAAGCCAAATATATTCCTACTCTTAGTCCAATCTGGCTTCTCAATTCAGTGGGATAAGTCTTCATGTTACTCCACAACCAAATAATTTGAGAGTAGCTTTGTATTTTTTCCCTAAGTGTTTTCCTTCCTTTGAAAGTGAAATAAAGCCAATCCCCCTCCCCCAATCTTACTCTTACTTTTACACTATCTTCTAGAAGATGGCTCTGCTTCTCTCCCTCTATCCATTCATTCAGCGAATATGTACTGAGTATCCTCTATGTGCTGGTAGCAGTGACAAAAATGGAGGTCTCATGATAACGATCCATTAGGCATTTTCAAGTCAGTGAGGGAGAATGAGGTGAACAGAAGGAAAGCCACACAGTCCTACAAGAATCATTTACAAATAAATCTGACCAAGAGGATGTTTTCCTGGGAAGTAGTGCTCAGGCTCTCTTCCGAAGAACTGAGGATGATTAACTGTGCAAGGAGAGAGAGCTCCAGCAGAGGGAGGGGTCTGTGCAAAGGCCCTGGGGCATAGGACAGCAACACAGGCCTCAGAATCCTGGTGTAGCTGGATTGCTGAGAGCAAGCAGAAAGGTGGCATGAGATGAGGCAAGAGAGGTAGGTTGGAGCACACCCTAGGGCCTTATGAGTGTGCTCAGCACTTCAGTTTTTATCCTAGGAGCAGTGGAAAGACACTGGAGTCTTCTAAGCAAGGAGGAAGTAGAATCCTCTTTTCACCGCAGTGTGTGGATTGGATAGGAGAGAGATAAGAATAGAAGAGGATGAAGGCAGAGTCAAGGGGAGAGGTGACAGTAGCTTTAAACTTGTGCAGTGATGCTAGACATGAAAAAGAATGCTCTGAGTGGAGAGAAATTTAGGAGATAAAAGAGACAGGACCTGGTAAGGGATTAGATATTGGGGGTACAGAGGATGACTCCTATGTATCTGACTACCCCAAACCCAATACCAGTTTTTCTTTTCCTACAATTTTTTTTGTGTATGTGTGTGTCTTTTTAGGGCTGCACCAGCAATATATGGTAGTTACCAGGCTAGGGGCCTAATCAGAGCTGTAGCTGCTGGCCACAGCCATGGCATGCCACGTGTGAGCCACATCTGCAACCTACACCACAGCTCACAGCAACGCCAGATCCTCAACCCACTGACCGATGCCAGGGAGTGAACCCGCAACCTCATGGTTCCTAGTCGGATTCTTTTCCACTGTGCCACGACGGGAACTTCCCAATACCACTTTTTAACTTTCCTCTTCCATCAGGTGATTCTACTCATGTCAACCCTCATGGCTCCCTCAGACGACATCGGGATTCCTTTTCTCGTTTGTTTTGATTACCCAATGAATTTTATTACATTTATAGTTGTACAACGGTCATCACAACCCAATTTTATATCCAGATTCTTGGCTTTCCTTCCCAACCAGCTCTTAGTATTCCTCCCTCATAAACTTGATCTGCTCACTCCTATTTTCCTCTGGGGCAGCAACCTGCACTCAGGGAAAAAAATTTAAGATCAGCGATTAAACCAATTACTTCTTTTAGCTTTTAGGAAGGTGCCATAAGAGAAAGGCGAGTCTATCTGAGGTCACTTAGAAAACAAAAGATCGGATATTTGGTTTTAAAAGAGGATATTTTTTCCTGAGGCCAGTGAGCTAAGACCTCTAGAGGGCCAGGGAATCAAACAGTTTGCTGAGTCACTTTATTGGCCCCGATTTATCATATACTTATCTATTGGTGGCAGGAGCCATTCTGATATTGTATTATGCCCAGAAGTATGTGTAAGTGACTGGGTGTGCACCATGCATGTGTGTGGGCAGCCACGTGTAGACTTCAGGAGCTATCTATTTTTGGTCTTCCCTTGAAAAAAACCCTCGCTCTGTTTTGAAAAAAAAGATGTTCCTTCTCATTATTCTAATAATATGGCTTAAATGGGGGCTGGTTTGTTCTTTTATAGACCACACCATCCTCTCCTGCTGACTGGCCCAGGGATGAACATCTCAGCCTGAGCTCAGTCAATCCCAATGGTTGCCTGCTTCAGGGGAAAAACACTTGGTTCAAGCTGGATGAATCAGGGCCCTTCCTTAGGGTTTTTGAACTTGGAACTAGAGAGAATAAGTGTCCATTCTTTTCTAGGGGCTAAAACACTAAGGGCAGGAAGTCCTGGCATTTGAGTTTCCTGTAGTGTGAAGAAGACTGTTCTGAGAGAATAAAGATGACATACAGAGGAACACATAGAAGAGACAGAGCGTTGTGGTAGCATTCAAATTCCTGGATCCCGCTGCCCTTCCTACCGTCATAGGAGATTTCTAATTCACACCTCCCGTTGCCTCAGCAAATTCAAGATGAGTTTCTGCTATGTAGAACCAAGCGCTAATACAAGCTGCTCACTTTTGCCTTCTTGGAAATTCATATGAAAGGTTTTAAGAGGTTCTATGATAAGGATCCTTCTTTAACTGCGACTACTCCAGTGTTTCTAAAATTTAAACAGAGAACACTTCCCATATACCATAAAACATATTCCATACATTTTTAGGGGGAAAATCCTTATTTTACAGATTAAGAAATCAAGGCCTACATACTTTTCTAATATATAAAAATTACATTCAAATTCAAGGGTGTTTGGTTCTTTCTTTGATGCTCTTTACACTCACCCATGGGACACAAGATAATTGTCTACCGTTGACATGTAACTCACAGTAACAACGATGCTGGCCTTATCAATTTAAATAGACTGGACGTTTGCGATTGGCATATGCACACTGAGGTATACAGAACGATTGGCCAATGGGGACCTGCTGTATAGCAGAGAACTCTGTGATAATTTAAGTGGGAAAAGAGTAAGAGAGAACCAATATGTGTTTGTGTATATATATATATATGACTGGGTCACCTTGTTGTACAGTAGTAATTACCACAGCCTTGTCAATTAACTGCAATTCAATAAAACTTAAAAAAAAATGCAGATATAGGAAGACCATAGAGCCTGAACAGCGCTTCGGTCAGAAATCTTGCTTAGGCTCTTCAACAAAGTTGAAAAAACGAATTAGCCTGTCAAGGCTGCACTGTGGTCAGTGGATTCCCTGCTTTCCAGAGGAAAAAATACGCAGAGAGGGTATCTGTTTCATTCTGTACCTAGAAGCTGATGCCACCACCCTTACTACCACCACCGCCAGCACCACCATCATCACTTTGAATCAGCTTTATTTATGAGGTACAATTTTAGGTGTCCAGCTCTTGGACAAATGTATATAGCCATGCAACTACTACCAGAATCACGATATTGAATGCTTCTATCACTTCTTGAAGTTCCCACTGCAGTCAATCCCTTCCCTCAAGTCCTAACCCCTGCCACCTACTTATTTGCTTCCTGTCACTACTATAGATTAGCCTTTTCTGGGGTTTCATAGCAAGATAGTCCATTTTTTTTAAATGAAAGGCTTCTTTTATTTATTTTTGTATTTTTTTCTTTTTAGCGCAGCACCTGTGCAACATGGAATTTCCCAGGCTAGGGGTCAAATTGGAGCTACAGCTGCCGGCCTACACTGCAGCCACAGCAATGCCAGATCCCAGTTGTGTCTGTGACCTATGCCACAGCTCACGGAAATGCTGGATCCTTAACCCTCTGAGTGAGGCCAGGGATCAAACTTGCAACCTCATGGTTCCTAGTCAGATTCGTTTCCACTGCGCTACAATGGGAACTCGGCCTTTTATTTTTCTTAAAAGTGCCTTTTGAAGAGAAAATATTTTAACTTTTGATGACATCTAATTTACCAAACTTTTCTTTTCCTTTCTTGGCCACTTCTACAGCATATGGAGGTTCCCAGGCAAGGGGTCCAATCTGAGATGTAGCTGCCAGCCTATGCCACAACCAAAGCAACGTGGAATCCCAACTGCATCTGTGACCTGCACCACAGCTAATGGCAATGCCAGCTCCTTAACCCACTGAACAAGGCCAGGGAATGAACCTGCATCCTCATGGATACTAGTCAGATTCATTTCCTCTGAGTCACAACGGGAACTCCCCCAATTTTTCTTTTATGGATTCTATTTGTATGTGTGTGTGTGGTTTCCCAAACCATTCTCTAACCCAAGGTCATAAAGACTGTTTCCTGTGCCTTTTCTTCTAGAAGTTTTATATTTTTAGCTATTACAGTTAGGTTGATGATTTATTTCAAACTAATCTTGTACATGGTGTGAGGTAGGGGTATAGGTTGATTTTGTTTTCCCCACATGTAGATAGCCAATTGTTTCAGCATCATTTGCTGTAAAACTGTTCAACTGCCCATTGTATTGCTTCAGTTGGCAATTTTGGCAAAAATCAACAGGCCATTATATGTGTAGGTCTATTTCTGGACTTCTTATTTTATTACTTTGATCTTTATGTCTGTCCTTATACCAGTATCATACTGTCTTGATTATTGTAGCATTATAACGAGTCCTTTTTTTTTTTCTTCTTGTTTTGTCAGCACCGGTGGCATGTGTAGGTTGCTGGGACAGGGATCAAACACATGCCATAGCAGCAACCTGAGCTTCTACAGTGACAAGTCTGGATCCTTAACCTGCTGAGCAACAAGAGAGCTCCTATAATGAGCCTTTAAGTTGGGGAGTATAACTCCTACAACTTTTTTGCCCCAGAATTGTTTTAGTTTTTCCAGGTTCTTCATATTACCATACATATCTTAGGGCTAGCTTAACAATTTCTTCAAAAAAGCCTTCAAGATGTTGATTAGAATTGCACTGAAGCTACAGAATTAATGGGACTTGACATATTAACAACATCTTCAGATCAATGAACATGGTATATCTTTTCATTTATTAAGTTTATAAAATTCTCTTTTCATTTTGTTTTTTAGATATTAGTGCAGAAGTCTTGCCTATATTTTGCTAAATTTATTGCAAAGTATTTCATATTTTTGGTTATCCTAATTTTTATAAATTTCAAGTTCTATTTGTTCATTTTTGGAAAGATGATTAATTTCTGTAATTTGACCTCATATCCTGTGACCTTGCTGAATTCAAGTATTTGTTTTCAAAGCCTTATTGGATATTCTTTAATAATTTCCCTGTGTATAAGATCTATGTACATATATCACGCTTCCTGAAAACATAGAAATTTTTATTTCTTCCTTGCCAATTTGTATGTCTTTATATACTTTTCTTGCTTTATTATACTGAAGAGGATAATGTTGACCAGAAGTTGATGTGAGCAAACGTACTTGCTTTATTCCTGATCTTAGAGGGGAACTGCTTAGCCTTTCATAATTAAGTATATTACCTGTATGTTTTTCACACATGCTCACTATCAGTTAAAGATATTTTGTTCTAGTAATTTGCTGAGAACTTTTAACAGGAATGAATATTGAATTTTATCAAATGCTTTTTCTGGATCCATTGAGACGATGATATGTTTTGTTTCTATTTACCTACCAAATTACATTGACTGATTTTATTTTTATTTTTAATTTTTTTTGTTTTTTAGGGCTGCATTTGCAGCATATGGAGGTTCTCAGGCTAGGGGTTGAATCAGAGCTACAGCTGCTGTCCTATACCACAGCCACAGCAATGCCAGATCTGAGCTGCATCTGCAACCTACACCACAGCTCATGGCAACGCCAGGTCGTTAATCCACTGAGCGAGGCCAGGGATCAAACCCGCAACTTCATAGTTCCTAGTCGGATTCATTTCTGCTGAGTCACGGCAGGACTCCCATTCCAAGTTTTAATCTTCCTGGCACCATTCTTACTTCTTAAGTCCCTTCTTTTCTACCAAGAAATATTTCTGAGCACCTACAGTTTTAGGTACTAAGGATAGGCAGTCTCTGTTTTCATTATGGTTACATTCTAATGGGTAAAATTAGACAAACAAAAAAGTAAATCTACTGCTTGTCAGATAAAAACCTCATCATAGGAAAGATATATTTGCAGGGTTTGGGAGGGGTGGTAGAGAAGTCTAATTTAAATGGAATAATCTGGTGAAAGCTACTTGAGAAGGTGATCTTGGAGCAGAGACTTAAGAGTAGTGAAGAAACAAACCATGCACATATGGTGGGGGGAAAGGGGAGAGGACTCTGAGCAGAAAGAAGAGTCAGAGCAAAGGAGCAAAAGCTCATTCAAGGAACTGTGGCCATTCTCTTTAGTTATATGCTTTAGTTACATCTAAGGCTAGGCTAGGCTAAGCTATAATGTTTGGTGGGGCAGATGTATCAGATTCATTTTCAAATTATAATGTTTTCAACTTATGATGTTTAATTGGGATGTAACCTCAATATAAGTTGAGGAAGATCTGTACATGTTTAGTGCTGCAGCTGTGATGGTTAAAAATTAGAATTTTGCCAAAAATAAGGAAGATGTGGTTGCTTGTCATCTTACTTCATTTCCTCCTAAACATGCATTTTGAACTTTAACAATTCAGCAATAATAAATAAGTTGCAATTATTTTATGGTTTTTCAACTATATTATTCCTGAAATTGTAGATAAAACTGAATCTTTCAGCTAGCATTACATTTACATGAATTAATAAAACTTGTTCAAGACAATTTTGGATGTACCTGTGTAATCAAGACGGGCATACATGTAGCAGACATAATCTCAACTTATTTATATGAACATGGCATTCAACCTTCATTCAGAAGTTCATTTTCAGATACTAACGAAAAAAAAAGAGCCAATTTCTTCCTTACTTTGCTCTTCAGAAGTTCAAGTTTACGACATGTTCTGATCATAAATATAAAAGTCACCTAGGAGAGTGGAGAACACCAGTGCCTTGGGGTGATGTTCTAGGAATGTATAAAATATTGTACTGGATGAATACATTTATCACATAGTTGTCTCAGTGAGGATTCAGGAGAAGTAGGGGTCCATAACACATTCTTCTAAATTTCCAGGGTAGAGTTGTAACTCTCCTTTGTTTACTTCACCTAATCATGTGTTCCGTGTTAAGTGAGAAAAAAAAGGTATGAACACTTCTGGAGAGCAGCGTTGTATAGATGCTTCATACCGCACTTCTTCAAGGTAGGCAAAATTACCCTCCTTTGCATAGAAGAAAAAAACCAAGGTACAAAGTAATTTGCCTAAAACCAAGGAGCCAGTAAGTGGAAAGGCCAGAACCTGGCCTGGGTTGGATGTCATCTCCTCTTGTGTGAAATACAAACTCCACACCTCCACCCTGCCTGCTGTCTGCAGCCCATTCGCCTCCTCTCCCACATCACCTCCCAGGCACCATATGGCCTGGGCACACCGAGATGCCATTCTCTGGCTACACCAGGCCAAACCTATCTCCACGCTTCCGCAAGTTTCCTCTGCCTGGAAAGGTCCCCCTCCCCTTGTTGTTCACCTGGTAACTCTTATATTTCACAGTTTCCACTCAAAGGTCTTCTCCTCTGAGAACCTTTTCCTGTGTTGCTCCTCAGCTGAGTGTTGCTCCTCCTCTCTGCAATCAAGGCCCTTTGCAAACTGGCTTAGGACAGAAAAGTATGATGGGTGCTGACTGCTCCTGTTACGCCCAGCTTCTCGCTGGACTGCAAGCTTCATGAGGGTGGAAATACACTTTTCAGTTTTACATGGCTGAGGCTACAGGCCTCCAGGCAGCAGGCATAGCAAACATTAAGTGCAGGAAGAGAGGACACCAGAAGAAGTGAACAAGCAGGTCTTGCCCTCCCACTGCGCTGTACACAACAAGCTCTCTGCTTGATGTGCTACTGTTCAACTTTCCCAGACACTGTCCTTCTTCCTCAACCACTGTCACCACGGCTTACTGATTAGGTACACACACATGCACATACTCTCACTTGACTCTTGCAACACTCCTGCACCATTGTTTTGTTTCTCTTTCACAGAGAAGGAAGCTGGTTTTCAGAACCATTAGGTAATTCGCCCAAGCTTAGTTGACTGGCAGGGGAGGGACAGGATGTGAAAGTCCACGCTCATTTCACAGACTCGCTTTGCTTTCCCAATGGTAGCAAACCTCAAACTGGTGAGATTAACTCTGTGTTACCCCAGATGTGGATGTCGGTGCTTCATCTACTGCTCTTTTCTTCTTGTCGCCTTGTCAGCTCCTTAACATTACAGTATTCTAACATGCTAAACGTTTCCAGCGCTGGCTTCTTGTTTTAAAATACAAACCATTACTCACTCTGCAATACCTTCTTTTATGTAGGCCAAAGAGCAAAAGGTCTTTTATTCTGAAGCCCTTAGCACACTGACATAAATACAGTTCAAATGATTCACAATCACGTAGTTTATAATACACAGATATCGTTCAGATCAAATTAGTTAACTCTCATGCTGCCCCAAGAGTCTTATGTTTGCTCAGCTGGGGCAAAAAAAATTTTTTTTCTGTTTTCTGTTTTTAACTTAAGAAAGCAATTCCGTCATCAGAAAATTTAACCAACTGGGTTCACTTCCTCTTTCAGGTCATTAGTGGAAGTATTAACTTGGGTCACAAGACTGAGCCCAGTGCATCCGAGAAGCACATATACACTAATCAGAGAAGGACACTTAACAATAGTAAAAGTCTACTATATCGTCTTCTATATTGAGGTTTTAAACAGATGACATTACTCCTTTTCTTTTTACTACTCTTTTTTTTTAGTAAAAGTGTCTATGTGTCTTACAAAAGTCTGTGGGTCTTGGCTGTGCAGGCTAAACCTGATTGTACTTTACATAACAGTATATGGTTATCATGCTTATCGATGGTCATTCACTAAACTAATCATAACTCACAGATACAAATCAACTCCTAAATTAACAGGGAAACTGATTTGCTGAGAATTACCTAGTTTAAGGGGCTGTGTTAATTCACTCTGCTCTAGGTCCTGGATAAACTGAATGAGGAAAAAGATGGGACCTTTCCCCTTACGGATGCATTTCGCTGCCCTCACGTTCCAAAGTGTGGCGGACCTGGAAGTTCAGGGGAACCTGGAAAGACGGACTCGTCATGACTACCTTCACTGGCTCCCCAGAATGCGGAGGGCGAACCCAGGCTCTGTAACCTGCACACACACCCACCTTCTCTTGTATCTACCGTCATCTTTGGCCTCTCTCTCTCTTAGTTCTTTTCTCCAGCTAATCTTTCAACTCGCTCCTTTCTTCCAGCATGATCTCTCAATTCATATAGTGGTTTCACCTGCTTGCTTTTCACATGTTCCCATTCATGTCATACTTCTTCTCATTTCCCGGCCCTTCGAAATCCAGCTTGTGCCACCTCCTCCGGGAAGCACACTTCCATCCCCAAGTCTGACTCTAGATGCTCTTCTTTGGGGCCCCTTCAGCACCTTATTAAACACTTAGAAGTCCAATATACACTTCGAAGTATATACATATCATCTCATAGGACACTTTATCACATTACACTGTCACTGTCATTTTAATTGACTACCCTCTTCTGTATTCTCCAGGGAGCTTATGGTAGGACCATATCTTAATTTTCTTACCCCAGAACTGATATGATAGTAAAAGCTCAAAATGCTAGCCAAATAAATAGTTTTTAACCTGGCGCATAGTAATATACATTATCACAGGCTTTGGGTCTGTATTTTCTACTTTTACAGTCTGATAACTAACTTTCTCTCACTTGGGGGGGGTGTTTTTAAGAAGACACTGTGATAGCAACTGCATGTCAAGAAGGAAGCTGGTCCAGCTCCTTCAATTTTCCATTAGTCTAAATCTTTATTTTATTATTATTATTATCATTATTATTATTATTATTTGCTTTTTAGGGCTGCACCTGCAGCATATGGAAGTTCCCAGGCTAGAGGTCTAATCAGAGCTACAGCCGCCGGCCTACACCACAGCCACAGCAATGCCAGATCTGAGCCACATCTGTGACCTACACCACAGCTCACGGCAATGCCAGATCCTCAACCCACTGAGCGAGGTCAGGAATCGAACCTGCAACCTCGTGGTTCCTGGTTGGATTCATTTCCACTGTGCTTATGATGGGAACTCCACCATTAGTCTAAGTCTTTAAAACACTTTCTGTGTTGAGATATGACATATTTCTGTAGAACTTCTTTGCTCCTTCCTGCTGGAAATCACCTCATTCCAACTTGAGCTAGATCAGCTGTTCTGGAAAACTTGGGTTTTCTGTCCTTTGTACAGAAAACTTAATTCATTAACATTTGTGTCAAGGATCAGTGGAGATTCCTTTTGCCCTTACGGGTCAGAGAGCATTTCAGATTTTTAGTTCAGTGGGCTAATAAATGATCTTGTGGCTGAGGCTGCTAGCCATCCCTAAAATTTTATCTGCCATTCTACAGTTTCTAGTCTCCTCTAAAAATAGGTGTCTCATGGGACAAAGTTCTCTCTAGCAGAATATGAGTGCAAGTAACATTCATCATCTGCAGGATTGGCCTAAACCCTCTCTGCATGTGCTCCTGCAGGCTGTTTCCTGTCAGGGTGACTGGCAAGTCCACATCTTGGGAACATTGGAAGATATTAAAGGACTGCAAAGCTGCTGTCAGTCTGGTCTCCAAATCACTTCTTAGAGGAAGAGCCATTCCACCAACCTGTACACCTGTCCAGCAGTATTTAGGGAGCAAAAACAAAAGAAGACCAAAAACAAAACAAAACAAAAAAACACCTTCTACTGGCTTAAGCCATGGAATTATGGAATTTGGGGTTTCTCTTTGTACCACAGCCTAGCCAGACCATTCTACCTAATAGAGGCATGGCTTTAATAGGAGGCTTGCTAAATGACAATGCTGAAAAGCAGGCTAAAATCTAATAGTCCCAAAGACAACTGTCAGCTCTCCAAAGATTTGTGATTTCCGTTACTATTTTGATCAGCAACAAGAATGTCATCAATAATATCAGTGATTACTAAAGTGTTCGAAAGTTCATTTTAACGCCACTCAATTTTTAAAGAAATGTTTTATGGCAACCATGGTGGGGGAAAGGGTGCTACGTGTGGTGGAGTAAATCTGAAAACAATAAAACTGCTGGGAGACTCTTTGGGGCCTCTTTTATCTTAGCTATTGTAGCTTTATAATAAGTCCTAATTCTAGAAATATAAGTCTTCCAGCTTTGTTCTTGCTTTTTAAGATTACCTTGGCTATTCTAGGTCTTTTGTTTTTCTATTTAAGTTTATAACCACTCCGCAAGTTTCCTATTGGTACAGGGATTAGTGTTATATTTAATCTATAGATCAATTTGGACAGTAATGATATCTATAAGGTGGCGCTTTTCAATCCATGAATATGACATGTCCCTCCCTTAAGTCTGCTTTAACTTTTCTAAGGAACTTCTTGCAGTTTTTAGTAGAGTAGTCTTGAATGTCTTTGGTCAGATGTATTCTTAGGTACTTGTCATTTTCAGTTTTTAAATGTGGCTAAGAAAATAAGCTAGTGCTTAATTAAAAAATGTGAAGCACTATTGTTATTCACGCCACCTTGCTTAAGAGGCAAAAAGAGCACAGCTCAAATGCAAAATAACCATATAAGTATAGTGAAGACTATATATAAGATTAATGTTAAAGACTCCTGATTTTCTGAGAGTTGAACATACCTGAGGATAATTATTACTGAAGCAATGTCCTTTGAACTCACATATCTGTTATCTAAAGTTACCGCTAGCTACTTGCACAGCTTATGGTAGAAAAACTTAATGCTGCAGTCAAATTCCTTTTGTTTCTTTGCCTGGGCCATTCCCTCCCTCACCCCTCTTCTGGGCTTTCACACATCCTCCAGCTTCATGGGGAAAACCCTTGCCTCTCCTTCCCCTCGTCACCTGGCTACTAACTACACACTCACTGTCTTCAGCTTAAATCATAACTTAAACCTTAAATCACTAAGAAGCTTATCCTGACCCACCAGACAGAATTAGGCATCCCTGCTAGCCAGATCCTTTAGAGCCTCCATCCTAGTCCTGGACTCTTCATTTTGATTGCTTGATTAATGTCTTCTACAGCATGTCCCTACTGTAATATGAATTCTATGTAGGTAAGGGCAGCAATGGCCTTTTTCACAATTGTATCTTCAGAGCCTTTCATAGTACCCAGTATATATTAATTGCTCAATAAATACTTGAAGGAATTACTATGAAATGTGGACAGAGCAGAAGAATGGGACTCTTTTTCTCCTGGAACACCAGAGTCAGTACAGATTAACAACTGGGCTGCCCCCAAGTGGAATCAGATAACAAAATGCTCATTATCACTGAAATTCTGGTTGTTCACTTATGGATGTTGTAGTGCTTCCTGATTTTTATTGCTGGTAAAACATAAAGTAACAAAAAAATGAGTTAAAGGATTACCTTGAAAGAAGACCATTTTTCCAGAATAGCCAGTGACTCTAACATTCAGCATTTATCCTATTTTTTAAAATGTTTTATCTTTGAAACATTTAAAAAAATAGGATAAATCCTAAATTTTTGGTGTTTCATAGTTTTTTTTTATTTTTTCATTTTTGTGTCATATAGCTCTTTTAAAAGGAAAACCTACTTTGCTCCAAGGTTGACAGTGTAAGCTCCCCAATAACAGCAGCATGTACAGAGACTCACAGTGACATTTCCCTAATTTTCTACTGCATGATGAAGACTTTGTTAGACCTTCTAACCACAGCTTTCCTAAAGCCTTGAATGGGGAAACAGAGAAAAAGAAAAGGAAGCTACCACTTAAAAGACTGATTTACAAGGTTGAGTTTGCTTTCTCAGCTCTTAGTCTCCTATGGGAATTAGGGGAGATGAGTTTAGCAGCCATCAAACAGAGACTGAACCTAGATTTCCCTGCACTCCTAAAAGTCTTTACCCAGGAAAGGGAAGGCTGTATCTCAACTGTTGAACATCATTCTGAAAACCCTCCAGCTCATACATTTGTTCCCTGAAAGGCTCTTCCACCCTCATCTACAGCTGTGGTGCAATCCTCCAGCATGAACGGAGCAGTCATAACAGAATACGATCCAACCAAACATATACACGTACTGATGTGTAGGGGGGGTGGAGTTTGCATGGGGGTGGTGGTGGTTTGGGTACAATTCCATGTATTCAGTTAACAAATAGTTATTAAAAACTCCTGGCAGGGAGTTCCTGTTGTGCTAGCACAGTGGAAACAAATCTGACTAGCATCCATAAGGATGTGGGTCCAATCCGGGGTTAAGGATCTGGCATTGCCATGAGCTGTGGTGTAGGTTGCAGACGTGGCTCAGATCTGATGTTGCTGTGGCTAGCGTAGGCCAGTGGCTTGACAGCTCCAATTCAACCCCTAGCCTGGGAACCTCCATGTGCCATGAGTGCAGCCCTAAAGTGCAAAAAAACAAAGCAAACAAACAACTCCTGGCAGTGTGGTGAGGTGTAAAGAGCATTCCATCTGAGGCTAGAAGGCCTGAGCTCTGTGCATGGATCAGAAACTTCCTAGCTTTATCGCACTGGGCAAGTCATTTGACATTTCTGAGATTCTGCTATAAGTAACCAGATAAATAACAGAATGTGTATCACATCTTTCTATAAAACTGTGATGCTTAATGCTCTTATCAGGAGTTACATGCAAGGTCCTGTTGGAACACAATGCAGGTCCATTATGTATCTGCTCACTCTGTGTCTGTCTCACGTGTTGGTAATTCTCACAACATTTCAGACTTTTCCACTGTTATTATATTTGTTATGGTGATCTGTGACTGGTGATATTTGAAGTTACTACTGCAATTTGGTAAAAGCAAATGACAGTGTTTTTTAGCAATCAAGTATCTTTTCATTAAGATAGGCACATTGTTTCTTTATACAGAATACTATTGCATACCTAATAGGGTAAAGTGGAGCATAAATGTAACTTTTATACGCACTGGGAAACCAAAAAAAAAAAAAATTCACCTCATTCACTTTACTGGGATCTTCTTTATCTGCTTTTTGGGGGTGGTCTGGAACCGAAGTATCTCTGAGGTCTGCCTGTCCATTAGGGCCTCGTGCCAGGTCTAGGCTCTAAGCGGACTAGAGAAGGGGCAAGTGCACTGCCCTGAGCTCCAGCTGTACCTTTTATCAGTAAGATGCAACGTGCTCAACGGTGAAAGGGATCCACTCTTTACTTTGAAATAACAGATGAATTCATATGATTTGTTTTGTTAAGAAGTGGAATAAAGCAGAAAAAAAAAAAAGGAAATCTGCTTTAATCATGCTCCTTGAGGATACTTCACAATATACAAATCACAAGATAGTTTTCTCTTCCCAGGCTAATAAATAATCCCTTTAGAATACATTTAGGTTTGGAGAAATAATTCAGACTTGAAATAAAACCTAATGACCTACTGTGAAATAAATACCTATTGTGTATTAAACATATACTCAGAAGTACAGAGACGATAAAGTTACCTTGGAGGGAGAGGGGGGAGATCTAAAAACAATCTTTAATATTATTTTAAACTAAATATTTTTAATGTATGAAAGAAAATAAAAAGAAAAAGTGATAAATGAAAATACCCCTGTCTTTTTGGTTAAAAAAAAAAAAAGTCAGCTCCAAATCAGATTTAAAAAATACTAGGAGATACTTAAAACTGGCATTTAGGAGCTCCTGCTGTGGCAAGGTCGGTTAAGAATCTGCCTGCAGCAGCTTGGGTCACTACGGAGGTGCAGGTTCGATCCTGGGCCTGGCACAGTGGGTTAAAGGATCCAGTGTTGCCATAGCTGTGGCATAATTCACAGCTGCAGCTTGGGTTCAATCCTTGGCCTATGAAATTCCACATGCTGCAAGTGTGGCCATAATAAAAACAAATAAATGATTGGGTAAAAACTCAATTTTAACCCCAATATATTAAGAATTATAACTGAATATACGACTGTACCTAATGTACAAAGTACAGAAGAGACTTACGCAACTTTAAATCAAGTGATTCATCATGTATCCATTTATTCATTGATGAATGACGATGCTTAGTGGTTCTCAAAATGTGCTTCCTAGACCACCAACATCAGTGCCACCCAAGAGCTTGTCAGAAATGTAATTCTTGGGCTCAGTTAGTGGGCATTTGGTCCTGTCCAAAGCATGCCTTGAGACATTTGGTCATCACCAAAAGGTCGTTGACACTTGGATCTCTCAAAAACATCCATGAGCTTATTTGGTCCTTGCCAAATGGTCCGTGTTATTTTGTTCCTTTCAAAAATGTTCATGCTTAGAAAAATGCCCTTGGGTTCAAATAACCTGTAATATTTGCTTATGCTTTTGGTTTATAGGAATAATACACACACAAAAAATGCTATCCATTTTTGCCCATTAGTTGTCTTGTGACTGTATTGCCAATTGTAACTCTTCTTGCCTTGGTAACCTAGCATGAATGGCACATGGGATCAAAGTTTGAATTTTGCAGAAGAATGGGATATATATTAACTATGTGTAGTGAGGCAGAGTCCTACAGTTAGAGAAATGCAGAGGAGAAACTGAGGTGGGATCTTATGATGCGTGGTGCCTTAATTTGTCAGTGGGCATTTGTTTGGATGTGGCTGGGTCGTTGGATTTGAAGGAAGGAACTTGCTCGAGCTGCTATGTAAAATGAGGATCGGATGTATCAATGTAAACACTTTACAGAGTGTTTTGCTTGTTGGGAAGGAATGGGAATGGGTGTGGCTCTCCCATCACATAGCGGTCAGTTATAATAGCCACTGTGAGGGTGATACCAGGTGTTTAATTACCCCCCCTCCACAACTATCCTATGTCCCACAAGCAATGTTTCCCTGGAATCGATGTCCTATAGAGGTATGATCTTGGTAGACAGCAAGAAGCATCTGCCACTACTGGGAGATGTTTGACTCCCACACTCACCCACCAGGCAGTGTGGCCCACCACACTCTGGGCTGGTGCCTACCTACTGGCTGATCCAGCCCGGATGAACTAGGTGTTGAATCCTTAAGACATTAGTAAGGTTTCCCCTCTCATTAAACCAATGGTCACTGCTCAGAAGTCTATAAAACCTTCTTCTACTGCTTGGCAATACGACATCTTTATCCGAAAATTCTCAGCAGAATATGGCAGAAATATTATGCTCACAAAAGAAAAGCCAGTGCTACATGACAATGGCTTCTGTTACCTTTCCATCTCTTTAACAGAGCTAGGAATAAAAGGCACTGGCACTGTGAGGAGAGTAGAATCTGCAATGCCCCATGGGCAAGTGGTCAGGACTTAGATAGCATAATCATTCAAGATGGGACAGAAAAATATCAGCACAACTTTGGTGTTGAAGGGGAAGTAAGGGAAACCCTGAATGGGGTAAAATGACACGCAGAAGAAACAAATGCAACACTGTTGCAGATCCTTTGAAGAATCCTCTGTGATAATCATGGTGAAAAGGTCCTGTTAAAGCTACCAGAAAGATATTAATAAAAAAGGCAAAGTAAACAGAACTTAAAATGGATATTGATCTCCAAACTCAACCTCACTGCATGGGATCGAAATTGCAGAGGAGTATAAAGTGACCAGATGTGGAGAATCATTTCTTACAATCCTGGTGCTCAAGATGATGAATGAATGCTATTTATACAACTTATGGTAATATTTGATATTTAAGTGCCAGTATCATAATCTTCAGTGATAGCATCTTCAAGATGGCACTGGCATTATTCACTCAGTTATTTACTGTGCACAGTGTAGTACTGGGTTATACTATGTTGTTGATTTATGCAGTAACAAGGAAAAGGCAAGAAGATACATGTATATATATATATATATATATATATATATATATTTACATATATATTTATACATGTAATTCTGTGTGTTGTATATATGTGTATATATATGAAAGTACTTACATTTTCAAGGAAATCTTGACGTTAATACTTCGTTGTGCATGATGGATTTCAAGATTGCAAATATGAATGCAATTTGACTTCTCATCAAATGCACAAGTAAAAGAATGTTTCTTTCACTTTTCACGCCATGAAAATATCTCCTTTGGATCTAGCATGTGAGTATGTGACAACAAAAAGTAACACCTCTAAGTGTGCAGCATCTGTGCCTTTGAAAAATGTAAATGAAACTTTTGAGCACATTATGGAGAATGCAAAAGAAAATTTAGATGACCTAACAGATTTTGTTGAGAGAGTGTATGTCTGCGGAAGGATGAGCAGAGGCAGAAGAAGATCAGGAATTCCAAGATTTCCACCAGAAACTTGGAATGTCTCTGTACTGAACGTGATCATAGGATGAACTATGCAGTGAAAGGCCAGCACAGTGAATTTCAAAAGCTGACAATAGTGAATAATCATTCAATGTGGAGATTTACTGAGGTGTTCAAAGATAAATAGCAAAACAATGAACAAGCTAACACCCAAGTTCTTGGTGACCATGCTCAAATACAGCCACCAACTTCACCACAATACAGATAAAACCAAATGCATATAACCCAAACTTGACTTAAGTGTAAGCCTGCCAGAATCAAACTATTATGTATTGAATGGATAAACAACAAAGTCCTACTGTATAGCACAGGGAACAATATCTGATATCCTGTGATAAACCATAATAGAAAAGAATATGAGAAAGAATGCATATAACTGAATCACTATGCTGTGTATACATATATAGCAGAAATTAGGATAACATTGTAAATGAACTATACTACAATAAAATATATTTTAAAAAAGTGTAACTGTACTAAACGTCATGACAAGGAAGAATAAGAATAAATATAAAGTCCAAAATTGATCATTAATTATAATAGAAATGATGTAAGTACAATTTTAACAAAGTTAAATGTTCATATTATTTAATGAATCATGGCCCAAATGTCTCACTGCGTGTTTTGGACAGAAACTAATACCAAGGACCTTTTGGCACGGACCAAATGTCTCAATAGAGATTTTGGACAGAACCGAATGTCCTACAAGGCTTGAGTCCTACCCAGACCTACTGAATCAAAAAGCAAGATGAGGCTCAGCCATATGTTGTAACAAGTTTTCCAAGTGATTGATTGCGTTCATGCTAAAGTTTGAGAACCAGCCTCCTGGAGTAGAAAGGTTAACAGCATACTCTTCAAAGTCAGAGAAATCTGGGTTCAAATATGTGCACTTAGACTTACTGTCTCTGTGCCCTGGAACAAGGTCATTTAACCCAAGCCTCAATTTCCAAATTAGTAAACAGAGACAGACCCGCTGTAAGGATTAAATGAGGAAATGCCTAAGATGCGATCTGCAGTGTGGGAACATCAAACACACAGTGCTTGCAGCATAGTAAGCACTCAGGAACTAGAGTTTGTTATTTTTCCAGGCATGGAAAACCCTGTGTTCAATGTTGTAGAATATACTGTCCTAATCAGACCTACGGCTTCTTTCTTCAAGGACCTCAGGCTGGAAGAGAAGTTACACTGTCATATGAATAATCATGATACAAAGTAGGAAGTGTTTGGTGGCAAGACAGTAGGTGCAAAATGCCCTGGGAGATTAAAGAGTAAACAAAGCAACATGTAAGTTGGTCTTTTAAAAAAGAAGCTTTTGGGGAAGCACAGGTCAAGAGAGGGACATTCCAGATGAAAGGAGTGGGGGGGGAGGCAGGGAATTATGGGATACTTAGTTTGGCTAAGGGGATAGCCGTAGGGTGACCACAAAATTTACTGTCCAAATAGGGGATTTTGCAAGCGAAAGGGGACATCTTTCATAGTTAAGGTGGAACAACAGATTTAAAGGGGACCACACCGGGCACACCATGCATGTGGTTGGCTTGGAAAACAGGCTGTTGGGAAGATAGGTATTGGAAATAGGGATGGAAAATGGGCTGGATTTGTTCAGCGATGGGTCCCTCGTGACAGGCTAAGGGCTTTGCTTCTTAAGCAATGGCGCTGTCGAAAGTCCTGATTAGCCAAGTGACTGCACAGTCGAGTGGGTGTTTGGGAAGAGTACTTTGCCACCGCTGTGGAGGCTGCTACAAGAATGGAGTTGGGGGGAATGGATGAGAGAGAGATTTCCAGAAATGATGAGATTTTGAAACCAAATAAATGTGTCCAGCAGGGAAAGGGAGAAGTCGAACCTGAAGCTAATATTTCAAGCCTATGTCAACAAAAACAAGAAGACGAGGAACAGGGGTGGGTAGGGGGGCCGTGACATTAATTCACTCTAGACAGAAGGTGTTCAGTTTGATGGGCTCTGTCACATCAACATGTGACTGGAGAAGCAAGACAAACAGTTGGAATTGAGTTATTATTTCAGTAATCCTCTCTCCATCTCTCAAATGACAAGCCACTCAATGTCTGAATATAACATATGGGCTGTGTTTTGTTTGTATTTCTTTTATTTAATGAATACTTAAAAGCAGACAGCAGTGAATGCTTGTGTTGTGCTCAGTTATGGACTGGATTCCAAGTCCTTTACCAATATGTACATATATTACAGATTTAATACTCATAAGAATCTTATGAGATTAATACAATTAATATTATTTTCCCCATTTTCAGATGAAGACACTGAGGCACTAGAAATTAAGAGACCTGCCCTGCTATAAAGTGGTGGAGCCCCAAACAGAACCTAGGAGAGACAGGTTGGAGACTGCAATCCCTCATCATGCTGCCAGGCAGTTTCTTATATTAAAGATATCCTCATGGAACCTGATGGAATTGGGATCAGAAAACTATTGTCTAAAACTTTCCTGGGAGGGTTCGTTATTTCTATGAAAAGAAAAGATTTTGAGGCATCATTTCCTGTTTTAATTATCAGACTGTTGTCATAGGTACAACATAAACAGAATGCCTAACTCTTCTAATATTTCTAAACAATAGATATTCATGTATAAGAGAGTATAAAAAAGGCTGTCACAATTTCATAACACACAGTGACATGTTTATTTGGTTTCTAAGTCTCATCAGTTCTGCCCTGGAAACCTCTCGTCTATTTCTTCCTTTCCATTCGTGTAGCAGCCTACACAGAGCTACCGAAGTAATCTTCCCCTCCAAATACTTGACCACAGTTCCTTCCTCACTCAGGAACTTTCATGATGACATAATTTCACAATGTCAGATACCAAGTCAAGATTCTAACCTGAACCACTATATCATATCACCTTTTGGAATCACCTTCACTGGTACTATTTTTCATAGGGAGTGTGTGGTTAAGAGTGGAGCCTGGCAGTGACGTTCAGTAGAAGCAGACACAGGGCGGTAGGAGGTGGCTGGGCCTTAAGAACCATTTCGGGGGTGAAGAATTTTTTTTTTTTTTTTTAAGAATTTGTTTTAAATGTGAGACGACCACAGTTACGGCGATGCAAGGGGTCCGGGCAGGAAAGGCTGGGAGGAGGGGGGAGAGGGAGCCTTTTAGGCTGTGGTTCACCAGGACAGGGAAGGAGGCAGCATTCAGGGCAGCACTCATGGGAATCAAGCCTATGGTTTTGGCAGGACCATGCCCAGCATTCCACCTCTCAGGGGTGCGAGGAGGAGGGAACGACTCCCCCAGGAGAGGCCAGGGGACCAAGCCTAAGTGTTAGGACAGTGGATGTAGAAGCCATGCTTCTCAGCGAACCAGCTCTGGTTAACAGGGGAGAGATGAGAATTAAAGCAGGAGAGACAAGGCAGGAGCAAACTGGGGAGGCAGCCCCTCTTTGAGGGGGTCTGCCTGGATTTAGATGCCACCCTTCCGAGCGTTCATAATATGCAGGGATCGTCTCATGGCACGCTGACGTTACAAGCATTTGCTTAGACATTTATTTCCCCCACTAAATACTGAAGTCCTAGGATCTGTCTTATTTGATTGTATTCCTAACACTTAGCCCAGAGCCTGGCACAAAGCAGGTGCCCTAAGTGAAATGCCGGTGAGTGAGTGAGTGAATGAATGAATGAACGAATGAAAGGAGGGTAGAACTTCAATCAACCATACTAGAAGGAGACTTATAACTCATTTAGTCCGGTCCTGTTGTTCTACTGTTTTGCAGAGAAGTTAAAGGGCTTACAAGGCCTCGCTGGGGGAAGGCAGGGGGTTAGTGCTAGAGCTGTCCCCAGAACCCAGAACTGGTGGCCAGCCTTCCTCCTCCTCCCCCTGCTAGGAGCCCGGAGCCGGCTTCCACAGTTATCTAATGTTTGTTGGCTCCTTTTTGGGGAATGAACAATACATCTTCCCATGGAGACAGGATTTTTTTTTTTTTTTTTTTGCTGCTGCTGCTGCTTTTTTGTTTTGTTTTGTTTTTTAAATGGTGGTTCGGTTCCCAGGCCAGGCCACAAAAGCCTATTTACCCCACAGCTGAGCTCAACTATACAACCAGCGATAACTCGGAGGCCTCCCTGAAGCCCCAGCTCCCAGCCCACAGGCTGGGGGGCAGGTGGGCAGCTGGCTCTGCAGGAGGGACGGCAGAGCTCCCTTGAGCAGATCAGGAGCGAGGGGCGGGGGCTGGCCAGGGGGCCCGGGGCGGCAGCTGCAGGAGGCTAGGCAGCCTCTGAATGCCTTGGTGGTTCTTAAGTGGATTGTTTGTAAGTTGGGAACTGTCTGTACTTAGAAAGGCGGATTTCAAGAGGTAGGGGATCCTATTTCACTTGAAGGCTCACAGTAATGAGGGTTCTTTATTTGTAATGAGGTAGCCACTAATTGGAGGGACAGGCTCAGGAGGTCCGTTGGAATTTTGTACTCCTGGACCAGAACTGAGTAATATTATGCAGTAGCCAGGCAACCCCTGACTTGTGCATAAAATTCATATAAAAATCTACCATGAAGTGCCTATTTGACATTCACTGTGTTCATTATTAATAATGATAATAACAGGGTGGCTTATATACAGTATTAAACTGAGAAAGTGAATGAATTCTCAGTTTCCTCGGGTTTCCTCCCCCCCTACCCCAGCCAGATTAGGAACATTTGGAAAATCCTTACTCTCAGAGTGGGCTGAAAGCTTTCATATTTACCCTGAGGAGACATGGCTCCAGTTTCTAAGGGCTTGTCCAAGAGATGATCTCTTTCCTTCCTCCACCTCCTCAGAGGCAGAAACATTCCACAAACTCATGAATGTTCTAAAAGCAAATGTATGAAAGAAAAAGAGAAGGAAATGTACCCAAATAAAATAAAATAAAATAAATAACTGTGGTACTGGAACTGAAAAAGTTACAGTAGGTGAATCAATTATAACAAGGTAACATAGTAAGCCTTCCTGGACTTAATGAAACCACACTGATCAAAGACAGTAGAATGTTCTGGTGCCCCCTGGAGGATCCTAAAACATACCAAAACTGGTTATTTAGTACTTTTCTTCAGATGTCTTAGAAAATCTTACAGAGATATGGTGCTTCTTCTCCCAGGCTCAAACCAACTGAACCTGCCTCAGTCACATGCAGGGAGACAGAGCAGGCACTAAATTTAACATTTAAAAGGGTTTACCCACCCTAAGTTTATCGTTAGACTTTATGTTTTTGAATCAGCAACTGAATCTATTTTTGGTTTGTGAAGTTTCTAAGTCTGACAGTACAAAGTTCACAGTTCCATGTGCAATCTCTCAATTCTTCTGGGCTGAAGTGTTTAGTGAACTGGGAAGTTTGCTTCTGTGAACCTTGCTTTGTTTTGCACAGACATTCTGGAAAGTTAAACATTTAGCTTCTAAAATGTTACTGCACTGGCATTCCTCAGGGACCTGACTCCAGTATGAGGATGACTAAATGGCCATCAGAGTTGTTTATTCCATAGCTACAGAGCAGTCAGCAGATGTGAGGAACCATTGTCTGACTCCAGTAAACTCCAATAATAATAAACTCCAATAATCTAACAGGATTAGAGCTGCCTTCCCCACCTCCCAATTTATACAAGAGTGACTGAAATCACTGTCTTGGTGCATAACCTCACAGGTATCAGCCAGCCCTAGATCACAACATCTGAAAGACACAGACCAAATTTCACTTAATTTGCAAAGACTCGTGCTGGCACACTATTGTTAACTACTGCAGTAATGGTTACATCATAAATACCATACTATATGTAGAGTTAATATAAAGTTCTGCTGTCTCCTTTCTTTTTTTCAGTGCCATTCTACCATGTACCAAAAACTTAATTTCTTGATTTGAATGAATTTTATTATAAAGGAATGTACTAAGTTCAAACCATGAAGTCATCGAACATAATTTCAGCCTTTCAGAAAAGCTGCAAGAGTTCTTTGTATTCCCAGATACCCCTCACCTAGATTCTCAAAATGTCAACATTTATGACACTGTCTTTCCTTTTCCTAAATGCACGTAAACACATACATTTTTTCCTCAGCTGTTGAAGTTGTGGACATAATGTTCTTTTATTCCTAAGTATTTCACTTTGTATTTCCTAAAAATGAGTACTCTTAGCTACAGTATAATTACTGAAATCAAGAAATTAACATTGAAGTAATATTATCTAACCTACAAAACTTTATTGAGGTTTTATCCATTGTCCCAATAATATTTTTTATAGCGAAAGAAAATCTAAAATCACACACAGCATTCAGTTGTCATGATTTTTCAGTCTCCCTTAATCTGATGGCTCCTGAGTCTGTCTTTGCACAGGCCTAGTGTTTCACAGAATGTTCCACTTTTTGGATCGTCCTGTGTGTCCTCATGGCCAGATTGAGGCTGTTCACCCCTGGCAGCATACTGCAAACGTGGTTCTGGTTTCTTCTCTATGCAACATTGCAACACGTTAGGAGGCGCGTACTGTTGGTCAGCCCCATTCACAGCAGTGTTAACTGCAATCGTTTGGTTAGAGTGCTGTTCCTCCGGTTTCTCCCCGGCGATGTGTTTGGAGACAACGTAAACAATTACTTTTAAACTTGCATCTCTCAGTTTTAGTATTCATGGATGATTCTTGACTGTATATATATATATATATTTTTTGTCTTTTTAGGGCCCCACCCGCGACATATGGAGTTTCCCAGGCTAGGTTTCCAATCGGAGCTGTAGTAGCTGGCCTATGCCAGAGCCACAGCAATGTGGTATCTGAGCCACGTCTGCAACCTACACCAGTTCGTGGCAACACCGGATCTTGAATCCGCTGAGCGAGACCAGGGATCGAACCTGTGTCCTCATGGATGCTAGTCGGGTTTGTTAACCCTGAGCCATGACGGGAACTCCTGTATCAATTATTTTTATGATGTCTTGGCGAAAGAGGATTTTCTAATTCCATCATTCCTTCTACATGTATCAGCGAACTTTCTAGTAAAGCTTTCCCTTCTTCCTTAATTACCTGCTTACTTGCTTGTTTATATCAGTGTAGCTCATGGATCTTTACTCAAAAGCATCACATTTACTAACATCATTTATTTAAATTAGTCATTTATTTTAACGATTCAATTATCTAAGATTTGTCCTCTTGGAGTCCCTTAAAGCTAGTTCCTTGTCATTCTGACATGTCCTTGCATTTTTTAAGCACATTCTTACTTTGGGGCATAACAAGGTGTTCCATTCTTTCCCTGTCCCAGTTTGGAATTCAGCCATTTCTCCACAAAGCCCTGGTTCCTTTTAGTGGAGAACAGGGTATATAGAAACAAAGAGCTTGGCTCTAGGTATGCCCACTGCTCCTGGGATGCAACTGCTTCCAGGACAGAGGACCTTTCTCAGAGGACAGAACTGGGGAATGTTTATGCATATGTACAAACAAATATATGCATATACACAGGCACTCATGTGTACAACACACATATATATTACATCCATGCAGCTCTCTATCCAGTTACATACATATGTATATCTGTATGTATGTGTCTATGTATGTACATGTATGTATTAGAACCCATAAGTTCATGCCTATAGCTCCAGTTTCAATCCAGTACGGCAGGGTTCATTCTGTTTTTTTTTTTTTTCTTTTACTCTGATTATAATTTTCTTTTCTCAAAATACAAAACCTGATTCCCACTATTTACAACTTAATTGCTCAGTCCTAGAATATACAAAAAAAAAAAAGGATTTCAGAAATGCTAACCTATGCTTCTGAAGAAAGAGAGGCCTGCTAACCAAAGTTCAGTATTTGTTTAGAGTTATTATGTTTTTAGCCGGAGAACATATTGTCATAATATCGCGTTCACAGCTGCTTGGGTTTGCTTCCCCCTCCTTCTTCAATGTGATTATATATTTGAAATATAATTTGTCTCTTATCTTCCATTTGATCAAGTCTATTTACATCTTTCAGGGATGTTTTACATTTCTCCTTATAAATATTTTCACATCTCATGTTAAATTTATTCTTAAGTATTTTATTTTTTTATTGTTATTACAGAATTTTTCTCTACCTTTGCATAGTCTTTTATCGATTTCTGAAATCTCTTATTATTTTATTTGGTTTTACCATTGATTCTTTAGGGCTTTCTAGGTTCATAATTATATCATCTGCAGTTAGTTTTGCTTCTTTTCCAATTCTTATGCCTCTAATTGGTTTCTCACATCTATTTGTATGGGCTAATATTTCTGGTACAGTGTTGGATGGAGGTGAGACAATTAGTAATCTTGCTTTGCTTCTAATCTCAGTGGAAATATTGCTAGAGTTTCCCCATTAAGCTGGCTTTAAGATTAATGATGTTTATATTTGATCATAAAATTATGTATTTTCAGAAAATATCCATCAATTCCTTTTCCTTGAGCGACGTTATCAGGAATTAGTGCTGAATATTGTAAAAGGTTTTCAGAATCTATAAAAAAATTATATGATTTTCTTCCTCAGATCTATTAATAGGGCTACCAAACTAATGGATTTCCTCTTATTAAGTCATCCTTGCATTCCTGAAATAAATTCTACTTGGTCATGGTATATTATTTTCTTCATATGGTATCAGATTCTTCTCCAATATTTTATTTAGACATTTTCCATTAATATTCATAAATGACACTGGTCTATAATTTTTGTACTGTTTCTATCAGGTTTAGTTACTGAAATTATACTTGCCTAATAAAAACAATTCAGAAAATTTCCTTCATTCACAATACTCTTAAACAATTTATGGAACCTTTATGCAACTATTTGGTCCTTGAAGGTTTGGCAGAATTTCTCTGTGACAATCTTCTGGGCCTTACATTTTCATATTAAAAGAAAAGAGAAAGAAGGGCAAAAACAATGTCTTCCTGTTCAAACTGAGCATGAACCAACACTATGGAGAGATTTATAACTTAAGACCACTGTCAACTTACCAGCCAATTAACTGGCGTTTCACACTGAAATGCTGGAGAGCTGTGTCCACTTGGGGCATGGCGGCAAGTATATTCCGATCCAGTGTTTTGCTACGCTAGGCTCTAGAAAACTTTTCTTTACAGTCTATTGCAGTATTTAACTATAGTTTTAAGTTGTGCCAAACTATATATCATCAACTGTGTTCTCCATTAGGTGTTGGGAAAGAGTAAAGTCATAGTAATAAAGGTACTTGCATCATTGTTCATGCTCCTTGAGTAAGCCTCCTCCCTGCTTTATCAGCTTAGAAATGAGAAGCTGAGCTCTTGAAAGAATCTATGTGAGGAAAACAACCTGATGGTAACTCTCTCATTTTTTCTCCTTTTGGTTTTTTGCTACTAAAATCAATTAACTTTACACTACAAAGTATCATTTTTGTCTTATTCTGGAAGAAAAGCCCCTTGGTTAGTTTAATAGAGATGCCATTGAACTAATATTATGGAGAAAACGTCATGAAAAAAACCACAATTGTTCTTGCCTCCACTTGACAAAGCTTCATCTTGGACAATGCGTAATAGGTCAGTGAAATCCAGCTTTTCAATAGTGCCATAATTCCTTTCAGAACTTTTCCTTTTTGGTTGCTTGCGTAAAATCCAAGCCTAGCAAATATACATTTACGATACCCTCTCACCCACCCTGCCTCCCCGAGAACTATTCACAATTGCTTATAAAGTTATTGTGAATTAATACATCAGTATTTTTTGTCTCAAATTTTATAATATCATGAATTTCCTTGGAGTTACTGATCTATGTGTGTGATGTGGCAGAGAGAGTGCATACAACGGCAATAACAAAGAAAAACTCAACAAATACAAGCTGCAACATATCAAGAGCCTGAAGATGCATTAGTTGAGAAAAACTGCTGTCATCTTTGAGCTATGGATGCACCTTGAAGAATGTATACAGCTCTTCCTTGACTTACAATGGGGTTACATCTTGATAAACTCATTTAGGTTGAAAATATCCTAAGTCGACAATGCATTTAATTCACCTAACCTACAGAACCTAACAGCTTAGCCTAGCCTACCTTAAACATGCTCAGAACACATACACTAGCCTATTGCTGGGAAAATCATCTAACATACAGTCTATTCTATAATAAAGTGTCAGCTGTCTCCTGTAATTTATTGAATACTGAACTGAAAGTGAAAAACAGAATGGTTATAAGTGTATCAGTCATTAACCCTTGTGATCCTGCGGCTGAATGGGAGCTGCAGCTGTTTCCCTGCCCAACATCCAGAGAGAACATCGTACTATGTATTGTGAGCCTGGAAAATACCAAAATTCGAAATTCGAATATGGTTTCTACTGAACGCCTATTGGTTTTGCACCACTGTAAAGTTGAAAAATCTTTCAGGTGAACTGTTACAAGTTGGAGACTGTAGTTAGAAAGTAAAGGAACTTCTGTCAAAATCATGCTAATTAGCTTCAATGTCATACTAATTCTACATTTTAAAATTTATGAAATGTTAGTGGACCTATAGACCTCTCCAACTAAATTGTCTATAGTCGATTTAGGGACTGTTAGAAAACACAGGGTACTTGGGGAATGAAACAAAAGATCGTGTATGAGCTTCCTCAGAAAGGCCTCATGCTGTGAGCACAAGAGGTAGGCAGGATTCAAAATAACGACCAAGAAGAAACCAACAGAATTTAAGGACAGAAGGAGAGACGGACTTATATGAAACTAAGCAAGCTTGAATCAGGGCCCCTTTGAAGACCTTATACCTAATTTTGTGGGTTTTTTTCCCCTAACGAGAGTTCAAAATGTTATATAAGCCTGGATTGGAACACTTCGATCTGCCCTGAGTGGAAGGTCCTGGACATCATTAAGATGGGCTGTCTAATTTTGCAGATGAAGAAATGAGGCCCAGAAAGGACAGCCTGATGAAGTCAGGCTTTAAGGACAGTCCTTAAAGTCAGCCTTCCTTGTGTTCCCTGTAGAAAGGATTGCATCGTACTACCTGTTACACTGCAGTCAGGCCCTGGCCAGGCCCACAGGCCCCTTCTCACGGAAACTGCCCCACTAACAGCCTCTGCAGAAAGAGCAACCCCAGCCTGTTCCCCGAGGAGGAGTGGCTTTGTGGTTTAACCCCATGACCCTGCCACTCACCTCCACCTTCCATGGCGTCAGCACAGCTGATTAGACCTGGGGTTGACACCTAACCCAAGGGAGTCATTCCGTCAGGGTCAGTAAGCTGTGAGGTCACCTGGTATAAAAGCTCTGCTCCAACACAAAAGACTGTGATGAAGTAGCCCAGCTCGCCTAGAAATCTGACCTGGGGCATACGGAACGAGACAGACAACTAGGAGGGGGACTAAATGAGACCGGATCAGCGAGCGACTGTGCCGTCAGCTAGGATAGAGACACGTGACTTCTGTGTGCTGAGAAAAAGATGAGATGAATCAATTTTCAAACCCTGAGGGACTTTCTGGTTCTAGAGACTTTAAGGTCTAGCCGCATTGCTCTTCCTGAAAGGCCTGGCCTGGTAGGTCTGGGGCTGCTTTCTTTCTAGGAGGCTTCCTCCTCAGAATCCCTAACTCCACGCACCTCCCCCTCAACCCTCCAGGAGATCACCTAAACCTTGTGCAAACTGCTGGGTTTGCAAAAACTCAGCTCCATGTCAAAAGTGGGAAGTGACCTTTAACGCGAGGTCTGAATTCCTCTCTGAGGAGAGATTGCTCCTTTGTTCCTGAGAAAAGCACTTTAGTAGGTCTTTGATTATTCAGAAGCAAGAACCATTCTGGAAAGGAGGCAGAGAGGAGTGAGAAGACGCCCAAGTGCTCTGCATTATAAAGTAAATGCTAATCTTCCTGGTGGGTGGATTTGTCTAGAACACTGCTTCCCCTTAGACCAGCGTAAGACTTTAGTCTTCTCTGAGAGCCTCAGTGGGAGGCAAATGGGGCCACGTGCAGCCAGGTGGGAGAGTGATGCTGTCCCTGTGACATGGGGACCTGCAGGGCCTGGGGGAGAGACGCATCCTCTGGAAGTGGCCTCTGATAGTACCTGGTGGATGAACTCCATTGGGAGTCACATGTCTGCATAATAATTCTCTTCCGTTACTGGATGACAAGGGATACCCTGCAGAAGGTGGCCTGGCAGACTAGAGGTTGGCGGCTGACTGAGGACACAAGTGACAGCCACAGCAGATTGGAGGAACACAGTAAACCTGAAGGATTCCTGAGGATGCTTGGGCAAAGACACCCTGGAAGGTCCTGGACCTCCAGGAAAAAGAGAAAAAGGGTTTGGAGCACCACTATTTGATTGCTAAAGTCAAGTGTGACCACTATATTCTGGAAATAAATGTGACATTTGGGTTTCACATGGTTTCAAGGAACCTCACTAACATGTAACTATAATCACCATTTAGAGTCACCTAAAAAAAGAAGGGAAGAATTTTAGGTATGAATAAATGTGTGTGCATAAATATACGTGTGTGTGTGTGTGTGTGTGCGCGTGCGCGCGTGTGTATATAAAATGAGTACATGCATCCATTTTAATTTTTTTAACAAGCATCAGAGAACTGATTCAAGCAGGGCTAAACAATTAGGAAAATTATTATTTCACACTCTAGAGGTAGGTAGGTTAGCCTCCAAATTTGGCTAATTCAATGGCTCTGGAAGTCCTAAAGGACTGAAGTGCTTTCTAATTTCCTGTGCCACCACCCTCAGCATTCTGTTTTTGCCATTAGCTAGTACCTTTCACGGTCCCATTGTCCCAGGAAGGCTGAAGCAGTTCCAGGAGTCACATCCAGACATGATAATAGCCAGATAAGTACAGGAGGGATCCTTTTCTGAGGATCCTTCTCAGGAGCAAGGACATTTTTCACAGAAGGCTCCTTACCAACTTGACCGATTTCCTGTCACCTCTCACTAGCCAGAACTGGGTAACCTACAAATTCTTAAACCAGTTAATGTCAAAGCGAATAGAATTATTGAGAGAGTCTTAGACCAGTGGTTCCCAGGCTTGTGCATGACCTCAGAATCACTTGGAGGAGCTTCTTAAAATACAGGTTGCTGGGCCCCACCCCACCAATTCAACAGATCTGAGGCAGGGCTCAAGGATTTGCATTTCTAACAAGTTCCTACCTGATGCTGACACAGCTGGCCGGGGACCACACTCTGACAACTACTGTCTTAAGACTAACCACTTTGGGTAGAAAGGATGATGGGGAATCAATCAAAAATGTCTGCCAAAAGAGATAACTTCGTCAGAAGAGTGTTTATATATTCTGGAATGACATATTTCTATGAATTTTCTTTTGAAAAACTGAAGTTTCTGTAAGTCGAACATGTGACAAACAATACTAATTGTGGTCTACCACAAGCCAAAATATGGAAGTAGCATACAAGCTAATGGCCTACGGCAGAAAATGTGGTTTGACTAAATGTCACCCATTGTCACAAACATCCACCCATCCTGCCCTGCACTCTGTGCTACCCGTGCTAGCCCACACCTTTCCCTTGTGTACTAGCGTACCAACCACCCACTTGCTGAATTGGTATTGACCTCAACCTCTCTCTTGGTAGAGAAGACAATGTGAACCGAAGAATGAGTGTAAGAAACAGCTCATTGTTTGGAGGAAACTAAGCCCCTTGATGTTTTTGCAGCATGAAATATGAGGCTGGAAGTGGTGTGAGGTAAGGCCCTAGATTTGGACAAGAGCAAAACCACAGAGGGCTTTGTGGGATGTTGAGGAGTTTGAACTTGATCCTGTGGCCTCGGCAGCCACTGAGTAGAGACGTGATGTGGTTGGATTTGGTTTTGTTTAGATCACACTGGGTAGTGTGGAAGGCAGGCAGGAAGCAGAGAGGCATGGCAGGGACTGTAGCCCAGGAGAGCCTGAAGGGGAGCCAAGAGTGTAGGCTCACAGAAAACACGGATCTGGGAAATATTTAGAGGGTCCACAAATCTGTTGATCTATTATATAGAAAACGTACAAGAAAGTAAGGCATCCAGATATTCCTTAGCTTTGTAGCCTCCCTGAGAGTAAAGAAATGAGCTGTCATGGGTATGGTGATGGGGGAGTGGTACAGGAGCAGGGAGATGAAATCAGTTTTAGATGCCCTGTATTTATGTTCCGGACCATCTCCACTTGAAAGAAGAGATGCTCAATTGCTAGTTAGGCAGGTTAGGATGGGTTTGAGAGAGAGCACTAAATGAGAGACAAAGATTTCCATAGATGACTGTAGTTAAATCAGGAGCAAAAAGTAGACCACCCAGGAAATGCATGAAGGTAAAGAAGAATATTCAGCAAAGGATGGGGCCTGGGGAAAGGCTAACATGGGGGGCAAAGGAGCAGACAGCAATGAAAGAGAGCCAAGGGAGGAGGAAGAGTAGGGAATAGAATTTGAGAGAGTCAAGGTCATAGTGTTTGAAGCAGGAAGGCACAGTCAGGACTGTAAGATACTGAGAGAAGAATCTCCTTAAGATAAAGCCTGAATATTTTTGGTAGGATTTGATCCTGGGGAAGTCACAGAGATTTCAGGGGAGTATCTGGGCTGAATTATAAGGAGGTGAAAAGTAGACACTTTTGCTGTTGCTGTTGAGAGTTTTGATAGGAAGGACATGGTAAGAAAGCAGACAGTAGTCAGTGAAGTAGGGGGCATAGTCATGAATTGAGGACAGCTATGAAGGCTTGGGATAGTTAGGAGAGGGAACTTTTTGGTGTTGTTGGAGGGTTGGCACTTTCTGTACTTGGGGCTCTTTCATTTTTCAGAGCATTCTGGCAACCTCAGATTCAGGAAATAATATATATTTCAAATGAAGGTACCACGGGATCTCAGGAAGATACCTTTGAATAATGCTTAAAGGGAGAGATAGGTATATGTGGCAGAGTGTATTTTATACCAATGGCCACAGTAATATTTCCAGTCACACATGGAAGACGCTTTGTGAGTAATTGCCTTAATGAATAGAAGCCAGAAATGACATTGTGTGATTTCCAAGGCAAAAGGCACTGCAGCTTCCAACTGGCTCTTTATCTGGGGAAGCCACCATGCTGTGAGGAAGCCCAAAATGCCCGCTTGTCTAGTGGTGGATGCTGGTCGCTGATGGGGTTCTAAGGGCAGGCATGCTGAGAAAAAGAGCCAGTCCAAAGCTGCTTTGTCCTCTGCCTTGGAAGTCACAAGGGTCGTTTCTGTCCCCTGTCTGAATGCCTGACCCACATAATCTGTGAGCATGATAAATGGCTGTTTTTATTCTACTCAGTTTTGGAGTAATTTACTCAGCCATAGTAACTGGAATAGCATCCAAATATCCACTCAAGTAAACAGGACTATTTGGGAGAAACCAGATATTTCTGTATCCCAGACGCCTTCATAAGACATATTGAAAGCTATTGTTATGGTTTCTCTTGAATGCAAGATAATACTTTTATTCACTTCCCAGACTTCAGTTTAAATGTACCCCAAATGTCTGTCTAAGCCATAACTTTATCCCTAAGTAGCCTTTATTCAAATACTTTCCTAACTCTAAGGTTTATTTTTTTCTCTATTTATATATTTATGAAAATTTTTTCCTTTTTTTTTTCTGGTCACACCCATGGCATGTGGAAGTTCCTGGGTCAGGGATTGAGAATACACCACAGCAGTGACAATGCCAGATCCTTAACTGGCTGAGCCACCAGGGAACTCCTGATAATTAATATTTTATCATACTTAAATAGCTTCCCAATGTGCCAGCTTATTTTCAAAAGTAATTTTTTGAGTCTTGATACTACCCTTGGGCAATAACACACACACACACCACTTACATTTGAAACCAGCCTAACCAATATGTTACCAGGCATCAAGAAGACACACTATCTCTACCTCTGCTTACTGGAAACCATCAAAAACACTGTTTATTCCCAGAAATACAATTCTGAAATAACTCAAGCACAAAATATGATGAATTACCTGAAAGATTTCTAGAACAATAAGTCATAAGCATTCATTAATGTCTCTAATGCACAGAATCTTAAAAAAAAAAATAGATGTTGAAATTCTTCTGCCTAAATTACAAAGCTAAAATATTTTTCGGCTCATTACAGAGTAAAACAGTTAAAATCCTCTTAGGAATTTCTAAGAGATAGCTAAGCAACATCTAAAAAAGCACATGTATTTCAAAACTGTATTTTGAAACACTAATCATGGTTTCTATTTAATTTCTATTTTCCTACTCTGGAGCTCCAGTGAATAAAAGTGAGATAATCATACTCTTTAGTTCTCAGGATAGTATTTCTTCTCTGTTTTAGATTTTGAGTGCATTGACAAAAGAAAAAAATAAAAGGTTTCCTTATTTATCCCACTGAGTGAATACTAAGTATATCAGCAGCACACTCACCCGTGCCCTTCACTGACCTTGACATCACCAGAAACCACCTACCTCCAAAATCATCTCTTTGATCATAGCTTCCCATCCCTGAGACTTAATTTCTCAGGAATCCCCGGTAAAATAGCTAATAGCCCTTCTCACTGCTGCTTCAAATCCACCGACCTCTGCCCTTGCTTTCTACTTTATCCAGCTTGCACGGTATGGACAGAACCTCCAACATTGTTTGGCTACTTTGACATTTCTTATTTCAAGTCACAACTTCCTGGAAAACTCCAGCTACGGATGGAACCAATCACCTACCCTCTCGTGTCTGTGCCTGCAGCAACTTGTGTGCTGCCAAGGAAAAATCAGCCACTGGGGCAGAGTGGTATGAACCTCTACCTGCATGAGTAACCATCCAAAGATCCCATACGGTGTCTGCGTGTGAATTAGAACAAGATGTCCCTTCATCAAGATACTTCTCTTATCTGCCAGAGAGCTGTGGCGATATCCTGAGTTTGCAAGAACAAGAAACTTCAGCAAGGCCATCTGCCAGAAACTTGTCATAACAAATATACATCGATGATGTTTATCATGTGTGCAGTGTCCCTCGCAGGTGTGGCAACCTGTGTAATACCTGCACGGCTGGACACGGTAGCCGCAATGATTACCTCAACCAGGCACTCAGGCCACCAAATGTTTTAGTCAAATATGTCATGCCCTCACCTCTCTTAAATCCAACTCTCTTTCCCCACCCCCCTTTTTTTTTTCTGGGGATGTCTAGTGCTGATACTTCCAGGAGAAAACTGGACCATCACATGGAAACCCTCTACCATTGGATCCACGATCTTTCCACCATGTGTACCCACTCTGTCTTTTGTCCTCCTATCAGGATGGGCCCCCTTTGTGTGGGCTCTGTATTCCAATCCTTCTAGCCTTCCAAGATACTCCTCTCTCTTCTGTATCTTCAATTTGGCACCCGACCTTCCTCCCATTTCTCATCTGCACACAGGCTTTTGTCCTGCTAGGGAAAATCTCACTCAGACTTCTGCTCCTCATCTATATACCATTTCCCATCCAAGTTTCTCAAAAGACTTGTTCCTATACCCATGTTCCTCGTCGTCATATCTCATTCTTCCTTCCACACATGCACACTTGATAATTCTGCAAAACACCCCTATCTGATGCTTAACCCAGTAATACTTTTTATTCTTCACCATGTCAAACATAACGGTGGGGACAGTCAGAGTTGACAGATTCTGCCTTTGATGTACTTTCATTTTTTGGTTGCCATGACACCAAATAATCTCGCTTTTCCTTTACTTTGGATTCTCCTCTACCTGATCCTTAAGTGCTGAAATTTCAGTTCCCTTTTTACTTGTGTTCCCAGATCTTTGCCTAAGGGATCTCATCTTTTCTCATAACAATCACGGATACCAACAAATCCTGAATATGAGCATCTTTTAGAGGTCCACAATCAAATATACAGTTCCACTGGTACTATCTCACACTCATCTCCATGATACATTCAAAGAATGAACTTGTCTCTCACCTGTTTTCCCTGCTCAGTAAATGCTGCCTCTATCTACTACACCAGATACCTAGAGCCCATCCTTGACTCCTCCTCCATAAGCAAGCCTCCACCAAATTCTGTCTATGCTGACCCCCAAGCAGACCTCAGATGCCTCAACTTTCTTCCACACTGATGACTGTTTCTATTGTCCAAGCCGCCATCACTAGTAACCTTAACTCTATGTTCATTTTCTCCCTCAATCCATCCATGCCCCCAACTCCCTCTGTCATCCATTTCTCAAAACAGTTTTTAAAAAGCAGCAGAGAAACCACTTAAAAAAAAAAAACAAAAACTTGACTCTGATCTTTTCACTCGCTTGTGCATGGCTCTCCAATGGCTTCTCAGTGTACTCAGCTTAAATTCCAAGGTCCTTAGCCATCCTATAAAATCCTGCATGGCTAGGCGCCAACAACATGGGCTCTTTTCCCCAGCCTCTTCCCTTCTTAGGACTTCACAGAGGCTGTGATGTCCACAGAACTTACCACTGAAACTCCTCCTGGCTGGCACGAATGCCTCCTCAAGCTCTTAGCTAAGATTAGTGGCCCCACACAGAGAAGGCTGCTCACACGCTCCTGTCTAAACAAGGTCACAGGCAAGCACTCTCATAGCGCCCTGTCGATTTCTTGATAGAATGTGTCACAATCTTAAGTTCCTCTATATGAAATATTTATTGCATGTCTGTCTCCCTATTATTCCACCCCCAGGGCAGGGGTCATACCTCTGTCGCTCAGCACTGTGTCTCCAGTGCTGTGCACAGAGTAGGGGCTCAAAATATTTGTTGAATGGCCAAAATGCTAACTAACACCGAAGAGCCCGTGTTAGTTGAAGTATTACTCTTCCTCTTTCATTACAATGGACTGAATGACAATATTAACGGGAGCTTGTAAAGAATAAGGTAAACCAGCTTGTATAAATTATATAAAAAATTATCATGTCATGAGAAGGCCAGATAGCCAGGAAATGCCCTGGGGGAATGTTTCATGTTAATATCTACATGTTTACACCTAATCACTTACGTTAAGCTATGATTTGTTCTTCTTCAAACTGCTGTCTCCTGAAGTCCCCATGAAGCTCTGGTGGCACAGTAGGTTAAGGATTCTGCATTGTCACTGCTGTGACTAGGATTTAATCAATGGCCCAAGAACTTCTGCATGCCACGTGTGTGGCCAAAAAAAACCCAAAAACTTGCTGCCTCCTTTTAAGCTGTGTGCTTTCAAGATTGCTTAACACCACGTGTGCTCAGATGGGAGGAAATTTATACCTGTTTGGAGAATGAGTTACATCAAGTCGAGGATGAAAACTTCCAAAGCAGAGCACAAAGAAACCCAAGGATTTCGCAACAATGATGAAGATGCAGAAAGTGGCCAAATGCCACGGAATACAGAAGTGCTGATTTGCGAGGAGAACTGCTGGATGAAAGGATCTGCAGAAGCACAGTGCTAACGCAGCCCACTGCTTCCAACTGAGGTTTAGTTGTGTAAAGACACTGCTAAAGACAAGGCAGGGAGGATGTTAGAAGCAGAGACCCTGCTGGTTCTGAGCATGCATGTGTTGTGAGTGTGTTCACAACATGTGTATACAAAGACACACACACAGACGGATGCACACACACAAACACACAGACTCACACCACCTCTCCAAAACCTGGTGGCCTAACTCTAGCTTGCCTATATGAGGGCAGTCACCATAATACTTGTTTTTTTTTTTTTTTTTTTCTTGATACCTTCCCTAAAAATAAGCAGAGCCTTAGTGTCTAGCAGTAACCTCAAGCTTACTTGCCGCTATTTCCCATCCAGAAAGCTCGGCTGCTATGACTAGTCTTGAAACCACCTCTCTCCTAAGTCGTGCTCGGGCTGAGAGAGGCACTAGATCTGGAGCCAACAGGAGGGTGGGTCTATGCCCAGCTGCGACAGGCTCTTCCGTGTGACCACGTGTGGATCACACGTGAGAGCCTCTGCCTCCCTCCTTACAGTGTCTCTCTCACAGGACACTGGCTGTGACTTCAAAAGCGGAAGATGAAGAAAATGGAATCCTCAGAGTGTGAGCAGTTATTATTAGAGATCCTTCTCTCATCTGGCTTATGAATTTTAACTGTGATGGAAATATATTTAGTTTAGAATAAAGTGTCAAGTTCTCCCAATTTAGATGGAACTTCAAGTCCCCATGAAGTTCTGGGACGGCAGGAACCCAGGGAAATGCCCTCCAGGGGCTTCACTGCTCACCCGAACACTAGCAACCACACATATTCCTCCTGTCTCGTGAGATGTCTTATCTCCCCAACTAAACTGTAAAACTGTTCCAACATAACAGGCACGTACAAGAATTGGCCGGTGAAATTGCTGAAGGAAGATCAAAGAATGGAAAGTAAGCCTAGACTTTCTGCTGACATATGGTCAGTCAATTTATCTTTGAAGTGAGTGCTTTCTTTGCAAATGTAGCTTTTTTTGCTCTGGAATCAAAGCAAACAGTTAAAAAAAAAAAAGACATACACACAAGTATTGCCATAGAGAAGGGAAATATCTAGGCACTCATGCTGGGATGAATCTTAAAACATCATCTTTTTTTAATTACTTAATGAATTTTATTACATTTACAGGTGTACAAAAATCATCACAACCAAATTTTATAGCATCCTTCCTTGATTAACACTCCCATTAATTTTGTAGCTCCTGTTCTTCATAGAAGGGTCAGTCTGTACCTCTGGGGGCTTCTTTCTAGGAGACCGAAGGGGAGGGTATTGCATCTGCCACCTACACCACAGCTCACGGCAATGCCGGATCCTTAACCCACTGGGCAAGGCCAGGGATCGAACCCGCAACCTCATGGATCCTAGTGGGGTTTATTAACCCCTGAGCCATCATGGGAACTCCCTGACAGTATCTTAAGGTAAAACTCTGCCTTTTGAGAGAGAACAACATGAAGTGAAAGGACAAGGTAGGGCTTGTTGGCCTGATTCATAGGAAGACAATGAGTACAAGCAACACTGTCAAGCGCTTTTGGAAACAAGAATGATTCTCTACGTGACAAGGAGGTATCAACTAATGCACCGACAGGCATGCAAAAATGCTCCACAGAATAAATGAAAAAAGAACAAGGTTTCTGATTGAAGCAGAGGTTGGAAAAAACAATAAAGGATACCAAGGAGTCACAAATCCAATTCTAGTTTCTCATAGGGTGTACTGGGCCTGATTTAGAGGAAACGCGGACATTTCATTATGAAGTGGAGACAATGGAGCCAGGTCGGGTTGATGGCATACTTACCACTTTGGCTTAAATGCTAAAGGCTTTCTGGACCTCTCTACTAGAAAAACGCAACTATCCTGTGGACAGAAACACACTTAGCTCTAAAAGGGATAGAACAAGACCATCCGCTGACTTCTGTATCTGAAACATCCAAACACGTGCATTTCTTACTGCTTTAAAATCTATGGAAAGTGGGGATGATTTTTCAGCTCCCTTAGAGCTCTTTCCACATGAATCGTTAACTTATTCAGGCTCTTTATCACCATGTACTGCTGCAACCTGGCCTGATAATACAACCCAGAGTTTCAGTTTTACTGTGAGGGCGTGTGGGCCAGCATTGGATGGGCAAAGTGGCACAGTCATTGGAGAGCACCGAGAGCTGGGGTAAGAGAGAAGCATGGGAGACCCTTAACCAGCGATGCAGTAGGTCAAGACCGCTGTTTGGAGAAGGTATGACTTAGATTAAGTGTGTGGGAAAGGGAGGGAGAGAGGGAGAAAGAGGGGGGAGGCGAGAGAGAGAGAGAGGAAGAGAGAGAGAATATGAGAGAGACAGACATTTTTGTTAAGAAATCTTCCATTAAAGCTACAGGTAATGAAAATCCAAGACGGGGTGGCCACAGTGAGAAGCAAGAGAAAGAAGAGAGACCAATGCAAGAAGAGGTTTTTGTTGGTTTGTTTTTTTGTCTTCTTAGGGCCATACCCATGGCATATGGAAGTTCCCAGGCGAGGGGCTGAACTGCAGCTGTAGCTGCTGGCCTACCCCACAGCCACAGCAACGCAGGATCTGCGCCGTGTCTGCAACCTACACCACAGCTCACAGCAACGCTGGATCCTTAACCCACTGTGCAAGGCCAGGGATTGAACCTACGTCCTCATCGACACTACTCAGATTCATTTCCCCTGAGCCACGATGGGAATGCAAGGAGAGTTTTGAAGGAAGTCTGAGCAGGATATGACGGCTGACAGGACAAAGAAGATGGAGCTAAGGAATGAGTCAGGTTTTGAGTTTGGGGTCGAGGAGACTGGTAGGACAAATCAACAAAGCCAGGTGCGTTGTCTTAAAAAAATTTAAAAAAAGGAAAAGAGGACTATCTGGAGATAAAAATGGAGAGAGGGCAATGTCACGCAGAGTTGTTGGGACACTGGAGGGTGTCTGTGAGGAGACCTGAGCATTTTCTAGAAACCCTCGTGTATCTTCAGTGAGAAATCAGGCTTCAAGGGGGAGAGCGAGCGTGCAGTCAACACTATAAGCGGAGCAGAGGTCGTGAGAGTTGACCGGTTGCTTAGAGAACGGGAGGATGAGGAATGGAGGAGCTGATTCTGGGGGGCGCCCTGCTAGTCAGCGGGAGAAGGAAAAGGCATCTGTCAGTGAAAAGAGGGAAGGAGAAGAAGGGAAATTCACCAGAAGCAGCAGAATGGTGAAGAGCTGAGCCGTCCGCCACCTCTCCTCTATTTCTGAGACTCTCTGCACTGGCCATCATCACATTTGTGTCTGCCTCCCTTCCCGACTGTCTGGAAACCTCTAAAGGGCAGGGAGCCCGCATTCTGGCTCTGCCCCTTCAGTGTCAGCCTGATACACCATCCCCAGAAAGAACCAGCTGCCTGGCAGCTGAGGGTCAAGGGCACCGATGGAAAGGAAGTAACACTGCGCCCTGGTGTGAGCTCATTTCCCCGGCAGCGAGAAAGCAGTGATGGAGCTCTTAACTCCCATGACCCAGCCCCACTCGGGACTCTCTCTTCCCGACCCAATCTCCCCAACCCTCTCTCCTTCATACCCTTCCCCTCCTGCCCTCTGCTATCCCAATCAAGGGAGAAAGAACCACCCCCATTTCTTTGCCTCCTAATGTTTTACCGGGGGGGGGGAGGGGGGCACACACAAAAACGTCTCGTTATAGATTTAGGCTATATCCTACCCAAAAGGTGCAGTGGGGTTTTTAATCCTGGCTGGTTCATAGAATTGTCAAGAAGACTAATGAAGTAAGTAGCACTAACTTCGTGGTTCCTGGGCCCAGGACCTGGCCCACAGTGAGCACGCAGTACATGTTGATCACCACGCCACCCCCTGTGTCATCTTGCACAGTGCCAAGCACATACGGAGTCACAGCTCACAAGACGAACGAATGGCTTAAGCTCAGTTAGGTAAAGCAGTCCTCACCGCTGGCGGTGCCCTCATGTTTGATTGTGAAAGTATGGACACGCATTCCAAAAAACCTTCTCCTAACTGCAAATTTCCCTTTTGTAAAGAAGATATGTGCTTTTATTGGCAGCCTGAAACAGATATTCAGTGTTTCGATAAAAATAAAATGTTAGAAAACTGGGATGAAGTACAACTAATGTTCGAAGGATTTTAGTTCAATCTGACCCTCCCACCATACACTGTAGATAAAAACCAGAATGCAGGTCAAATGACAAGGATTTGCTAAATATGTATTGAGATAAAGCCCAGTGTCACGTGTGTGGAGGGGGACAAGGAGCTCATGAAGGCTTCTTAACGTCTTCAAGAGCCTGTAGCATCGTTGAAAAATACATTAGAAGAAGTATGACAGTACACTAGAACAATTATATAGCAGTATATTAACCAAAATGTGAATTTCTGGATCTTCTGTGTTTTAACCAGGCTGAGAGAAGACAGAAGCTGGAAACTGACAGGAAGGAAGTCCAGGAAGAGACTTGTTGTTTGGGTGACACAAGTGGAAAGGGCCAGAGGTAGGAGGCTGCATTTGTCGCGTCAGGTTGACAGACACGGAAGGCGTTGCGTTGAGAATCGAAGAGATAAAACTGATGAAGTATCATGTAAAAGGTGCTGAAAGAACACCTGGATACAGGAAATCAGAGTTAATACAGTTGTCTCCCAAAGGTCATTTTATTTTATTTTTTTGTCTTTTTGCCTTTATGTGGAGCCGCACCCGCGGCATATGGAGGTTCCCAGGCTAGGGGTTTAACAGGAGCTGTAGCTGCCGGCCTTCACCACAGCCACAGCAACGCAGGATCCGAGCTGCATCTGCAACCTACACCACAGCTCACGGCAACGCCGGATCCTAAACCCACTGAGCAAGGCCAGGGATCGAACCCACAACATCACGGTTCTTAGTCGGATTCGTTAACCACTGAGCCACGACGGGAACTCCAAGAGGTCAGTGAATATAAGGATGAAAGCCTATGTTCTGGAGTAAGGACACTTGTGTTCCAGTGGTGGGAAGTTTGAGGTCATTTTTTGGGAAATCATCGATGTGCTTTTCCATTTGCAAGTCCACGCAGCTGACCTTCTCCACTGTCACATACCTCTGCCTGCGATGTGTGGGAGGCTGTTCATTTGGACTGCTGCGGGAGAAATACAGAGAGAGAGCGGGGGGGGGGGCTCTTCAGCTTCTGACAGGCCAAGTGAGGTTTTCAATTCTGCATCAAGATAATAAGCTTTCAACTCAGACTTTGCTAGGCAATAAAGCATTACACAATTTTTATCTTCTACTTTAGTAGGATGGGCTTGATCATACTTTTCTTAGCATAGAGGCTGGGGTGCAGAAGTTAATGACCAGAGCGAGGGAAAGGGAGAAAGCCTGTTTTAAGCTCTCCGGCTGGGCAGTCAGTCTGGGAAGTGGACGATGACCCCTGGAGCCCAGCCTGGTCCCAGGGAGAGAAAGCACTGAGGAAAAAAACTGAAGGTAGGATGTAGTCTGCCCCACTTCCTACTTGGGAATTTGCAAGAGGCTGCCTCTCAAGCTGTTCTTAACCTGAACAGGATGAGCTGCATCCAAGTAAAGCAGGGAGTTGATGGTGGAGGGCTGAATTCAGCTCCTCAGTTTCTCCCTGGGCTCTCGGGGTGTGGAGAGAAGAAATCCAGAGGCTCTCACATGCCCTACAGAAGGGGAAGGAAGGTGGCTAAGGGAGCCTGTTAGTGAGCTTGCTAGGGAGTGGCCCTGGGTTGGGGGCCAAACTGGAGCCTAATGGAGTCTGAGTTGCCATTAGGGTGATTCATCAGAGAAGGTGGCTAAGCCTCCAGAATGTTGCCAAAGAGACCAGGCGTTGACCCAGCCGCAGGCTGTAAGGACACACCATGCAAGCCCAGAATGACCGTGCTGCAGCAAAGGCAAGAAAGGAACCCAGAGCACAGAAGGTGATTGCAAGGACGCCACCCCCCCTTCCCCTTCCAGGACAGTCAGCCCGACACCCCCGGGCAGGATAAGAGGGGCGGAATTCTGCAAGGGTGCCCCCAAAGAGTCTGCTTCAACCAGCCTTAACAGGAAGCAGAATTTTGAACAGGCTCAACATTTAAACAGAAGCAAGGGAGACTATTTAACCTCATTTAACTGACTAGTTCACCAGTCCCCACCATACACACTCATAAAGAAGCCACTTCAGGTCTAGAAAATAAGATATGCGCACGTGTGACATGAGTCAATTTACAACCCTTCCCACCTGGCCTTGCCCCATTCTGTGCAACAGTGAGAAAGTCATATAACTTCTTTAAGCTTCCAAATCCTTACCTATGAAGGAGGACTCATGGTATCTACCCTCCGGGGAATTCAGATGAGCCTAATCATGTAAAATTCTTAGAATAGTAGTCAGCACAAGATAAACTTTTCATAATATATTTGCTAATTTTGTCATCATTTCTACTAGTACATTCCACTTTAGAGTTTCTGTGTCCTCTTCAAGAATGGCTATACATCTGCCAAGAAATGTCAAAGTATATATATTCCTGACATTCTTTATTTCTGATTTCACCACCTCTAAAGCATCCCCACAAGCACAGGGTGTCATTCTGGGACAAATGAGAATTTTTGTTTTCACACCATCCCCAACTCTTGCTCAACGCCTTGGTACAGGAAGTAGCTCAAAGCCAGGACATCATTGCTCATGAATAATATTAGCTGCTAAGAAACCACAGACTAAAATGACAGCAGTGTTGTAGGACCCGGTACTGGAGACCTCTGTCTCAGACTGCCCTGATCCTAAGAGAACGGACCGGCTACGGGCAAGAGACAAGGCACATGAATGAGGCAGAAGGCCGAAGGGAAGGATTTATTTGTGATGCTGCCGGCTTTTTACAAGCAGGCGTATGGGGGCACTAACAGTGCCGGAACGCTCCCATGACCTTCCCTGTGCTGAACGTGTGCAGAGTCATCCTCTGAACTGTTTGCTCCACGCTCACAAAGCAGCATGATCGACTCCAGACACTGACTAACCTGACACTCCACCCAAGCTCTTTCAGTTTTCTGAGTCCACCAGGAGAGCAGTAAGGAAGGTTTGGTGAAGTAGAAGAGATTTAATTAGCAAGGTTTGCAGTGATTGTAGATGAGCAGAGTAACTGTATTTGAGTATCTGCAATACAGAAATTTCTAGGGTGTAGGGGTTCAGCAACCATGTGCGGTGAGCACCGAAAGAAGAATAATGCTTAATACGGTAGAATTTCTGGGGTTCCATTTAAGTGACTTTTCTATGTAAGTCAACTTTATTTAAAAAAAAAAAACTTTAAGAAATCTTCATACGTTAAACACCCGTCTTCTGGAACATCTGCCTTACTAAACAGCCAAATCCTCTTTTCTGATGGATCGGTCATCACTGAGCATCAGCCACTGCACAGCGGTGTGCTGGCGCGTTACGTCTTAAGCTGAGATCCATGGGCCCCAGGCAAGGAAATCACCTAGGAAGCGCACTAAAAATCCGACTCTTGGGTCCCGTCTCTGGCCTCCTGAATCAGAGTCCTTAGGTGGGACCCAGGATTCTCCATGTCCAACTCACTTCTCAGAGGATTCTGATATGCAGCATGGCCCAGAGAGGCCCTAACTCAGGGTTCGTTGGATGTGTGGGAAAATGTCCTTTATTGGAAATGTTGCAGGAGGCCACCTATCTTTCTGTGTCTGTTTGCTGTAGTATCTCTGTTGCGCTCATCTTATGAGTGATAACCTTTCCAAGGATACTGGCTTTAAGCCAGTAAGATCCTTCACTGGATGCTGGCCTTTGTGAAGTCAGCCTTCCATCCTTGAGCCTTGTCCTGCCTGTTCAGGCTTCGTGCTCTAAAGAGTATACTGCTGTGGGATTCAGGCATCTGACCCCAAGGAACCCATGTGGCGAGAGCAGCAATGTTACTGCGAATCGTACTCACAGAGCAAGATGGAACAGGAGAAATGCTAAAAGCTGAACCCAGAGCATGACTAGAGGTTCAGAAGGCAGACAGATTGATGGGCTGGCTTGGTGAGAAGGGGGAAAAAAAAAAAAAACTAAATGTGCTGGTAAAATGAGCCCTTGGGTCAGAACAAATGGGAACAGAGGATGTGGAACGTGCTAGAAGATGTGGCTGTTTCTTTAATGCAACGCTGGGTCTCTTCCCCACAGAACATTTTTTCCATTTATCGGATTTGGAGGCACTCGGGGCAGAAGTGGTGGGAAGAACATGAGAGTGGAGTCAGAGGACCTGGACAAATACTGACTCATATAAGTGGCTGTGGGCAAGCTGGTCAGACCCATGGCACCTCAGTGGTCTCAGCTACGAAACGGGACAAAGAATGCATGCCCTCCCTGAACTGCTGCATAGCTTCAGTGAAGTCATGAATATGAAACTGCTTTGTAAACTGAAGACATCTTACAAATATTTAATCAGAAATACCCTGCACTGTATACATATTTAAGTAGCTGCTACATCTTATCTATGAGGTGGAATGCTAAGAAAAACCCTAGGCTGGGAAAAAATTCAAGTATGTTAATTATCTTAACATAAATAAACTTATCATATTGTTCAATATGGAGCTTAACTATCTGCTGTGCTTTTGTACTATGGAAAAGATATCCTTAAAAAATGAGCAGTGCTTCGGCTTTTGCACAACACATGTTTAACATTCTCTTGAAATTTGTTGTTCTTATTTTCTCGATTGAAGAATAAGTGAAAAAGTTGATCATTCTTCATTTCATTTGCAAAATCCTCTTTCCGAAGTTCCTGCTTTGGCACAGTGGGTTAAGAATCCAACTGCAGCCGCTCGGGTTGCTGCTGAGGCGCGGGTTCGAGCCCCAACTTATTGCCACAGCCGCCACGTAGGTCACAGCTGTAGCCTGGAGCCAGTCCCTGGCCTGGGAACTTCATATGCCACAGGTGTGGCCATTAAAAATCCAAAGCCCTCTTCTAACATCGATTTCTTAGTGTCAGCTTTACTTACATGAATTATTAGCTGCAACTGCTGAATGCTGGGGAAAACGGGGACATGCCAGGGAGAGAAGCGGGACAAGTCGGGAAATAGAAAATACAAGAGGTTCTGCCCCAAACCTAAAATACACCATAGATGGAAAAGAGGAAGGCTAACTTGGGAAACCCAACAATTGTCTGGCATCACATCACTCCTCTTAGGTGTTGTGTCTTTGTATTTTTTTTTTTCTTCATTATAAAGTGGAAAACATGCAAACTTTTTTTTTTTTTCAAGGCAAACCTAGCTCTTTCAGCAGAGAATTAAAATTAAAAGCAGACGGAGGCCAGGATAATAAGTGGCAATAAAAGCTTTAGCTGACATAGCTTCAATTTACAAATCACTGGCTTTTCCTGGCAGCACTTGGGGAAGCAGGGCGAGGAAGCACCGCCTACACAGCCTGAATGAGGAGGACACGGAAAGCTTTCAAAGTCAAGATGTATTTCAACTTTTTACTCAGAAACACTTGATTTAGGGGGGACCACGATAAAATTCCAGTGAAATCTGAGTCCACGATGCAGCCTCTGGAAACCCTGGGAGCAGCCAGGTCCCTACGGCCTCCCTGCTGCCTCTGATTTTGACACGTATACTTTGGGAGTGGGAGCCACTCCATAATGTGCACAAAAAAGATGTGTGGTTTAGACTCTGCATGTATTTCCGTTTATTTCCAGACGTGAGCAATAGAAGGCCCTTGTGAGAGTACTATAAAAATCAACTAGTAATAAATAAATACTAGGAAGCCAAAGGGCTAGAGATGGATTTATGGCAACTGATATGACTTCTGAAAAAATGTTAATGACAAAATTAGGGCTCACAAGGAGCATACATATTCTTGGCTTAGTTTCTAAAACCTGAAGCCTACCAGTAAAAAGAAAGTGATGAAATTGCTAGATTTAGAGAAAAGAGTTGAGAGTTGCGGGAGGGTAAGATTTTGTCTGAGCCTATTAAGTAGCATGAATGACAATTAGAAGTGGATGGTGAAGTCATTAAAGCCAGCAGAAAGCCCCCAAATGAAGACATCAAATATCAGCCTATAGATGCTGCGACCCAACTCAAAGGCTCCAGCATGAGTGGAAAGGTGGGGGCTGTTCCCTCCAAAGAGTGGTCCTCTCCCCCTTTGATTCTTCTTTGGAAAAGGATTTTCTTTACATTCTTACTGGTGCGAAACATAGAACTCGTCCCTTCTAGGATGCAGTTGAAGGGAAATGGAAAAAGTTCTCTTGCTATTTTCTCACTTTTCCCCAGGCCTTTCAGGATCAGCATAACTCTGCTTACTCCCATCCTCTTAGAACAGTGAAGGCTTTTAAAGGAAAAGCTGTCATCTTTCTCGATTTTGGTGGGTTTCCCCCAGGCGTTGCTTTTGATCCTTTCATCCCTCGGGGACTTGGCCACCTCACATGACTCTTGCTGCTGACGGTTTTGAAAATGACTTCACGCTCCAACCTCCTCCATCCGGCTGCCCATATGATATCACCTTTGGAACTGGGCTTCCCCTCTTTGCCTCTAATACCAGTCTTCCCTCTTCCCTTTATTATTGTTTAAAACAACCCAAAAACCCCCCTCATGTCTGTCCACTTAAGACAGTTTTTCTGTCACTATCCCTTCCCTTCTACCAGATGATGTCTGCACCTACTCTAATCTCATTTGTTCTCATTATTTTTTAGACATTATTTTAAGGATAATCCATGCACATGGCACCACGTTTAAAAGGCACAAAAAGGCATAAAGCAAAACTCCAACCTCATTCTCGTCTCTGCCGAGCCCCTCTCCACTTCTCCCGAATCTAGTCCCCACCCCGGAAGCAATTACTGTGGTCAGGTTCTCCTGCATCTTTTCTCCCCACTAATTTAAGATTTAAAAAATTGAAAGGGAACAAGATCCTCAATGTACTGTATTTTACTACACGAGCTTCTTTCCAGCTTTCTATCTACTTGAGAAATTTCTTCATTTATTTCCCATAGAGTCATCTACAGGTTTTCCATATGGTTCATCGGCCCAGAAAGTGGGTATTTTCCAAGTCTCTCTTGCCTGGACTTCTCTCAGAACAGGAACTAAGGCCCATGAACCGCTTTTGCTCATAAGAATTCAGAGTCCCATCTCTAAAGGCCTGGGGGCGGGGGGGGGGGAGATTTAAAAGAACAAAGCAGAAAAAAAACCCTCATCCTTCAATTTGTTTATGTAATTAATCTGTCTTGGGTAGTGTCCCTTCTTCCAAGGCAGCCTTCACCAGGAGAACCACAGTAAGGAATCGGCATCTCAATGACAATGGTTGTCTCTGGATCACAGCTGGGGAGTGAATTTAAATAGCTGGATGGACAGATAGATGGGTAGTCGGATAGAAAGAGCCAATCAACTGTGAAGTGTTACCAAGCCCTAAAATCATATTTCATTTGACGGGAACAACAGAGGCCTGATTAATGCATGTGGGAATTTCATTTCAAAGTTATACCAATGGCCTTTCAAGGGTCTGATTCTTTTTAGGGCTCCCTGAGTCCATGTAAAATTGGCCAGTGTAAGATTTTAGGGTTCCTGGATATGAGTTTCATTCATACTGTGCAATGATTAAGTGTGGGGTAATTGCTGAATAGGAAAGGGAATTTTCTTCCCTTAGGATAATTCTGCTGTGCCTAGAACGGTCCTGCAAATTTTTATGCAGGAAAGGTAAACACAAACACTTTGATGTTTTCTGTTTAAGGTTTTCCTTTTACTAAAAACTCATTCGAGGAGGCAAAGGGAAGCCCTCTGAGAGAAGTGAGTTGAATTGTACACGCTTTAGTGAACAAAGCCACCCCTGCCCCGGTCATACGCTGGGTCACATGTGGGCCTCCACTGCAAATTTCCCTGTAAGATTAAAATTATATCAGTTCTCTGGAGACCAAGAAAGCATCAAAAAAAACCTTTTCTTTTTTTTAATCTCAGAACGGTGAATGGAAAATATGTTTCCTATTGACTCATTCTTTGCATAGTTTAAACACTGAAGTATGGATGGACTTGGACTTGAGATGAAGGGTATTCTGAGTTTCACTGACAGATGGAAAACCTGTGAAACCACTGACAGTCTATGACTCTATTATGGGGCCAGTACTACTTGGATAAATTTTTGTTAGGGGTTCACAAAAATAATTCAATCATTTAAAAAGCGGTATCCAAATTCTTTCAATATCCCTTGATGACAAACTAACACAAAACACAGGGTTTTTTTTTCTAAAGCAATTGTGATTAAGAGCTTTCTTTCTGAAATATTAACTCTCCATAGCCAATTTATAAATCCAGTATGATGTAAAAGTTACTTTTTTTGGCTTTTTTTTAGGGCTGTACCAGCAGCACATGGGAGTTCCCAGGCTAGGGTTCGAATCAGAGCTACAGTTGCTGGCCTACACCACAGCCACAGCAGTGCGGGATCTGAGCTGCATCTGTGACCTACACCACAGCTCACAGCAACTCTGGATCCTTAACCCACTGAGCAAGGCCGGGGATCGAACTTGTGTCCTCATGCATACTCCTCAGGTTCATTACCAGTGAGCCATGGCAGGAACTCCTAAAAGTGACAATTTAGACAACCATCAAATAATTATTTTTTTCCTGTCATTGAAAAGTCTGGTTGCAGAGAAGAATGCATGAGAAGAAAATTCCTTTTAACTCTAAGAAAAGTAGCTCACAGTGCTATAAAGCTACTGGCACTCAGGAAATAGTACATTGCTCTTGCCTGAAATTAAACAAAATCCACATTCCATTTTGCATGTCTAAGTAACCCCCCATTTTGTAAAATAAGAATAGTGGGATGGATCCCTAAAGCACAAGCATTTTAAAAGGAGAGCGTGCTACGTTAACTCCTCAGGGTGCAACTGTCTTCTTTTGCACTAAATTCTTAATGATGGCAATAACTGCAACCCATTTACCATGAAAGAAGAAGAGGACCAGCTGGGAAAGATGATATCTGAGTTGTTAACCAAAAGGAAGAGTGTAATCTAGAGGGATATATAGACATGACGGACTCAGAGACTGAAACCATAGAGGCAGGAACTAGTATATCACGCTACTTGAATACAGTAATTTTCCTAATTTAATTTTCCTTAATCTAAAGTGACACCTTCTCCAGGAGTTACCAAAAGGAGACAGAGGCAGATGGAACAGTCTGTGGTTTCGGGAAGGGGGTAGGATGTCACGGGCATCAGCCATCCCCCTAACCTTGCAGCCAAAAGCACACTGTGATGAAACACGGAAATAATGAGTCCCTCCGAGGGATTCCAGCTGCTGAGGCACTGAGACGGCCATGGTTATAAGATTTCGATCTGGAACCTGATGGTTCTACTCAGTCAAACCTGTATGTTTTATATATTATCATCCAGGAAATTCTAGAGACCAGGCTTGCAGATGCCCTCCGAGGCACGTAGGTCTGAGGAAGAAAAGCCAGACTAGCCGGCAAAAGAACTATCTTGGGCTGGATCAGTTCACACTTCGATAATGAACTTTTGTCCAGAGTCCACTCTGAAACCTGAGAGTTAAACAAGTCTTTCCCTCAAACAATTAGAGAAATGCCTCAGGCAAAGATTTGATACTGCTCTCAAGAGAAAGAAAAAAAACTATTTTAATCTGACACATGAGCTTTTACAGTATTACCTATGCTTATTTTTTAAAAGCACAAATATTCACGATTCTTATACAAATTAGATAATATCAATTATGAATTAATACATATAGATAATATGTTCCGAGACGATAAAATCAAAATCAAGTGATTCCCTGCTGGCATAGCCTGAGTCTCATTTTTATTCAATGGCAGGATTAAACAAAACACTAAAAAGATACATATTATATTTGTATATTATATATTTAGAATTCAAAACAGGGTCTTAAAGGGTTATTTGTACACTAATGGTAATAGCAGCCCTGTTTACAATACTCAAGGGGTGGAAGCAACTCATATACATCCCCTGATGACTAAACAGACAAAGAAAATGGGATGTATACACACAATAGAATATTACTCAACTTCAAAAAGAAGTGAAATTCTGCCACATGCTACAATATGGAGGAACCTTGAAGATACTATGCTAAGTGAAATAAGCCAGGCACAAAAAGCCAAATCCTGCATGATTCCACTTACCTGAGGTAAGCTAAAATAGTCATAAATTCCTAAAAACAGAAAGTAGAATGACAGTTGCTCAGGAGAGAGCGGAATGGGGAGTGTTTGCGTAATGGGCATAGCGTTGCAGTTTTTCAAGATAAAACAGTTCTGGAGATTGTTGTTCAACAGTATGAATATACTGAATTGGCCACTTGCAAGTGGTTACGATGGTACATTTTAGGACATAAAACCATCTTCAACATGTCCTGGAGGTGTGTATAAATCAAGGGACTTGCAAACAAGGGGAAAGCAAACACTTTTCTGTAAAGGGGCAGAAAGTCAGGTAAATATTTTGGCTTTGCAGACCACAGTCTCTGCCATTAATACTCAGGTCTGCCATGGTATTGTGAAAACACCCGTGGACAAGAAGTAAATGAATCAGCATGACTGTGTTAAAAATAAAAACTATAAAATTCAGTGGCTGGCCCATGGGCCACAGGTTTCTGACCTTCACAATAGTAGTAATATCTAAATAAGAGATAGATAGAAAGACTGTAAATGCCAAGGGCTCCTCTAACCAAGAATTAGGAGTGAAACATTCTTTTGTTTCCAGAGCCCAAGATTAAAGCAACAGCAACAAGACCAACTAAATTCAGCAAGACTAGAACTTGCTTTTTGGAGGAAAACATGACACCAACAAAGGACACTTCAGCCCTGCTTCAGAGTATATATACTTCTCTACTGATGAGCTTAATGATTTAGAGGAAAAATCATAAAAATATTACAGCTGGAAGAGAGCTTGGTGACCGCTTAGAACCCATCCTTCAGTGGACAAGAATTGCAGTGGGCTTATTATCCTGATCCAAGCTGTCAGAGCCGGTGCAGGCAGGTCTGGGACTAGAGTGCAGAACCACCCTACCTCTCAGGCCACGCTCTCTCCTCCTGTTTCCAATCACTGGCAGCAGCCAGCCAGCCAGCCACCAGCTCTGCAAGGGTTAGCTGTTTCATGCTTTCCCAAATGGGCTTAACCCTGAAACTAATTTTTGCTCTTCACCAAGTTCAGTGGAGAAAATCAATAAAGACACACAAAGCCCCAAAGGCCTCATCTCATGAAATTCAGAAACGAAAGCAAGGGGATGATGATCTGTTCCCCTCTCCTTGTGCTGTGTGAACATGGCATGTTTTTCCTAGGTGGTGGAGAGAAACAGCAACCTATGGGTGGGGTTTCAGCTGGATTCAACCTTCTTGGGGACCACCAAAAAACAGGCGCCCTAGTTAAACAACTAAAACAAATAACCGGCATGCATCAAAACCCAACAAATGGAAATGGATGGTTAGGAAACAGATGCAACAGGGTGTGTTAGCTTTACAGAAGGAACTTTCATCTCATCAGTGAACTCAAGCCAGTGCACAGAAGTTTAATACCAGAAGAGACAGAAAGATAAGGGATCAAACCTGCCCCCCGCTTTACGTGTGAACTGGGCAAAGCCCTGGGCATCAAGACTTAGTGCTGGTCTCCTGTATGGATCCAAACCTGACATTTTCCACATTCACCCAACACAACTCGGTACATGCCTCAGCTCCACCCTTGGCACTGAACAGAAGCAGAACTCTGGGTGAAGCCCGAGAGCTGGATGGCTCAGGCTAAAAGGAAGGGCCTTTATTGCAGAATGGGGATATGGCTGGGCGGTGACACTCCTGTATTATTTGGCGTCTCCAACTCCCGTGGGACCTGCCCTCAATTGCTAAGAGAGCCCGACCTCTGACAAAGACCAATGATTTCAGCAGTAATTAATGATACTGTCAAATTAATTAACCCAAGTCTTTGTCCACAGGAAAAAAAACCCTCTGAGGTCAATACCGCTGTTTACTAGTCCTTGACCAAGCTCTGTGGACCCAAACCTTCTTCAGTCGAGACCCAAGGACACCACTGACTGATGACCCTAAGAGCTCCCCACCTATTAAGCCACCACCGTTTGTTAATAAACCTTCTCATGGGTAATTATCCTTTGATAATATGACTTCAGTGATAGTTCTCCAAACTCTAACACTCTTTTAAACAGAGTCAAGCCTAAGAATACCAGTGTGTATCTTTCACACTCCCTACCTTTTCGAAACCCTTTTGAATTACGGTGATGAAACGGCAGACAAATGCTGTAGGATTTCATTAAGCAATTTAATAAACGGCCCTCGTGGAAGTGCCAGGTCCCATGTCCTTGTCTATAAGGACTCCCGCTAATGCAAATGCCCAGCTATACGTTTCCATATTATCTCTTTAGAGGATTCAGGACGATTTTCTTACACCCAGCACAGCTTTTATTCCATTTAGAATAATTACCCTCTATCCCATTTCTGATTCTCAAGAAAAACAAGACACTTAATTGACCACAGGAGGACTCTCTCAAGGGCGTGAGGCTGCAAAAGCTCTTCTGTGAGCTCACAGCTTAAGCTGATGTAATCTGCTACAAGAAGCCGGCTTCTATTTTTAAGTTAGACCCTTTTACTCTGCCTTCAGAGGACACATATATCACACACTGTAACTGCTCATAAAATACTTTGTGGCCTCGTTGTCTCCCATCCATTTTCCTCCTGGGGTGAATCGCGCTGTCAGGAGGACTTCCAACCGCAATGAGCGCCCAGCCCAGCCCAGCCCATTTAAATGCATCCGCAGTTTCCTATTATCTGGTCTTCAGGAGAATAGCTACATGTGGCCCTACTGTCCAGGTGTCTCGTTTACCATGGTGATTTTGACAAGGAACAGATGACGAGCAGGGTCCTTCTTGAGGGCTGGGATCAAGATTTTCCACCTCTTTGTATTTCCATCCCCACAGATAGGCCCTTAATAAATGCTTATTAACGTTGCTGCCAAGAGACCTCTGTCACCGGGCCGGTGTGCTCACGGGGTGCCAGAATGAAAACAGATCGTTCGCTTTGTTTAAGTTTTTCATTCATCATTTCGGTCATGCTCGCTGCTCATTATTAAAAAAAAGTTACTTAGCATTTTGAAAGCACCAAGAAAAAAGCCTTGGTTAGAAGTGAAAGTACACTTGATCTTGCTATTTATTGATACGTATTCTGCTCGCTTCTGAAAAAGAATGAAGAGCTCTGTAATTGACGTGGTGCTGCTGGGAGCCTGGTGGAGGTTCGAGCAGGACATTTCTGCCTGGTTGGCTTCCTACTCTGTTCCTCGGGTGCCCCGTCTAGCCTGCAGCTCAGGCTTGGGCCCTTCTCACCCTCGGCGTGCTGCAATCTGAGAGAGCTGGTAAAAACACAAGGCGGATAGAGCTCCTCCCCTTCTCCACACCCCCATTCCCCTCGGCTCTCAGGGAGGATGGCCCTTCCGCTGGGGCCTGATTGCCAGCCCGGATCACGTCCCACATCATCCACTTTGCCTTTCATGCTCTGTTTGTAGGGAAATAAAAGGACCTAAATTGTCCTGTTCACTTTCACTTAAAGGCCTTTGTTTATGCTGCTTCCTCAGACTGGAACTCTGTTGTCCCCACTGCCTCGACCCAGCTCCTTCCCTCTCATCCTTTCTAGTTTAGATGCCACTTCCTCCAGGAAGCCCTCCCTGGATGTTCCTGGGGCACCAGGTGCCACCTCAGGCAACGGTTCATCTGACCTCATCATGTTTTCTTGCTCTGACCCCAGGAGACTCCTGTCACAGCAGGGCACCACTGCGTCTGCTCACTCACTCCTATATCTCCTGCACTCAGCCTGGCACAAGGTGGGTGTCAATGTCCTTTGCCAGATCAATGAATGGCTGAAAGAGTGGACACTTAAGACCGGGACCAGGAGGACCACACTTGTAGGTATGGATTCCAATTTTGTTTCCTCAGAAAGACTGAACTCAGGAGTTCCCATTGTGGCGCAGTGGAAATGAATCTTCTGGCATTCATGAGGATGCGGGTTCGATCCTGGCCTTGCTCAGTGGGGTAAGGATCCGGCGTTGCCGTGAGCTGTGGTGTAGGTTGCAGACGCGGCTCGGATCCCACGCTGCTGTGGCTGTGACGTAGGCTGGCAGCTGCAGCTCTGATTTGACCCCTAGCCTGGGAACCTCTGTATGCCTCGGGTGCAGCCCTAAAAAGACAAAAAAAAAAAAAAAAGATTGAACTCAAAGAACAGAACTTAGAGCAAGACACCACTTTAGCTTAGGATTCATCCATTAGGATGTGAAGGAGGCAGTTGGCTGGGAGGAGGCTACATCCCCCTCCCACAGTGACTCCCGAGGGACCACCCACAGCTGGACCACTCTCCCAGAGGACTCAGAGACGCATTTCGGTATCACTTTCCTGAGAGAGAAATGGAGACTCTGTTTACAGTGGTGTCCCACTGGGACAAAACACTGAAGCTGGCTCCAAGTGAATAGCAAACTCTGCAGTTTAAATTCATTCCAAAGAGGGCAGCAAGATGCAAATTAATAATGCTATTTCTTACATGCAAAACCATAGATATCAATTCCCCAAACATCAGCAGGGCAGTTGCACAGGGAGGAAAGCTCTACAGGTGTAAGAAGGCATGGGTCTGGCACTCAAACGCCATGGCACTCAAACGCCAGGGCTGGAATCCGGTCAATCCGCCATGGCTACTAGCTTGGGCCAGGTGCTGGGCTGGCTCTGAGGGACTAGGAATGAAGAGAACTAACCTGGTCCCTATCCTTGTAGAAAGTGGAGCCTAATCAAATATACACTTGAATACAGTCTTCTCTAAAAAAAAAAAAAAAAAAAAATTCTTTTCCTAAATTCCAAGTACACCATGTTCAGCTATTAAATTAAATCCAGCACACATGGGATTGTGGAGCAAGGCATTGCTTCAGCTGCTTCTGCATGGCAAAAGAGTCTTTTTGAAAAAACCATATTTTCCAAAATCAAAGGATTGATGACACTAAAGACTGGGTAATGTTTCAACATTCAAGCCAAATGACGAAGGGCTTGGTTTCTTTCATCCGTCCACAGCTAGTAACCACCCTTCAAAACAAAACCAAATAAACACAATTTCACGTGAAATTCTCCCGCCTTCCAGCATAATTTTATGTTTGCTTTGATTACCTCGTACATAGAAAGTGCTCAAGAAATGTTTGTTGAATGAATAAGTCACAGGAGAGTTGTTACTATGAAAACCAGTTTGTCAATTTTAGGCATGTCCTTTAACTTCCTGATTTTCCTCTCTTACAGAAAAAATTATGCATATTTTCTAGGACTCTGACTTTCATTTCCCTGACTGATCTTGTGCCAGTTACTTAACATAGGTATCATTTTCCTCACCTGTAAAATAAAATCTGTGTCTTGGTTACTGTGAGGCTTAGAGGAAATACTAGCTATAGAGTGACTGGTATTACAACCTCCAGATAAACATTGAGTTTTTGGTTCTTTTTCCCTTTTCTAACCTCTCCACTCCATCCTCCTCCAATCCCCAAGGAAAGGGTCAAAGACAAACCAAGTTACTGGCCCGATTAGAAATGTGGCGTGGGCTCACCAACATCTAGCTGTCCACCTCTGAAAATTTTTTTCACTAATTTGGGGTCTTGGTTTTCTTTTTTATAAAATGAGTGAGTTTCACCAGCTCATCTGGAGGAGATTTTTCCAGTTCTGATTTTCCATGAGCTCAGAAACTGGCCTTATTGAGGAGTGCCCACTGCTAGCTAACACACTAACATCACCTATGATCAGAAAGAAAATGAACTCCGAGTCCCTTTGTAGAGAAGGATCCTAAATTACAAACCAAAGTAAAACTTGACTTGGAAAGAATTTGTATCAATCTAATACTTGGGTTGAAAATTGGTGGCCCTATTCTTAAGCAACACAAGGTCCCTCCTTTCCCCACCACGCAAATCTAACCTGCACACCAGTAGGGTTTCCTATGCAAAGCTCTGCAAATGACGTACTTAAGAAACCTAGGACTTTTAAGCAATATCACAATTACAAAATTACAATGGATCATTTGAAATGCATAAGACAATTGACACAATATCATGTCAGACCTAACATCTACCTGATTTTTTTTTTTGTCTTTCACACTCTGAAACACATCCAAGTTGACCAAAGACCTACCAAGATCGTACACAACAAAAATCTCACTGCATTTTCATAAATACTCAGTGTATGGCTGCCACCTAGTGGTGCAGTGTATCATTGTATGACCAAATTTCCAAAGGGCCAGATCCACACAAGACACTTAAAAAACCCAACAAATCATTGTTCCTCTGCTGCTCACTGGTCATTTTGGGAAAATTTAAGAGCACATCCATCTCCTCGGCTATCTATTTGTCTCATACAACTATCCAAAGGGTCTACTGCAGATGGAGTCATTGCTACACTGTTTTAATCCTCCATCTAAACCTCACTGCTTCTGAACCATTTCACAAAACAAAGGAATATTATTCCATTAATTTTAATATTCATTAGCAATTAAAAAAGATTTCCCCAATAGTCTGTTCTCACCTTCCAGTTTCATTTGATCTAATCTTGATTTTTAGTTATGCATGAAAAAGCATTTAAAAGTGACAGCCTTACCAAAAGTGCACATTATATGAAAATCTGACTTCAATTAAAACCAGTTGCTAAATCCCAGCAATTTCCAGCTGTCGCTTCTATCACATCCTTAGAGAATTATATATCACATTAATTGGTATTCTGTCACATAAAGAGACACTAGCGATGATTAATTGCATCCTTGGTACTTTTGAGTTACGTCTTCTTCAGTAGAGGGATTCAAATCACCTCATTACCTTCTAGCAGGTACCCCTTTGGGTGACCACCACGAAATCTCCTACCTTCCTGAACTTCTCCATTTGCTTGTAGAGGTCTGGATCAAGCTCCTGTGACACGTCCTTCATCCACAGCAGTGCCCCTCTGTATTCAGTCCGGCACTGCTCCATGCGGTTCACCGTCAGCCAAGTGTCTGAGATGGCCCGATGCCGAAAAGTCTCCACTTCTTGGTGAAAGCGACACAAAGGATTTCTCAAGGCCAACCTAGGCAAGAAGGTAAAGCCACAGTCTTGAAATTAAGAGGGCCAGCAATTGGAATCCTTGAAGGTTTACCAGTCTTCACCTCGTGAACCTAGCCCAGTGCCTGAAACACAGCTGCTGCAGAAATTTTTGCTGAATTTTAGTTGAAATGTATGTCAACTGACGAACCAGCCGGAGATGATTATCCACGTGCTGTTTACATGACTGTTATTTAACTGCACCACTGGGAGGTCTCAGTCTTGCTGGGGGAGGTCTCATGCTTGGGAAGAGTATTTGTTTAAAGCTGGAACAAATCTTGTGTTCGTAGAGAAAGGTCAAGGCGTGGCCATTTCCCATTTCTATTCTTGGCCACTCCCTGCCTTCTGCTCTCTGAAACTTGGCCCTTTGAGAAGGGGTGGGTGTGTTTAGGATTAGGGTCCCCCTGGCTAGGCCATTCTGGATTACTCTCTGAAGGCCAGGGCACCTGCTGCTTGTTCCAAGAGTCACAGAGAATGAAGCGCAAACGGCAGTATCTTTAACTGGTCTAGGAAGGTGGAGAACAACCGCTGAGGGTCTGCTCTGTTAGGCACTTGCAGAGAGGTTATGTGATTGGATTCTTATTAAAAAAAAAAAAAACCTTAAGGATAACACACTAGAAATGGACATATATTATACAATGAAGTGGGTGTAAAATTATTGTAATATTGGTCATGGCACACCATCATTTACTGAGCAAAAGGTTTGATGCATATCAACCTTCAGATAAAATATTGTGTTGGGGGAGGGGGTACTGCTTCTTCCATCTTCTTACCTAAAATGAGTCATGTCAGATGTATTATACTCTTAAAATACTGGCATCTCCAAGAGGTTGAGGGGCATAGGTTCAAAAAAAAGTAAAGGTTAGTATTTACATTTCAATTTACATGCAAACTTGTTAAACTGAAGGGAACAATGGTGTCAGTGAGCTGGAGTCAGCTCTTGGCAGTTCCATCAATATGTGCTTTGCCTTACAGGCAGAGAGCATGCTAACACTATAAATGGGGCAATATACTGTTTAAAAGTCCTTTTTACTATGTGCTCTGGTTTTCTTCTTGTCTGTAAAGCATTGTTTTTAAATATTCAGCACTTCTGTAAAAATAGCTTGCTGACATCATCCTACCTAGATGTTGCTGGCTGTTTTCAAAGACATATTGTTGTGCCATAAAGTAAGCTTGTATTTTATCACCATTGGATTAAATTTAATACTCACTTTGCATCACCCTGAATGGGCTGTTGTAGCAATGACTACTAAATAAGTCAGTAAAACAAATGTTGATGGAGAAGGTTTACAAAATTGGAGACTTCTATTTAAAGAAAGAGTCCTCAGCTGTCCCCCTAAGGATCCTGTTCATTTCTGGTCTCCTTTGTCTCTCCCTTTAGAGTTTGCCAATTTCCCTAGATTGGCTGAAAGAGTCTTGTGAATAAAATATTCTTTGTTGCAAAGTTAGAAACCTTTGAAGGTGTAATGACATGATGATAGATGTTAAGATCCTAAATAAAAGACAAAGGCATATAAAGTCACCTCACTTTTTTCTGTAATTTGTTTTATATAAAATCAGGAAAGCGAAAACCCACTCACTTGTGGTACCAGGGACTGAGTCTAGACCAAGAAAAACATTTAATAACTAGAAACATCAAGCTTCAGTAAAAGACTGGCCCAAGTTTTCATTCATTAAAATCTACCTGATGGGAACATTAATAAAGTACCTAAAGATCTAGTCCAAAAACATTTATTCTTTAGTACGAAAAGATAGAAATGACACAGGCAGTGGGCAGAGGGCTTGGGCTAAATGTATCATTCCAGATAATGGAATGCATTGCTATGGATTTTTTTTTTTTTAAAGAATGCATATAGGGGAGTTCCCTTCATGGCTCAGTGGTTAACAAATCCGACTAAGAACCATGAGGTTGTGGGTTCGATCCCTGGCCTTGCTCAGTGGGTTAAGGATCCAGCGTTGCTGTGAGTTGTGGTGAAGATTGCAGGCGCGGCTCGGATCCCGCGTTGCTGTGGCTGTGGCGAAGGCTGGCAGCTACAGCTCCTGTTAGACCCCCCAACCTGGGAACCTCCATATGTCACGGGTGCGGCTCCACATAAAAGGCAAAAAGACAAAAGAAAATAAAAGAATGTATATATGGACATTAAAATGTTAGGATTAATTGGACAAAAAAATCAATTTATTAAATGATCGGTATGCAATATTACATAAAAACTGGTCATTTGCAGTAAAATGGATGGAACTAGAGACTCTCATACTAAGTGAAGTAAGTCAGAAAGACAAATGCCATATGACATCATTTATATCTGGAATCTAATATATGGCACAAAAGACCCTTTCTACAGAAAAAATCATGGACCTGGAGAACAGACTTGTGGTTGCCAATGGGAGGGGGAGGGAGTGGGATGGACGGGGAGTTTGGGGTTAATAGATGTAAACTATTGCATTTGGAATAGATAAGCAATGAGATCTTACTACATAGGACAGGGAACTGTATCTAGTCTCTTGTGATGGAGCATGATGGAGGGTAACGTGAGAAAAAGAATATGTATATATATATTCTTACAGTCCTCTCAATCATAAAGCAATTCAAATATATATATATATATATTCTTTTTCTCACATTATATATATGACTGGTTCATTTTGCTATACAGCAGAAATTGACAGAACACTGGAAATCAACTATAATGAATAAATAAAAATCATAAAAAGTACATGGTAAGATACTGTTTATATTAAAATATATTCTGGCAAATCCAAATTACATCCATTTGAGGTTTGAGAACTCAACCTTATGAGAGCTTTTCATAATTTTCCTTACTTTCCTCATGTGTAGAGGACTGGTTTGGATTTTATGTGCCTAGTGATCAGCTGAATACCATGGAATCAGGGTCGCCTTACAGGAGGCCACCTTCCAAACTGCAACACTGTCCGAGCTACATTAATTTATGGATACAGAGTGGTTTGCTGGTTTATAATGGTGATACTCTCATGTATCACCTGCGTTGTTTTGGTTGATTTCTTTTACTGTTTTTGTCTGTCTCCAAAGGTTAGACTACATAAACTTAAGGTACCATATGCTCTGTGAGATAATTTGGTACATAACTATGAAAGCATAGAATTGGGCAGCAACATTATAAAATAATGATGACCAGTAATGATAACTCTGATGGTGACTGAATTTAGGAATTTGGCTTATTTTCCATAAATGGATGTTAATTCTGGCATGAAGGTATGTACAAGAATTTTTCACACTGAAATTAGTGATATTATATGTTTAAAATATGATAATTTATAAAATACTTTTCCAGAATCAAGAATTCTTTTAAGACTAGGGAAAGCATATATTTACAGAAAGTATCTATCGAGGGGTTAAAAGCGGATGGGTCTCTGTTAATACAAGCTGATTTGTTTTTTAATTTTCTCCTTTTGGTTCGTTCTTGTTTAAAATTTTTTTGAGAATGAGTATGTTTAATCTTACAAGGAAAACAGTTACAAGCAAGATTAAAATGTGCAATTCAATATTGCTGAGCCATGAAAAAGAACGAAGCAGTGCCATCTGCAGCAACGTGGATGGATCTAGAGATGATCATGCTGAGCGAAGTAAGTCAGAAAGACAAAAACCGTATAATAACACTTATATGTGGAATCAAAAATACAACACAGATGAATCTACCTATGAAACAGAAACAAATTCATAGACATGGAGAACAGACTTGTGGTTGCCAAGAGGAGAGGGTGGTGGGAAAGGGATGCAGTGGGGGTCTGAGATTACCAGATACAAGCTATTGTACAGAGGGAGGATAAACAAGGTCCTAATGTATTGAAGGATAATATTCACACAGAGAACTATATTCAATATCCTGTGATAAACCAGTCATGGAAAAGAATATGAAAAAGAATATATGTATAACTGAGACATTTGCTGTACAGCAGAAACTAACACAGCATTGTAAATCAACTATATACTTCAATAACATTTTTTAAAGGTGTAATTCAAGATTATAAACAAAAACTTTCCTCGGAAAACTGGAGTAGGGAATTATTGGAAATTGTTGCATTCGCCTATGAAAGTTGGTATTATCCACAAAATAAGGGCCTAAATATCATTAGAAAGAACCAAAATCCCCAGGAGAGGGACCACTGAAAAAATGGACATAATTGGTCTCCTTTTTCTACCCCACCTTTCTTGGGTTGCCATAGGAACACCTCTATAGCAGGTGGATGGCCTGCTCTTGGCCCACAAGGGAGAGAAAGCAGTAAGGAGAAATTAACAGGAGAAGAAAATGTTCAACAGTTTGAGTAAGTGAAATTTTTGTAGCCTGAATATTTTTGGAAGCTACCTATAAGCCTTATTTAGGTATAATCTTGACAAAATATTAGTGAGTGACATTTGCGGGGAGAGAAGGCTTGTTAGTTACAGGGCAAGGAGAAAAAAGAGAGTATCACCTTCTCAGACGTAAAACGTGACTGTATGCAGTGGCTCCTGTTTATTCTAAATCGACCATGAACACGAGGCACGGTAGCATTAAAAAAAATAAAAAAAGGCCACTGATGTATTACAATGTTCTCTGCACCAGAGCTTCTCAAACTTGAATGTGCTTTGAAAAGAACTGCGGACCCAATGAAACTCAGATTTGGCTTCCGCAGTTCTGGAGTGAGGCCTAGAGTCTGCATATCCAATAAGCTCCCAGGTGAAGCGGCTGATGCTGCTGGTCCAGCGTCTGAGCAGAACGGGGCAAGCACCTCTCTAAAGCTAACTGGTCCCCAGAAAGCAGACAGGGAACCCTTACGCCTGGTCTCATTAGGCTCCTTCTTTAATCAGCTGCTGGAAGTGGGACCAGACCGATCGCTATGAGCAACGCTTAAGGTCAAATACAAGCCTAGGATGGTTCTCACAGTGGTTGGCGTAAAACTGTAGACCAGAAGAAATACGAAAACACTTAAAAAATTAACAGGGAAGGAAAAAGATTATACATGTTATCTTAATCAGAGTTAAGTAGAAACAGACTAACAACTGTGAATGGAGTAACTCTTCAGTCTCAAGCAAGAAGCTTCTAAAGACTGGGGGGAGGTTCCCCTTCATTAGTGAGCGGGCCCCAGATTCTCGGCAGACCTCCCCCAATCGAACCCCGGTGAAGGCCACACACCTTTGCTGGGAAGAAAAGCAGAGGGCCTTTCCTGTCGCCTGCATCATTTTCCCTGCTCTGGTTTTATCTTGGAAGCCTTGGGATCGGAGAAATTTTCCCAGTTCGTTTTCTTCCTGAGACAAGACTGATGGAGAGAAAGACCAAAAGGAGCCGTGAACAATGACCACATTTTTATTACAGAGAGGAGAGAGACAAATCACAAGGTCCTCTCTCTTCTAGCGGCAGAGACGAGACGAAATTAAATCCAAGTGGCAGGTTACAAGGTAAGCCCCCCTCCCCCTGCCCCCCCCACCGCTTTTAACTTTCATGCTGTCCTTCCATTTACGAAATGAGAGATCCAATTCACTTGAGTGCATCTGTCAGTGCGTTGGGTGCCCTGTAATCAGAACCAGAAAATGACCTCTGTACTGAAAAGTGAGCCGATAATGTGCTGCTTTGAGCTGAAATTAAAAAGTTGGGTTTGTCAAGTACGGCCCTGGGACTCTCTTGTGGCTGCCTACAATGCAGGGCCAGTTTCCTCCTGCTATTCCCTCTGGCTGACTTTTTGATCTCTGCTTTCCGAGTTACAGTCCTCTCCACTGTAAAGGAATTCAAATACCTTACCCCATGGCCTAGGTTTTTGGTTGGCGGGGGGGGGGGGCTGTGATTGAGGATATGTAGGTAATCAGGTCAATAATTTGGTTGGTATTTGTTTTTTTGAAATGGGCAGCTGGAACCAAATCTGAATTGGTTATGGAGTTCCCTTCGTGGCTCAGTGGTTAACGAATCCGACTAAGAACCATGAGGTTGCGGGTTCGATCCCTGGACTTGCTCAGTGGGTTAAGGATCCGGCGTTGCCCTGAGCTGTGGTGTAGGTTGCAGACGCGGCTTGGATCCCGCGTTGCTGTGGCTGCGGCGAAGGCCGGCAGCTACAGCTCCTGTTAGACCCCTAGCCTGGGAACCTCCATATGCCGTGGGTGCGCCTCCAGATAAAGGCAAAGAGACAAAAAAAAAAAAAAATCTGAATTGGTTATGCCTAATCTTGACCTTTCTTTTCTTTTCCTTTTATTTATTTATTTATTTTTTACTTGAAGCACAACCGCCATACAAATACAACACTATTTAGTTTCAGATGTTTAACAAGATGATTCAATATTTTTATATATTTGGCCTTTGGGGGGGTTATTTTTAAAGACAATCTCAGTGGGCATTGTTGGTGAGAAAGGGATGGCTACAAGCTCTCTAGAGATGGATTTGGTAGTAAATATTAAAAATTCAGAATTGCATATGTCTTTTGACATTGTACTTCTGTTAGGAGTACATCCTAAGGAAGTGGTAAAATAGGCACAAGGATGTCTATATGAATACAATCACAGAGTTATTTATAAGAGCAAAACACTGTTTTCCTACCTTGGAGGGTGATTTAATCAATGCATTGCATCCACAAAATGGATGTGTGGGGTGTTCTGCAGCCACTGGTCACGATACACATTCACCAACAGCCGAGCCACTGGCCAGCAGTGACACCGCGCTTCCTAGAATTTTTTCCTTTAAATACAGCCTTTGCTAGGGTCATATTTTGAATGCCACTCTTATTTCACATTTCTGCACCGATGCACTTACCAATCCCTGATCTCTACAAATGCTTTTTAAATGCACCAGGATTGTCCATTTTCATGAACAATCCAGACTGCTTTCAGCACACACCCTATTCCTGACACAACCTCCCCAGCAATGGCTGTAAAACTCTAGCCGGGAACCAGGAATCCCAAGGTGAAGGTTAAAGCTGCTACTGTTTCCTTATTAATTTATAACTGTAATTCACGCTTCAACATTCCATGGAGAAGAGGCTTTTAGATCCATTCGTCCTGAGGGTCAGTGACGACCCTCCTTCCCCTTCTGTCTCTCAAAATCAAGTTCACTGGTCAAAGTCTAGTTCAAAAGCTACTTCTGTGAGGCAGTTGATCCCTCTTTCTCTGAGAGCAGCACCCTCTCGGCACCCAGAACTGGAGTGTCTGTGGGTGGGTGTGTGTCTGCCTTCTCCTGGAGAAGCTAAGCTTACTCAGGACAGGGACATCATCCACACCAGGGATTTGCAAGGATGAGCATAAAGTCTTATTAGGGCACAAGGTAAATGCTTGTGAAATTGAATTAACTGTAATTTTTGCCTTGTTACCCCTGTGTACTTGACTTCACTTGAACTTTTTTTTTTGTCTTTTTGCCTTTTTTTATGTAGAGCTGCACCCGCGGCATATGGAGGTTCCCAGGCCAGGGGTCTAACAGGAGCTGTAGCTGCCGGCCTTCGCCACAGCCACAGCAACGCGGGATCCGAGCCGCGTCTGCACCCTACACCACAGCTCACGGCAACGCCGGATCGTTAACCCACTGAGCAAGGCCAGGGATCGAACTCGCAACCTCATGGTTCTTAGTCGGATTCATTAACCACTGAGCCACGAAGGGAACTCCCACTTGAACTTTATATATATATATATATATATATATACACATACATACATATACCATGGTTCTAGGAAGTTTTTAAAAATTCCTGTAAGTATAAGAAGTTTTGTTGCTTTTTTTTTATACCTTCCATTCCTCCTTCTTTCTGCTTACTAATATGGGACACACTTGACTGCACAATGAGAAACAATTTCATGTTTTTGTTTACAACAGTGTGAGGCTACTACTGTCACCTTTTTTGTCTTGAAAGCTCAATTCACACACAAATGATCATATGAGCTTAAGCCTAGGAAGAAACCAATTCCCAGTACCTGAATGACTATGAGGGCGGCGAAATGCACCCTTTCCTCAATAAACCTAAGCAGGTCGAAGCATTTGAGAGTTCATTTTTGGCTATTTTACACACTTGAGGATTAAACCTGGGGAGGAAGACAGGTTCCATTTTAAGAACTGAGCTCTGATTAACGGGCAGTGCTGCTCAGAGGCTGGTGGCAAAAGTTTGAGCCACATGAGGCTCCACGTTTGGATGACTTGGTGATGACTGTGTCATTTTCCAAGGGATATTCGGTCCTTAATTTTAATTTTAAAATTCAAATGCTGAAATAAATGTATAGGAGTTTAAAATGCAGGTGCCACATGGGTACCAGATAATTCAAGTGTTTCTATTTTTAAGGTTTCACTTAACTGTGACTTAATTCAGAGACAAATACAAACTTATTTGTATTTAATTGCTGATTGGGTTTCCACATGTGCACTGAAAAGGCAACTAAAGAACTGTAAAGCCAATTAGCTTGGCAGCATTAATTCACTTAGTGCCGATTTATGGATGATCTACTATGTACTAGGCACTGTTCCTGCCAGTGGGAATAAAGAGGTGACTAAGACACATAAGGACCCTGCTGTGATGCACCTGTGTTCAAGTGACAGGAGATGGAAAACAAAAAGTACAAAGCTCAAAACACTAAAGGAAAAATACCAGGCAAGGAGTTCCTGTTATAGCCAAATGGGTTAAGAACCTGTATAATGTCCGTGAGGATGCAGGTTGGATCCCTGCCCTCACTCAGTGGATTAAGGATCTGCTGTTGCCATGAGCTGTGATGTAGGTCGAAGATGTGGCTCAGATCTGGTGTTGCTGTGGCTGTGGTGTAGGCCTGCAGCTGCAGCTCCGATTCAGTCCCTAGCCTGGGAACTTCCATGTGCTGCAGGTACAGCTGTGAAAAGTAAAAAAGAAAAAGGGAACATTTTTTTAAGGAAAAATACCAAACAAGAGAGGGGGCTGGGTGGCCAGGGAGGGCAACTCTCAGCAGGTGACCATTAAGCTGAGCTCTGGGGGACAAGGTGCCAGGAAAGACAACGAAGGGAGGGTCGTCCCAGATGGAGGAGATAGTGAGGGCAAAAGACCTCCGGTCACATGATGGGTAAAGAGCAAAAGCAGCTGACCTGAGTGGGGTCGTTTAGGAACTTGTCGGCCACGGCAGAGAAGAATACATCTTACTTTAAGTGTTATCAGAGCTTTTCAGTAGAGGAGCAATATGATCCAATGTACATTTTAAAGAAACCTTTAGTCTGAAATCATTTTAGGCTGATAGAAATACTATAAGTAGTATAGAGAGCCCCTGTGTATTCTTCTTCAGCTTCCCCTAATGTTAGCATCATACATAACCATGGTACCATGATCAGAACTAGGAAAATAGCATTGCTACAATGCTACTCCCTAAAGCGCAATCTTATGTGAATTTTCCTAGTTTTCCCATGACTGTCCTTCTTCTGTTCCAGGATGCCCCAGTACCTTGAGCTGTCAAGTCTCTGTGGTCTCCTTCAATCTGAGACAGTTCCTCAGTCTTTGTTCTTTCTTTAAGGGTATTGGTCAGGTATTCTGTGAACTGTCCAGCAATTTGGGTTTGTCTGCTTTCTCACCACTAGCCTGGGGCTGCAGACTTGAGGGGAGGAAACCGCAGAGGTGGACTGCCCTCCCTGGTGCATGATATCAGGGCTACCTGAGATCAACACACATTATTATTATGTTAACCTCCATCATTTGGTTCAGGTCTTGTCTACTGAGTTTTGCCACTGTAAAAACTATGATATTTTTTCTTTTGTAATTATTAAAAAAATCTTGGGAGTAAATACAGAAGACTATGCAAATATCCAGCTTCTCCTCAAACTTGCACACACTAATTATAACATCTTTTTGTGAATCTTGCCTGCCACAATTCTTACTGTGGCATTTGCCTAATGGTGATTTTGAGGTTCCCTGATTCTTTCTATATTTTTTAATTGGAATTACTTTATAAGGAAGAGGTGTCTCTTCTCCCTCATTTATTTATTTCCATATAGACTTAATGGACATTTGTTTTACTCCATGGGTTGTAACTTTTTTTTTCTTTTTTTTTTTTTTGGTCTTTTAAGGGCTGCACCCATAGCACATGGAGGTTCCCAGGTTAGGGGCTGAATCAGAGCTGCAGCTACCAGCCTACACCACAGCCACAACAATGCTGTGGGATCCAAGCCACATCTGAAACCTACACCATAGCTCATGGCAATGCTGGATCCTTAACCCACTGAACGAGGCCAGGGATCAAACCTGCGTCCTCAAGGATAGTGGTCAGGTTTGTTACCTATGAGTCATGATGGGAACTCCTCATGGATTATAACTTAATACTAGCAGGTATTTATTTTGTTGCTCAAATTGTTCCAGCTTTGACCATTGGGTACCCTGGGAGATTGCTGATTGCTCTCTGAATGCAGTGTAGACAGTGGGGTGGAGGCAGCGAGGTCAGTGGGGAAGCTGATGTGGCAAATCAAGTAAGAGAGTGACGATAGTTGCCTCAGTGAAGGCAGTGGCTTGAGAGGGAAAGAAGGGAGAAACTGAAAGCAAATTAGTTGACAAAATAGACCAGCACTTGACAAAGGCTGGATGTGGAACAGGGAAATGGGGTAGGTGTGTCAAGTGTCTTGATTTTCTCAGACCTCAAGACTATGGAGTTACAGCCCTGAGAAGTCTTAGCTCAAACCCTTAGTAAGTAGTAACAGAAAATTTACAAAATTCTGTGTTTAAGTCCTAGGACTTTGTATTTCCCCCAAAGAGTCTTCATAAAAGATTACTAATAAAGGAAAATAACACATTGTTAATTTATGATTTCTGGAAAGAGGTTTGACAGTAGTCAAGAAGAGACAAACTTCTCATAGTTTAGTCTCAGAAATACAGAAATTGTACTCTTAAATGACCTAGCATGTTTTAAATGGAAATTTTAAAACATGCTAGCATACAACTTGATATTTAGCATTTTGGAGATAACATTGTTGGTAAAGATTTTAAGATGGGATGACCACAGGAAAATCTTGTCCCCTAAATAAGCTGATATGCAACATAAAAAATATTCATGAAAGAGTGCCGTCAACACAACATAGTCACTATAAGTGACTTTTCTCACCACTTGGTCATTTTAAAAGGAACAAAAGTGGATATAAGAGAATCCAGGCAATCAGATAAAAACAACCCCAAAGTTTAAAATCCTAAGATATAGAACCGGAAAAAACTTTTTTATAACTTGGAAAATAATTGGAGGTACTTATCCATAGTGGACTCAATGTAAAATTCTTCTGTTACGGTACTTGCAATGAAAGCTAAACAGGTAGTTCCCACTGTGGCTCAGCGAAAACGAACCTGACTAGCATCCATGAGGACGCAGTTTCGATCCCTGGTCTTTCTTAGTGAATTAAGGATCCAGCAATGCAGCAGCAAGGCTGCAGATGTGGCTCGGATCTGGCATTGCTGTGGCTGTGGCATAGGTCGGCAGCTCTGATAGGACCCTTAGCCTGGGAATTTCATATGCCATGGGTGGGGCCTAAAAAGACAAACAAAGCAAAACAAAAACAAAAAAAAAAAAAGGAAAGGTAAACAGCCTTGCAATGCAAGCACCATTGAAAGGTAAAGGATTTCTGATAAAATTATTAAAGATCCTACCCCGCCAATTAAAATAGAGCGAAGACAGATACTCCTAAATAGTAGTTGAATTGTCTTGCTTACTAAACATATGTAATTATGTATTAAAGCAAAATATCCTATTTCTTATTGTCTGGTCAGTAGTCATACTTATGGCATACTTACAACATATTCTTTTTTGATAGAGAACAATAGCTTTAGACAAGTCCAGACAGGTTCTTTGAATCGAGTGAAAGAGCTGTAATAAGAATACAAACAAAATGCTAAATAAAACAGACAGCACTGAAATAAAAAATAGTTACACTAAATAACCATACACTAACCAGAGTGTTTGATTTGCCCGCTAAAAACAAGATCACAGGCCTAACTAGTGAGCTTGATTGTGTAGTGCACAAAAACTGTGACCAAAGCTTTTAAATATGCTCCTATCATATCATAGGCTATATTTATTGGAATTCCCCATCTAAATTGAGATCTGCAGAAGGATGATTTCCTCCAGACTGCTGATATAATAGCTGTAAAAGAGAAATCCTAAGTGAAGAGCCCAATTAGAGGGCTTGGTAAACCAGAGACCCAATATTCATTTATAATCTAATTTACTTCTTTTACCACTTGCTGTCTTTTTTTTTTAATGGAGGATCTGCCAATTAAGCATCATATTCAAAATACAACATAAGCTTATTTTGTGATCCTAATGTATTTTATGGCATGCTCAAACAACTCTATAAAACCAAACAGAAATCAATCAGCTGAATGTTCTGGCTGCTTAGGAGACATCTGGTAAAATATAGTTTAGCTAGCAGCCCCTATCACTTCTTAATTTCCCAATTATTTCATAAAATATACAGAGAAAAAAAAACTGATGTCATGCTATAGCCAAATCAGAGAAAATTAAGGGAAAAGCAGGTGGGCCATGTGGAGAAGAGACTAACTAGATTTTAAGTTATGGTGGTTATGGTCTTTGCTTCAGAAATGGAGACAGTTTAAGAGAAGACAGAATAGAGACTTTGCACTTGGTCCACACCCTCTGTCCACTGACTCCGCGACCAGGGCTGGCATCAATCAGAAAACCTGGCAGACAAACACTGTGCCTCTGAAGAGTCACCCAGGGAAAGCAGAACTAGGCTTCCCCTCTCTCCCTACCGTCTTACTGGCCGTGGTGATGTAGCAACTACATCCTGGTCTTACAAAGCACTTCACCATTTGAGTCAAAAACAGAAGATCTACTTCATAATACATATGACCAACTCTTCTAATAACAATGAACACATGCATTTATATTTAACAGATTAAAAACTATTACCAGGGGAGTTCCCTTTGTGGCTCAGTGGTTAATGAATCCGACTAGGGACCATGAGGTTGCGGGTTCAATCCCTGGCCTTGCTCAGTGGGTTAAGGATCCGGCGTTGCCGTGAGCTGTGGTGAAGGTTGCAGACACGGCTCGGATCCCGCGTTGCTGTGGCTGTGGCGAAGGCTGGCAGCTACAACTCCTGTTAGACCCCTAGCCTCGGAACCTCCATATGCCGCGGGTACAGCTCTACATAAAAAAGGCAAAGATAAAAATAAATAAATAAATAAACAAACAAACAAACAAACAAACAAACAAACACACACACACACACACACACACACATACATACATACATACATACATACATACTATTACCAGGAATGCTTACTATGATAAATCTTGGTCATGAAGAATATAAATTTTACTAGATCTCATTTTATTACACTGCATTCTCCATGTGTTTAGGAAAACGAAAACGAAAACCCTTTACCATAAAACAAAACAGAAAACCAGCAGTCTGAGCTAGTTCCTTAACAAAATACTTGACTAGTGGTATTCCGGGTTACCAACCATCAACACACAGCAATTACTGAACATAGGATCAAGGATGTTGAAAAGGTATGTTCGAGAGCTAGGCTGTTGTTGCTGATTACTTTTTTAAAATGGAAGTATAAATTAAATGCAATAAAATCCACACCTCTGGAACGTTTAGTTCCGTGAGTGTGACAATTACACTTTCATAATCATGCCCAAAATAAGATAAGAAACATTTCCAAAGTCTAGTCAACCTACTCTGCCATGGCACCCGCTGAAAGATTTCTGTCATCACAGCATCGTTTTGTCAGTTCTTGTACTTAAGAGCTGTGTTTCAGAAAAGGATTTCATTAACAAGCAACTCTGACACAGATTTAAACTTAGTGCCACATTTCTCTATGAACTTCTCAACAGATTGTATTTGAATCTGTCCAATATTACAGCGGGGTACACAAGCTTTCCTTGCCAGCAAAATATAAGTTCTTGTTTTATAAGCTAGGCTTCTATGTATAATGTAGCTGAAGAGCACATCACGATGATTTGCACGTTGTTTTCATATGCTTTATTGATGGAATACATTCTATTTCTCTATAAAAATCAACATCAGTCTTAACGTTTCTGCAATAGCAGATTCTATCAAGTGTAAAATTATTAGTCACAGTTAAGGACTTTGGATGCTATATGTCTCAGACAGCAGCTACTCTGATTAAACTACAGTTGGTTCAGCGAAAATACTCCTTCAAGAGCCTAACATAAATATAAAACTACTGTACTGTGTTTCACGTACTAGAAATTAACACATTAAGTTACCTTTTGAATAATGTTTGGATTGACTAGGTTGTTAAGAGGAAAAAATAAATCTATAAGATGCAAAGAGTACATGCAGCTTACAATCATTTCAACTCTATTGAGAACACCAAAATCAGAACAGGGGCTCCTGGTTGCGCTTTTCTCTGCTGCAGCGATCTCCATTAGGACATCTCTGTCAAACCCAGCTTCTGTGAGAACAATTCCACTGACCAAAGGGTTGGGAACTAATCTTAACTGCAATAGCATGGACACTTATTCAGTTAATACTTGCTGACTGCGTGCGGCATGTCTGGCTGAGGCTGCAGCGGTGAAGAAGGCGGACATGGAGTCTGAACCCCTGGTGGAAGGAGGGCAGGCAGACCAGCGAACACTTGAGATAATTCCATGAGAGGTGACTACCATGAACAGTGGCCCAGGGTCTGATTCTACCCTCAGATGCACGGAAGGAATCAGCCCTCTCCACACGACAGGCCTTCCCACAAAATCCAAAGCTAACACATCTGCCTTTAACCTCTCTCTCCCAGATTACCAATGGTTTCCAGCATCCTGACCACCCTGCTCAGAAAGCTTTTTGAAATTATGAGCTTTTAATTTTCGTCCCACTAAACGTTTGGCTCACTAACTTTAGCCTATGTATTAAATTTAGCTATCGTTCTGAATTCTTATCAGACTATGAGACATATAATTTCCCTCTGTGCCCTGTCATTCACAGACGTGGTAAGTATGCTTTTAGAATTTTGACCTAAAGTATTGGCAGAACGTCTAGCAAGGAAGGGAATTAGTGGGCCTTTTACCAGTTACACTAGTATTTAAGGATCAATCAGATATGAATTCAGCTTACTGTATTATTAACTAGTTTAACTAAAACTTAATTAATTCATTCTACAGTTTCCCAGGATTCGATGCAAACTTATTAGATCACTTTTCCAAGATTTTTGTTGTCATCCTTTTCTCCATTTTTTTTTAATGTAAATATTTGCCTGACCCTATTGTCACTATCAGTAGCAGTGGCTCTTTGATCACATTCGTGTTTTCCAACAAACAGTTATTGAGAATTTACCACATTCCATGCATTCCAACAAAGTACTTGAAAAACAAATTAACTGAGGCATACAGGTGGTTACAAGAGAATTTGTGAGTTTTTAAAAAGAAATATGCTAGGGCTGAATTTATCTGATGCTAGATTGTCCTCGTGAACTAGCTGTTTGCAGTACGTTTTCAAATACAAAGCGTGGCCCAGCTTGCCCAGCAAGTACACTCGCAGGCTCTGAAACCAGTAAGGTGGCTACTCTGGGATGGAGGGCAGTGACAGGCTTACCTCCAGCTTGGCGTCCAGGTCTGCGTCAGAGGCAACAACGTGCTCATCCTCCTTCTTCCCTGTAGCTTTAATAAAGGCCTGCTTTGTTTCCCAGTACTTCTGCTGCATCTTATTCACAACTGACTTATCTTGAGCATATCGATCCTGTAAGTCCCAGGGATAACTGCTAAAAAGCATTTGAAGAGCCATTTTACCCAAGACTTTCAAAAAGATTAAGATATTATAGTGTGAACAAATGTATCCAAACATTTAAAACATTAATAAGCATGTAGGTACTTTCTTATATGGTTATGACACCAAAAGGTTAACCAAGTCTAACTCACACCAAAACCTTAAAAGTTAGTGAAGAAATTGTACAGCCACCATGGAAAACAGTATGGAGATTCCTCAGAAAACTAGATATAAAACTCTCATATGACCCAGCAATCCCACTCCTGAGCATGTATCTGGACAGAACTTTCATTCAAAAAGATACATGCACCTCCATGTTCACTGCAGCACTATTCACAGTTGCCAAGACGTGGAAACGACCCAAATGTCCATCAACAGATAAATGGATAAGGAAGATGTGGTGCATGTATATAATGGAATACTACTCAGGCATAAAAAAGAACAAAATAATGCCATTTGCAGCAACATGGATGGACCTAGAGATTTTCATACTAAGTGAAGATAAAGACAAACATCATATAATATCACTTATAAGTGGAATCTAAAATATAACACAAACAAACCTATCTATGAAACAGAAACAGACTCATGGACAAGAATAAACTTGTGATTACCAAGGGGAAGGGAATCGGGAGAAGGATAGATGTAAGCTATTATATATACATGGAGGGGATAAACAACAAGGTTCTATTGCACAGCACAGAGGAATATATTCAATGTCCTATATGATAAACCATAATGGAAAAGAATACATTTTAAAAAGTGTGCATAACTGAATCACTTTGCTGTGCTGCAGAAATTAACACAACATTGTGAATCAATGATACTTCAATACATTTTTTTAAGTGAAAATATTGAGAAACTTTTGCAGGAAATCACAAAGCTAAACCTTGAGGAGTTTAGGTATCAAAAGATTGGACATGTTCCTTTTGGAAGTGGAGAAAGTGAGGCCAAGCCAGGCAAGGTGACCGGCTCAAGCACCCCAGTGAGTCAGAGATAAAGCCAGACACCCACGTTCTCTCCACTTTAGCATTACAGCCAACACTGAAGTGATACAGGAAAGCTGAGATAAGGGGCTGAAAAATAGCATAAAGTCTGTCAAGGAGGTATCTAACAGAGTCAAACTCAAAGAATCAAAGAATAGAGTGGTTGGCCCTGGAGGCTGAGAAGGGAGAAGGACACGGGAAGTTGTTAATCAACGGACATAAACTTTCAACTGTGCAAGGTAAGTACGTTTTAGAGATCTGCTGTGCAACATGATACCCACAGCTCATGACATTGTACTATACACTTAAACGTTTGTCAAAAGGGTAGATCACATGTTAAGTGTTCTGAGTACAGTCAAAGTTTTGAAAAATAAAAAGTATTTTTAGAAATTACAGATTTCTCATACTAAAACTTTAAACTTTTAAACATAGATGCTTACAATACAGATAGGAGGCCAGTCTCCAGGAGCAGCACAGTAAAGATCACATCAAAAAGTACGTAAAGAGGAGTTCCCTTCGTGGCTCAGTGGTTAACTAATCCGACTAGGAACCATGAGACTGCGGGTTTGATCTCTGGCCTTGCTCAGTGGGTTAAGGATCCGGCATTGCCATGAGCTGTGGTGTAGGTTGCAGACGCAGCTCGGATCCCACGTTGCTGTGGCTGCGGCTCAGGCCAGTGGCCACAGCTCCGATTAGACCCCTAGCCTAGGAACCTCCATATGCCGCGGGTGCGTCTCTACATAAAGGCAAAAAAAAAAGTATGTAAAGAAGAAATTAGAAAAAAATTCAACTGAGAATGAAACGGAATTCTGTAGAAGTGACCGGGGTACCCAAACATTGCCAGAAAGTTGGCCATTGGGGCTCCGTCCCTCCCTGCTTTGTCTACAACTTCCTTCCTTCTGGGGCTCCTGTCCAAAAGTTCACACAGGACCTCCAGGCTTCTCTCTCTGCAGACATCTAACCTCTTCCACCGGATCCCATTAGCACTCAAACTGTGCCAGAATAGTGCCCTAAAACACAACTGGCTTTATACTACTATTTCAAAATATGTGTCTCAAAATTTGATAATTTATACTCTCCTTCCAGATAACATTTACAAAGTTCAATGCCCACATTTGTTCTTCAAAAAAAAATCAGAGGTGAGTTGCAGATGACTTCCTTAGCCAGCGTTATGGTTTATTTTATATCCTTCTCCATTATTTCAAAGTTGAAGAAGTCTATTTATATTTAGTGTATAGACACAAGGCTCACACTAAACAATACTGTACTGAACACTAAGTAGGCTTAGGAGAGGAGCATTACTCTTCATGGGCGCTCATCACACACACAAAATAGTAACTGTAAAAGGAGACGATACGTTAATTAGCCTCACTGCAGTCATGATTTCACTACTAATATCAAATCATCATCACCTTAAATAGATACAATTTTTATTTAAAATATATAAGTTAAAAGGGTTTCATTATGAGCTTAAATCAGAGAAAGTAAGATGAAAATACGTAGAACTTTTACATAAAAGATAACCCCTCAACGCAGTATGTGCATTAAAAGACAGGAAGAATATACTCCCCCTAACAGTGGCTATATCCGGGAACGGAATTTTCAAGAGTAGGGAACGGGGTGGACTTCTTCCTATTGGGTTTTTTTTTTTGGTCAAAGGTCATGGATTAACAGTAAAAAAGTGTCCATTTTGAGGGGGTGGGAAAGGACTTGAGATCTAGTGAATATGCCTCTCCGCTGTCATTTAACACATGAAGAATCTTAGGTTTCAAAAGGTTAAGAATCTTGCCCCAGGAGTTCCCTTCATGGCTCAGTGGTTAACAAATCCGACTAAGAACCATGAGGTTGCAGGTTCGATCCCTGGCCTTGCTCAGTGGGTTAAGGATCTGGCGTTGCCATGAGCTGTGGTGTAGGTTGCAGACGTGGCTCGGATCCCGTGTTGCTGTGGCTGTGGCGAAGGCTGGTGGCTACAGCTCCTGTTAGACCCCTAGCCTGGGAAACTCCATATGCCGCGGGTGCGGCTCTACATAAAAGGCAAAAAGACAAAAAAAAAAAAAAAAGAATCTTGCCCCAGATCACACAGGATCAAAATCCAAGCCTTTAGGAGTTCCCTGGTGGCTCAGCAGGTTAAGAATCCAGCATTGTCACTGCAGGGGCTTGGGTCACTGCTGTGGTGAGGGTTCAATCTCTGGCCCAAGAACTTCCACATGCTGTGGATATGGCCAAAAAAAAAAAAAAAAAATCCAAGCCTCTAAATCCCAGGGCAGTGTGCATTTCACTGTTCTCCACAGCCCCTGCATTTCAGCAGCAAGCAATGAAATGGGTACAGTTAGTGGGAGAAAGACTTTGGGAAGGGCCACTTCCTGGGACTCTCCTGGGTGGGGCATTTGACCACTGACCGCCCAAAGCCTGCTGCCAGGAGATGACAGCCATCACGAGGGTCACAGAATGAAGCCATCTCCCTGTCTTAGTGAGGCAAGATGGAACAACTGAAAAAAAAGAAAAATGAAAGAAAGAAAAACCAGTCTGACAACTCTTTGAGAGCTGTCAAATGGGAATACGCAGGGAAACTAAATCCCTGAGCCATTTATTAATTACCTTTTAAAGCTCATTATATTTTAAGAAATGCAAAATGCTTTTAAAGTTTGACATTTGCTATTACAGAGAACTTGGACCTGATTGCTTCTGTACTGAGAGAGGAGGGTTTAAAAAGTATATTCCTTATTATAGCTAATTGCACCTTTGAAAAATGCAAACATACACTATACTTTTTTCATGATACAAATTAAAGGAGGTAAAACATGACAAAGATCTGCTTGCCCAGTGCTCGAAGGGTTCAAAAGGGTTCAGAAACACAGCTTGTAGCAGATCTGGAGTTGATAAGCGGTTTAACATGCTGCTTAAGTGCATTATAGGCATGTAAATGGCAGTGCCAAATAACATTGCCGTGTAATTATCATACATATTTTATTCAGCATCATCCACATCCAGCCATGACTGACTCCTGAATGTTCATAAAGTCTGAGTTATTTTATATTATTATATAGTTTCATTATTATTTTACAGCTGCCCTGTATAAAATTCCCTTATAACCCTCATATTAGAAGTAGTAAAGAAGACAGAGATTAAAAAATGTATCATCTCATTACACTTAAAAAAAGGTGGTAAGAAAAGCTATCATTATATTCCCAAAATAAAAGTTACGTATAAAAGAATTTCTTAGAGAAAATTTTTGGTTATTAGTTTTCATATTACATTTAGTAGGGATATTGAACTTGACTATATTCAACACGGGATATGGGTTAACTGCTTATGTGACTTGATTTTTCCTTCGGTAGACATTTACTGAGCATATACTATGTGCTTCCTCTTTCATTAGCCTCTCTCAATTCAGGAAAGATAAATTACTTACCATTTGTGTCCTGACATGTTTTCTTCTTCTTCTTTTTCTACGGTTGATGATTTGGGGAGAAGGGGCAGGGAAAGAGCATGAGAGGATACTTTATATTATTCCCTGAAATAAAACAAATATGTTTAACAGTTACACACTATATTATAATTACACATGAATTTGACACAGGTAAAAAACTTTTCAAACTAAGCCACTGCTAGTTGTATTTAGGGGCCAAACACTGTTACACTGTACACTAGTGTTTAGAATAGTTTGAGTAAAACTGGAAGACACTTCTCAAATGAAGTTTAAGAAGTTGAACGGGCAGTTTGAACAAAAAAAGCAAGTTGCAGAAGACTACATAAAATATGAAACCATAACATGCAAAACAATATATTGCTGAAATATACAAACATCATTTAGTGAACGTATAAAGAATTGCTTAGGAATGATGAACACGAATTTCAAGGGAGCAATTACCACTGCAACAGGGATGAGAAATATTATTTGGGTATTCAGGGACTTTGTACTATAATGTTCTCTTTGATAAGCTAGGTGGTGAGTATATTGCATCTGTATGCCTCTTTACAGATGTTAAATCTTTCATAATCAGTATTTCTAAAAAGTAAACCAGGACATTGCAAAAACAAACAAAAGGAGTTGATAAGCTAGAACAAGATACCAAGAAGGGTACAAAGGAGGAAAATGTGATCATTTCAGTTTTGACCAACTGAGTACTGTAATTTTATCTCATTAGTAAATATGGAAGTCACTTGACGCCTTTGCCCTTCACTCTGTTTGGCCCACTCATGGGAGCTCGCCAACCCCAGGGGAGGGCAGAGCCAGCCAACCCAGCCACACTTGCCTACCAGTCACTGAAAAGGATCGACAGCTGACTACCTAAAGGGATGGCCTCTGGCCAGACACACACTGCTGGCTACAGGAGTGAGCACTCGGTCTGTGAATGCTCTGGCTCCTCCAGCATCATCAACCTAATCTTTCTCCCTCTGCCCCGGAAAGGCTCTTGGCAACCAGGACCCCTAAAATGATTAGAGTTTACAAGGCTTTTAAAAAACCATTTTAAAGAAACACAATTGAGGTGATAATATTGCAGGCATCAGATATGAAGCCAGGAAAGAGAAAGGACATTTTCTCAGAGAGTGTCGGGATGCCTTTGAAATGAGAGGTTCCCGTAATCAGCAGCTCTCTTCCTCCTGGAGGGCATCCAGGTTTTTGGACAAGTTGCTTTGGGAATGACATTCATGATGAGTAAGGCTTGCCCTCAACTCAGTAATCCTGGAGAGGCCACAAGTTTCCTGTCCTCTCACCACCCACATAGCTTCACTGCAAGGACACATTTACTTTATTTAGCTCAAAGCTGCCAACAAAACTTCTCAAAAAAAGTATTATCCAAGGAAACAAAATTATATTCTCTCCTTGAGTTTGATCTCGTCATGAACTATTAGGAGAGCTGATACTTTTAAATTTTTCGCTGTGACAAAAACATTTAACAAATGTATCCTCATAACAAATTTTTAGTACAGTACAGTACTTTTAACCTACGTACATTGTTGTACAACAGATCTCTAGAATGTTTTCATCTTGCATGATGGAAACTCGACACCCATTGAACAACTCCTCATTTCTGCCTCCCTCCAGCCCCTCCCTGACAACTACCATTCTATTTTGTTTCTGTAAGTTTGACTATCTTAGATACTTTATGTAAGTGGAATCCTGCAATATTTTGGCTTATTTCACTTGGCATGATGTCCTCAGGGTTCATCCATGCTGTAGGATCTGATAAATTTTCCCTCTTTTTAAGGCTGAATAATATTCCATTGTGTATATATGGCACATTTTCTTTATCTATTTATCCATTGATAAACATCTAGGTTGCTTCTATGGCTTAGTTATTGTGAATAATGCTGCAGTAAACTTAGGTGCACAAATACCTCCTCCTTGAGATCCTATTTTTAGTTTTTTTGAATATATACTCAGCAGTGGGATTGCTGGATCATTTGGTAGTTCTATTTTTTATTTTTTGAGGTACTTCCATACTTTTTTTTCCCACAGCAACTGTACCATTTTACAATCCCACCAACAGTGCTTCAAAGATTCCAATTTCTCTGCATCCTCACCAACACTTGTTATTTTGTTTTTTGTTGTTTTTTGGTAGCAATCGTCTTAACAGGTATGAGGTGGTGTCTCATTGTGGTTTTAATGTGCACTTCCCTGACCATTTGTATGCTAAGCATCTTTTCATGTGCTTTCTGGCCATTTGTATATCTTCTTCAATTCCTTTATTTTTGCAGTAAACACCTAAGTTTACTGCAGCATTATTCATAATAACTAAGCCATAGAAGAAACCTAAATGTTTATCAGTGGATAAATAGATTAAGAAAATGTGCCATATATACACAATGGAATATTATTCAACCTTAAAAAGAATCTCTTCAATTCTTTTATTTTTTAATTGGGTAATTTTTTTTGGTTATTGCATTGTAAGAGTTATCTATATATTCTGAATATTAACCCCTTTTCTGAGACAGAGTTTGCCAATATTTTCTCTCATTTGGTAGGCTGCCTTTTCACTGTTGATTGTTCCCTTTGCTGTGATTAATTTTTGATTATTAAAATATTTAAAATTTAAGGTCTTTATACTGTAATAGATAATAAAAATCACTTAGCAAACGGCCCCTTCTACCCGAACTTTCAGGCTATTCCCAGATTATAATGCCATCCAGCAGTACTGTATTGTTTACAGGCCACTTACACTGGAATCTTCTGGGTGTTAACGTGTGGATTCCTGGGCCCCATCCCTTATCTACTGAACTAGAATCTCTGGAAATGGGTTTAGGAATCTGCATTTGTAACAGGCTTTGAAAGTGACTCTTGAGCACATTAAAGTCTGAGAACCACAGCTAAGTGGCACATAGGAAAAATTTCCTCTCAAAATGGATCATTTCTGAACAAACTTCTGGATTATATATGACACTAGAATAAAAGAATCATGATTGGCAAAATCAGGTCAACCTGTACAGGGCATAACTGAATGTTTCATGAGGTGGCAGTGGCAGCTGGCACTTGCATCTCTTTTAATGTATGTTCCAGCACCATACACCATGGGGAATTAATGAACATGTCAAGATTTCCTGACAAAATTATCTCATATGGCCTATCACTTTCTAAATCCACAGTGTCAAAATCACTACTTTATGGTTGCTTTATTTAAAAAAAAATTTTTTTTAGGGCCGCTCCTGAGGCATGTGTAAGTTCCCAGGCTAGGATCTGAACTGGAGCTGCAGCTGCAGGCCTATGCCAGAGTCCCAACAATGCCGACAGGAGCAGCATCTGTGACCTACACCGCAGGGCACGGCAATGCCAAATCCTTAACCCACTGAGCGAGGCAAAGGATCGAATCCTTATCCTCATGAATATTAGCCATGTTTATAATCCACTGAATCACAACAGGAACTCCTCAAAATTACTACTTTAAAAAAACTGTTGTAATTCTCATCCATTCATTTCATTTCAACAGTCTGGTTTATCAAACATACATTGAGCATGTAGTTAATATGTGCCAGGCACTGTCCCTGGCCTCTAGATCAGCTCTAGCCAGTAGAAATAAGCTCTGAGTTACATAAGTAATTTTAAATGATCTAATAGCCATATTTAAAAAGTAAAAATAATAAACCCACATATTGGTCAATCAAGTCACGACAAAGGAGCCAAGAATATACAATTGGAAAAGGACAGTCTTTTCACTAAATTGTGCTGGGTAAACTGGACAGCTACGTGCAAAAGAACAAAACTGGACTACTCTCTCACACCATGCACAAAAATCCATTCAAAATGTATTAAAGACTTAAATGTAAGACTCTAAACAATAAAACTCCTAGAAAAAAGCATATGCAGTAATCTCTTTGACATGGGTCTTGGCAATGATTTTTTGAGTCTACGCTACAAGCAACAAAAGCAACAATAAACGAATAGGACATAATAGTAAAAAGCTTCAGCATTCTGTCCAGCAAATGAAACCATCAATGAAATGTAAGGCAGCCTACTGAATGGGAGAAAATATTTGTAAATCATATATCTGATGTGGGGTTGATATCAGAAATATATAAAGAACTCAATTGGAAAAAAAATCTGATTAAAAGATGGGCAGAAGATCTGCATAGACATTTTCCCCAAGAAGACATGCAGATAGCCAACAGGTACATGAAAATCTGCTTAATATTGCTCACCATCAGGGAAATTCAAATCAAAACCACAATGTGGTATTGCCTCAAATCTGTTAGAATGGCTATTACTAAAAAGATAAGAAATAACAGGTGTTGGTGAGGCTATGAAGAAAGGAGAAGCCTTGGTCCATCACTGGTAGGAATGTAAACTGGTGCAGCTACTATGGAAAACACTATGAAGGTACCTCAAAAAAAAATTAAAAATAGAAATACCATATGATCTAGCATTTCCACTTCTGGTTATTTATCAGAAAATGAGAACACTAACTCAAAAAGATATCTGCACCTTCATGTTAACTGCACCCTTATTTACAATAGCCAAGATACAGAAACAACCTAAGTGACCACTGATAGATGGATGTATAAAGAAATTGTGGTGTGTATATACACACACACAAACACACACACACACACAGATATATGTGTGTGTACATATGTATACATATGAATATATATGTGTATATATAGATACGTATATATATAATATTATTCAGCCATACAAAAGAATGAAACCTTGCCATTTGCAATAACATAAATGGACCTCAAGGGCACTATGCTAAGCAAGATAACTCAGATAAAGACAAATATCTTCTGATCTCTCTTATACATGTAATCAAAAATAAAAAAATAATAAAAAAACAAGCTTCCAGATAGAGAACAGATTAGTGGTTGCCAGAGGTAGGCAGTGAGCAGTTGGAGAAATGGGTGAAGGGAGTCAAAAGGTTAAAAAGAAAATGGGGAGTTCTTGTCGTGGCTCAGTGGTTAACGAATCCGACTAGGAACCATGAACTTGCAGGTTTGATCCCTGGCCTCGCTCAGTGGGTTAAGGATCCAGCATTGCCATGATCCGTGGTGTAGGTCTCAGATGTGGCTCGGATCCCGCGTTGCTGTGGCTGTGGCAAAGGCCGGCAGCTACAGCTCCTGTTAGACTCCTAGCCTGGGAACATCCATATGCCACGGGTGCGGCCCCAGATAAGGCAAAAAAATTAAAAAAATAATAACAAAAAAAGAAAAAGAAAATGGGCAAGTAAACACATGCCTCCCCATAGAAGATATACAGATGGGGGGGGGGAAATCACACACAAAGGCACTGATTATGAAGGAATTATGAAAAAAATAAATGCATTGGGCACTAGGGAAAAGCAAATAGAAAGAGCGATGAGATACCCTATACATCTATTAGAATGGTTATAGTCCAAACAAACAAACAAAACAGGAAATACCAGTCCTGGCAAGGATGTCAAACAACAGGAAAACTCATTCTTTAAAAATAAAAATAAAAGTAAAAAGAAACAGTAAAAAATTTTTTAAATAGTATATTTCATTTAACCCAATATATCTAAAATATTATTTCAACATGTAATCAATTACAAATTACTTATGATATACTTTGCATTCATGTTTTTGTACCAAGTCTGAAATCTGGTGTGTCCTTCACACTTACAGTACACCTTAACTGAGACTAACCACATTAAATTCTCGAAGGCCACATGTGGTAATTGGCTACAATACTGAGCAGGACAGACATAAACAAACATATTTGCAGATCCAGGAGACTCTTGACATTTCCAAGAAACACACAAAAAAAGATCTTCATGTATCACCATATTTGTAAATTCTGCTGTAAAAAATATCATTTTCCCTGTAAAATACAATAAAGTCTATGGTTAGCTAATACTTCAATTCACACTGTTTCTCCACTTCTGCCACAAGTCACTTATGAAAGAAGCCCAAAATAAATGGTACTGTATCTCAACATTGTTAGTTGCACAGAGAAGACTTCCTAAAGTTCTACCTGTGGTCACCTTACCTTGGGAGAGAGGCAAGGAAGAACATCAAGTTGCTTATGGACTGTGAGTCCCATGATAAAACAAAACATCAACGCTGTTAAATTCAGCACAACTTGACCACATGAATATTTGTTTCATTAAACTCTATCTCCAATGAGGACAAAGCAGATGTGCCGATAATAATTAAGACCTACTCAAAGAAGGAGGGGCCCAAGAGTTAACAGATCAATGAAGAAATAAGCTCCTAATTTTGATGTAGCAATCTTGAGGGTGGGGGAATCAATCTTGAGGGTGGGGGAATGAGTGAATAAGGAGCAGCTTCTGTATGTAAGACAAGTAGTGAAGGGGAGATATGTCTCTCTGCTCAGAGGTGGGACTGCTGCTGAGGGCAGTACCTTCTTGGGTGACACTAAGACCACTGACAGAATCCTCTGAGACTTTCCCAGAGTGCACTTTGATGGGGTTGTTATATCTCCACCTCAAGCTCCAAGGTCAGGCACTGAAACCACAACTGGGAAATTGGTCAGCTGAATGTAAATCAATAAAACTGGAACACCCCTCACACTATGCACAAAAATAAACTCAAAATGGCTTAGAAACTTAAACATAAGACATGGCACCATAAAAATCCTAGAAGAGAACACAGGCAAAACATTCTCTGACATAAACCACACAAATGTTTTCTTAGGTTGGTCTTTCAAGGCAATAGAAATAAAAACAAAAAAACCCAATGAGACCTGATCAAACTTACAAGTTTTTGCATAGCAAAGGAAACTATGGGGGAAAATAAAACACACGACAAGACAACCTATGTAATGGGAGAAAATACTTGCAAAAAATATATAAACAATCATACAACTCAACAACAACAACAACAAAAACAACCCAATTAAAGAATGGGCAAAAGATCTAAACTGATATTTCTCCAAAGAAGACATATGGATAGCCAACAGGTACATGAAAAGATGTTCAACATCACTAATTATTAGAGAAATGCATATCAAAACCCCACTGAGGTACCAACTCACACTGGTCAGAATGGCCATCATTAATAAGTCTACAAATGGAATTCCCATTGTGGCTCAATGGAAACAAATCTGACTAGCATCCATGAGGACAAAGTTTCAATCCCTGGCCTCGCTCAGTGGGTTAAGGATCCGCCATTGCTCTGAGCTGTGATGCAGGTCACAGATGCAGCTTGGATCTGGCATTGCTGTGGCTGTGGCATAGGCCAGCAGCTACAGCTCCGATATTACCCCTAGCCTGGTAACCTCCATATGACATGGGTGTGGCCTTACACAAGACAAAAATAATAATAATAATAAGTCTACAAATAACAAATGCTAGAGAGTGTGTGGAGAAAAGCGAACCCTCCTACACTGTTGGTAGGAATATAAATTGGTACAATTACCAGGGAAAACAGTATGGAAGTACCTCAGAAAACAAAAAATAGAACTACCATATGATCCACAATCCCACTTCTGGGCATCTATCTGGAGAAAACCATAATTTAAAAAGATATACACACCCAATGTTCATTGCAGCACTATTTACAATAGCCAAGATATGGAAACAACCTAAATGTCCATTGACAGAGGAATGGATAAAGATGTAGTACATATATACAATGGAATACTATTCAGCCATAAAAAATGAAATAATGACATCTGCAGCAACATGGATGCAAGTGGAGATTATTACACAAGTGAAGTCAGAAAAAGACTAATATCATATGATATTACTGATATGTAGAAGCTAAAATATGGCAGAAGTGAACCTATCTACAAAACAGAAACAGACTCAGACATGGAGAACAGACTTACGGTTGCCACGGGGAAGACGGGAGAGAGTGGGATAGACTGGCAGTTTGGGGTTAGTAAATGCAAACTATTACATTTAGAATGGATAAGCAATAAGGTCCCACTGCGTAGCACAGAGATATCCAATCTCTTGGGATAGAACATGATGGAAGATAATATAAGAAAAGGAATATGTAACTGGGTCACTTTGCAGTTCAGCAGAAATTGGCACAACGTGTAAATCAACTATGATTAAAAAAAAAAAACCACAGCTGTTCTCAGACACACCCATGTGGCTGAGAGACAATCATGCCCTCTTGAAAAAATTGGGAGAAGAGGAAGAGGGATAATTTGTTCGTATTTTCTACACGGGTTCTCTGTGATTGTTATGCTCATTCTTCTTTAAGCTTTTCTTTCATGCTTGGTGTGCTGTCTTCAACTTTTTTTCCACCTATGTGGACAGACTGTAACTGTCCCACTTGCTTTTACTTTCTGTAGCCAGTGAAAAGCTATTTTGAACACACTGGATGGCCAACACATAAGTAAAAGTTCTAACTAAATACCAGCAAGTTCATAAAACACTAAAGCAGTCCTGCTTTAAACAAGACTTGATGCACGGCTGCAAAGACAAGTCAGCCTGTCCTTACCTGCCTCAAACCCTGATACTGGATTCTCCTCCTTGGAAATGTAACATGGGAGAGTATTTTCACTCCATAAAAGCTGCCTTCAGCTGCACTGAACATTTGTTCTGATGCAGAACTCTTTTCTAGGATCTTATGGAGCAGCTGATGGAAACTCTGATTACATTTGAATTATGCAAAGAATCTAAAATTCGTGAGCCAACCCTTATTCAGAGTAAAGGTAAGATGAATAGTTATATTTTACCGAATCAGTACTTTCAACCCATAAAATTATTTCAGGAAGCTTCCTCTTGACTTGCATTTCCTAAGTGTGTCCTGTTTCTTGTGCAGTCCTACATCTCATATTAATTACTTTTCCAGCTTTAGCAGCATCTTCTCTTTTCTCAGTGAGCAGGCTTTCTATTAGTTGGAGTACTAACTGAAACAGAGTCCAGAATCCCTTTTTCCTATATCTGCGCTGAGCATATGGTGGGTTCTCTTGAATTGCAGATCAGAGCCACTGCCAAATTTGTCTTCTTAGTGTATTCAAAATCTCTATTTCCTAACTAAAAACTGTCACCATCTTAGAGCCCGTCAGTCCTGTTGTGCATACAAGCATTTAACTTTCTTTGGGAAGTGGACCATCTTTTCCTCAACAAGATACACACCCTTCAAGAGAACAGGACAGTCTTAGAGTGATGTAGGTTGGTGGTGGTGTGTTTGAATCACCCCATAATAAAATCACTCTTCCCCAAACACCAGCTTCCTGGAACCACGTGCCACTGAATTCAAGGTGCAAACCTGTTCATATCCCAACCTTCCTGAATCCAGGATATCTCCTTGTCAACTGGCAGACATTTTTCTTTCTTTCCTTTTTTTTTTTTTTTTTTTTTTTTTGCTTTTTAGGGCCATGCCCGCAGCTTATGGAGGTTCCCAGGCTAGGGATTGAATAGAAGCTACAGCTGCACCAGATCTGAGCTGCATCTGTGACCATAGCTCACAGCAATGCCAGATCCTTAACCCACCAAGTGATACCAGGGATCGAACCAGCAACCTCATGGTTCCTAGTTGGACTTGTTTCCACTGTGCCACAATGGGAACTCCCATTTTTCTTTCTTTGTGGAACATAAAATGGTAAAAGAGCTCATGAGCAATGGTTTATTTTATCTGATGAAACATAGAATAATTCTTTAAAATTACACTCCTGTAAGATTCCATGTGACTACCTGCCACAGACATCTTGGGGCTGTTGTGTGTAAGTGAACAGGGGAATGTGAAGTCAGGAAGGGCCAAGCTCAGCCGGTGCGGGGGAAGGAGGGATATTGCAGAGGGAGGCACCCAGCTTTAGAGGAGCGGAGGTGAGGGCATCAAGCTGGCTTCCTGACTCAGGCTAGGTTTCTAAGACTTAGTAGTCGCTGGCCAGGCCCCCCAGGGAGGAGTGTGTGTATGTATGTGGGGAGGGTCTTATTCCAGGCAGAGGGAAAGCAATGAACAAACTACTTCCACAGTAGAGCTGCACGGTGTGCGTGCAACCAACCACAAGCTGTTGTGCATTCCTAGAACTGAAAGAACAGCAAGCCATGTGACTGGGAACACGCGGGGACCAATCTCTGAGGGCACCTTTAGTCATTTTCAGCCTTTAGGTACATTCTATAGCTCCTGGAGTGGGCAGGTACTTCAGGCTGTTGACTTCACATGCTGTGAGCACCTTCTGTGTCCTCTCTTTGCTAGAGAGTTCCTCGTGGCCTATCCATAACAAAGGTTGAATGCCTGTGGAAGGTCTCCAGGAAGTAGCTTCCAACTGCGAGATACTAATTTATACAATTTTCTCCTCATTCCATCCTTCCATTATTTCAGAGACCAACTTCATCTAGAGATACTACCAGTTTTCAAGAGTTGGTTTCCTTTCTCTGATGCATAACCTCAGGACTAATGTAAGTTCTATAATTTAGAGCCTCGAGGGAGCTGAGAAGCAATGGAATAAAGCCCCTTCCTTTAAACTGAGGACCTGGGATCCTGAGGTTTTGTTAAGCAAGCCAGCTTCAGAGCCGGAGCTCTATACATGCTCCTGATGACTTGCCTACTTAACAGAAAAAACACACATTTGTCACAGGTCTGGGTACCATGTTAGAGAATAATTTAATGTTTGTACAATTTTTTTCCTTAATGTATTTTTCTTTTTTTATTTCTAGTCACTTTCTCTTATGTCTTTAATGATTTTTATAATTTCCTCGGGAGAGAAGGAAATGTGTTCTTGGTTTTTCTTTTTGGCTGCACCCATGGCAAGCAAAAGTTCCCGGGTCACTGACTGAACCTTCTCCACAGCAGTGACGATGCCAGAGCCTTAACCCGCTGAGCCACCAAGAACTCCAAGGAAAAGTGTTTTAATGATAAATATTCAAAGAGTTTCGTCAGAAACAGGGAGGAAAAACTAAAACAATTCCTCCAGGTACGATTAACTATATTTATTATTATTTTTTCAATCTGGATTCGTCAAACTGTTCACAATAGTTGAGAAAGATCCCTGCAGAGGGTGGGAAGCTGAATCATCTTCTATCCTTTTAAAAGCTAAACATTAATTAAAATAATGTGCTTTTGACTAGCTTTTATGGGTGTTTTTCCCATGTTTCAGATATCACACAGCTTCCCCTTTCAGATTTTAATAAGGTTATGACTGTGTGAGCGTTCCATATTCTGTTTCTAGTTGAGTGTGTGTGTTCCCACAGATGATTTTTTTGACATTTCATAAATTTATAAGCAAATGTGAAATACAATCATGCTTTAATTTTATGAGTCATGCTTTAATCTTGTGAGTCGGCAAATCTTCCAAGAGGAAAGCAGAATTCTAACCTTACTCAAGGCAGCCAAAAGATAAGTTTTTGTTTAAACTCTACACATGCAAGTCACGATTAAAATCCGCATTTTCTGTTAATGAGTTGGGGTTTTAGCATACTTTTAGATGATCATTTCAATCACATTTTAAAACAGCTCAAGTATCATATATAAGCATTAATTAAGTTTAATAGCTCCCTAACCCTAGTAAAATCACATTCTTGAAGGAAATATTTTTAATGCCGTATACCTTGTCTCCCAATATGCTGCTCAATATAAAGTAAAAGCCAGTAAACCCAAGACCATGCCACAAACATGTCCTTCCTCCAAGTCACTTCACCAGTCTGGCCTCACCTGGCTCAACAGTAAAACAGGAGACAAGGCTGGTTGACATCTAGGAAGCCCTCAGGCACAAATCCATAAACCTAATTTTAGTTATTTTCAGAGATATTTATATCTAAGAGAAAGCTCAGAGATCATGAACACAACATCTTCCTTCTTAAGGATAAGAAAATTGGGTTTCTAGAAATAGAGACTTTACTAAGATCAGGTTAAAGATCAAATTGGCAAGGAGGGATTTTGGGATTGAAATGCTGATCAGCCCGTTAGCAACCTCCTCCTCTTTTCCAAGAGATGTCAAAGGAAAATATCAAATACAGAATCTCACATTTGAAGAAACTAAAAAAAGCCAACTTAGTCTCTTAAAGGCTTTTATCCTTAACAGTAATATTAGTTAAAAAGATTATGTCCCCGTGAAACAAACTAAAACCAAAATAAACCCCAAACTCAGACTGCTCACAAGGGGCACTATCTAGGCCTTGCTCTTTCTTTGTCTTTTTGTCTTTCTAGGGTTGTTTGTACCTGTGGCATATGGAAATTCCCAGGTTAGGGGTGGAATCAGAGCTATAGCCGCTGGTCTATGCCAGAGTTACAGCAATGCAGGATCTGAGCCACATCTGTGACCTACACCACAGCTCACAGCAACTCAGGATCCTTAATCCACTGAGCAAGGCCAGGGATCGAACCCACATTCTCATGGATGCTAGTCTGGTTAGTTAACCCCTGAGCCACAACGGGAACTCCATCTTGCTCTTTCTCTTGCTTATAGACCTGCTTGCAATGGATGAACCATTTGTGTGCTTCAAAAAAATCATGGTTGCGATATAGAGTCTGACGCTGAAAACAAAAAACCTCGAGGAAATCTACAAGAGCAAATCATATGAAGTAGATTCAAAGACTGGAAACAGAAAAAGAACAAACAGGATATCTTTGCTAAGGAGAAAGATTTTTTAAAACCCTTGTTGTATAAATTATATTCACCTTTGATTTTATTTAGGTTGGTTTATGTAACTTTCAAATGTCCATTCATGTTTACCATATGGATTTTAATCTCTGGTACTTATGGTGGATTTTCTCTAAAAGCTTAACCTCGGAGTTGTCTTGGGGTACGGCAAGTTAAGGATCTGGTGTTGTCACTGCAGTAGTTGGGGTTGCTGCGGTGACACGGGTTCAATCCTTGGCCCAAGAACTTCTACATGCTGTGAGAACGGCCAAAATAAAATAAACAAGTTCCTGTTGTGGCTCAGCGGGTTAAGGACCCAATGCTGTCTGTGTAAGGATATGAGTTTGATCCCTGGTCTTGCACAGCGAATTAAGGATCCGGCATTGCCACAAACTGAGGCATAGGTCACAGGTGTAGATCAGATCTGGTATTGCCATGGCTGTGGCATAGGCTGGCAGCAGCAGTTCCAATTCGACCCCTAGCTTGGGAACTTCCATCTGCTGTAGGTACAGCCATAAAAAGTAAAATAAAACAAAAATTAAATTAAATTAAAGCTTAACCTCAAAAGGTGAAGGATGAAGGAACACTCTCGTCAGACAAAGGTTTCAATCAACTTCTGTCAAAACATACTAGACCTGGAATTCCCATCTGGCTCAGCGGAAATGAATCTGACTAGCTTCTATGAGGACACAGGTGCCATCCCTGGCCTCGCTCAGTGGGTTAAGCAACGTTCATGGCTGTTAGCTGTGGTGTAGGTTGCAGATGCTACCTGGATCCTGTGTTGCTGTGACTGTGGTGCAGGCTAGCAGCTACAGCTCCAATATAACCCCTAACCTGGGAACCTTCATATGCCACAGGTGTGGCCCTAAAAAGAAAAAACGAATACTAGACCCTTCAAATGCCAGCACAGAACATTTATTAAAGGATGGGAATACATGGTTTCTTTAATGAAATCTTAAAACTGCATTTTATACTTAGGATAAATTATTTTATGAAAGATTAATCTGAGATAAACCGACTTTCTCATCCAAGACTGTGTTTGCCAATACAGCAGCCACTAGCCACATGTGGATGCTAAGCAACCTGAAATATGGATAGTTTGAATTCAGATATGCTTTCAAGTAAAATAAACATTGTATTGAGAATATTTAGTAACCCCCCAAAGTAAAATGTCTTTGAAGAAATTTATTTATATTTTTTCATATGTTGATAAAACTATTTTAAATTGATATATGTATGTGTATTTAAATGATATATATTGTTATATTATAAACATATATTTACATATTCCACCATATTCTATTTATTTTTTTCTTATATTTTATACATATATTTTTATATTTTCTGATGAAATAACATTTTGGATATATTGGGTTAAATATAATATCTGATTCCACCTGCTTATTTTCTTGTGTGTGTGTGTTTTCAAGTATGGCTGATTTATAATGTTGTGCTCATTTCTGTTGTACAGCAGAGTGGCTTAGTTATACCCAAGTATATATTCTTTTTTTTTTCCTATGGTTTATCCCAGGAGATTGGATATAGTTCCCTGAGCTATACAGTAGGATCTCATCTATCCACTGTAAATATAATACTTGTTTCTTTTCAGTTGTTTAACTGTTCTCACTAGAATATTTTAAATTATATACGTGGCTGTCCCTAAATTTTTATTGGACAGCCATCATCTAAGGCATTAAGCAAAGCAGCAAAGAGCTAAAAATTAATTCCATAACACAGGTCACCAATATTCTGTACAGAAATAGTGTTCTCCCTAGAATCTCTACAGTTATTCTACCAAAAATGTCATTACAAAAATAAAATCTCATTTATATACACGTATATGTATAATACAATGACTATATATGTGTATATATACATATGTGAATATATAGTCTATTTAAGTGACCTACAAAATAGTTGCACTCCACATTTCATAATAAGTTGCTTTAAAAAGTTTCAAATCTTAGGCAAAATGTGCTATTTGTTTTAAATCAGATTCACAACCATGATTAAGTGAAGTGGGTGAACTACCATTAGACCAGTGAACGTGAGGACAGTCAGTCAATCTATGTATATACATACACACACATAGGTGCACGTATACATAAATACTTACAATATAAAATGTATGCATATATTTATAAATTAAATACACATGATTCATATGTAAATATATGGTTAGTAATATTACAAGTGTGAAGGAAGAAAAAGAATGAATGTCTTGACCACAACTCTATGCAATTATACATAAGCATAATGCCAGCAATCGGAACAATTTGGGAGACACCGAGGCTTACAAAGTTCTCTGTCTTTAAAGCTAAATTCATAACTTAAAGAGATGATCAAGTCATCTTTTATGCCTCCACAGGATTATTCAGAGATAGGAGAGAACATTCGGTCCAGGCTTTGCCTTTCACAGAGGAGCTGAGGCCCAGGACTGAAGAAAATTTCCCAAGACACAGAGTAAGCCTCTTTCATTAGTTTAAAATTACTGAAATACAAAGACACCAATATGTGGCTTATAAAATGTCTCTGCTGTGCACAGATCCTGTAAACAAGTCAACACAGCTCCTTTCTCTGGAAGTGGCATGGATTCAAGGACTTTCCTTGGTAAAGTAGAGGCCACTAAATCATGCTGGAGTTTGGATTAGCTTAAAAGCAAGAGATGGAGGCAGCCCAGGCAGGGGAGGGAGATGCTAGAGGAGGACTTTAAAAGCAGCAAAGGGAAGCAGACAGAAAGAGCAAGCTCTGTATTTTCATGTACCCCAACTAAGAGAGCCATTTTTGCCTATATTGGGTCATCTAATTGGTGTTACCTGAGAACTAATAAAAGACCCTTTTCCTAGGTTCTTGCAACTTTTTTTCTTTTTTCTTTTTTTTTGTCTTTTTGCCTTTATGTAGAGCCACACCCATGGTATATGGAGGTTCCCAGGCTAGCGGTCTAACAGGAGCTGTAGCTGCCGGCCTTTGCCACAGCCACAGCAACGCGGGATCAGAGCCGCATCTGCGACCTACACCACAGCTCACGGCAACGCTGGATCCTTAACCCACTGAACGAGGCCAGGGATCGAACCTGCAACCTCATGGTTCTTAGTCGATTCATTAACCACTGAGTCACGAAGGGAACTCCTGGTTCTTGTAACTTTCTTAAGGAAGAGATACATAGGAATAAATAGTGGCAATAGTACTGCTATATCAATGATGAATTAATTATTAATAATTATTAATAGCAAATAAAGCACAAGACTGGTTACTTTGATGGGAATCAGGAAAGACAGGACTATTGGGCATATAACTGGTAGGGCAGGTAGAAGTAACCAGGTAGAACAACGAGGAAGTAGCCCAAAGGCATATAGCTTCAAGTCAGAGTGCAGGGAAGAGAGAAACAGGAAGCAGAAAGAGGGCATGATCCGGCACCAATGCCAAGTTCACCTGTTTCACAAGGATGCCCACACTGCCTATGGCAATGCTGAGGAAAGAGCCCTGTATACAAGGACACTCAACTTCTGGCCTTCAGAAAGCAAGAGGTAGAAGGAACCTCCCGAGGATGATGATGACCAGCCTTCCTCCTCAGGCTCTATGGGGAATCATGGCCCTTGGCCCCTTCTCTCATCATGGCCCTTGGCCCCTTCCACTCCTTGTGCACCACCACTCACTTCTTTGGAATCATCCAGCACCATGACTATAAACCACTGCTCTTCCTTTCTCTTCAGAAGGTCCAGGTCTTACCCTCTTGCCTTTCCACCTTAGTCCATCTATTATCTCTTCTCTTTCAAGTTAAATCAATCTCCATTTCTGCACTCAATCCATATTCTTCAGCCACTTTCTCCCTTTTCAGAGTTCTCAGCCCACACAGGATGGTTCCTTTCTCCACTATATCAGAGAAAGGTTTTCACTCTAAGCCCAACTCAGATCCTCCTCTCACTTGACCTTGGACCAAACCCCCCTTCCTTGATTTCTCAGGTCACACTCTCTACTCTGTTGTATCTTTTCAGCTGTCTTTGTTAGCCCCTTTCCCTTTGTAACCACATCTTGAATATCAAGTGATCTACAAGATTCCACCACTGGCCGTCTTCTGTTACACTTTACGTGCTCTCTCTAGGTGATTTAATCCACTTCTTTGGCTTCAACAACAGCTGTATGGCAATGACTTCCAAAATTACACCCTCTCCAGAGACTACAGTAGGGGTATCAAAATGTGCATCTGTGCTCTGGAGAGGTGAATCTCCATCTCGCTATGGTCATCTTCAAGTGGATATCTGATAGGCACTTCAAATTCAGCATATCTAAAACTAAAATTCTCTCTCTCCACCTCCACCCACCAAATTTTCTTCTTCTTATGGTCCCTATATGGTAATTACCAGCACAAAATCTACTGGGTAGCTCAACTTGGAAACTTGGCTTCTCTCTCTCAGCTTTTGCAGCCAATCTCCAAATTCTCTCCATCCGAACTTCTAAAACATCTTCTCCTTTCTATATTCACAGCCAGGTCTTGGTCTAGGCCTTCAGAGGCAAAACTATCCCTTTAATTGCCCACTTTAATCTTTTACACCATAGTCTCAAGTATTTCTATAAAATGCAAATCTAATCATACTACACATCTACTTGAAAACACTTTAGAACCCAGGGCAACTGCCGTGGTTGCCCGCCGGCGGGGACTAAGCTGTCCAGGGGCCTTCCACCCAGCTGGCCCCACAGGAGGGTGTGAGCGGCCACGGCCCCGGCCGCTTCCCCACCTCCCGGGCAAGGCCCCAACCACTCCATGGGGTGCCAGAGCGAGACGTCCTGCTCAGTTCGGAAGGAAGCTGTCTTCTGAGGTGACGAGGCAAAAGGGAGAGGTCATCAAGATGGCGGACGAATAAGAGGTCGTGCTCACCCTCTCCCACAAATACATCAAAAAACACATGTAAATATAAAACAACTTGGACAAATCATCATCTGAATGCTGATTAATTTAAACCTCCAAAAACTGCAAGAAACACTTGAAATAACTGGGTAGAACAACAGAAGAAAAAAAAAAGGTGAGTGAGAGAAAAGCAATTAGGATGGCAGCCAGCACCCCAGGGAGGGAGCTGTGAAAAAGAAAAGTTTCCTGGGAGGAAACCTAAACAACAATCAACAGATCAACGACCAACGGAACTAGAAGGACATCAAAGCCTGAGAAAAACGCAGCAGCTGGACTGAGATAGGAAAATCGGAGTTAGAGACTCACACAGACGACCTGAATACCGGCGCAGACACTACAACCTGAGGCGCCGGGTGGTGCCTGGGAGCTAAGGTTCCTAAGGTTAGTCCCTGCGAGAGGGCAGAGGTCGGTGGCCGCGGCGATTGCGGGAATAGGACAAGGAACAGCGATATTCTATGATTTGTGGAGAGCAAAACCAGGACTGAGGGAACCGAGGAAGTCTGGTCCCACAGGGGAGGCAAGCCTCCCTTCTTAGGGAAGAGGAGAGGAGGAGGGGCTGATCGCCATAGGAAGCAACTTGAACTAGCGCGCAGGGCGGGACGACTGTGACCCACCAAAGAGAGCGGAAGTGGGGAGGAGCCAGTGGAGGCTGCAGCTGCGGCAGCGGGGGCAGAGCCCGTGCCTTGAAGCCCATGGGCGGAGCACTGTGCCAGGTTGTGGACCCAGGCGCCTGCGCCAGCCAGCATCGGCAGGGGTGGCAGGGCCCTGGGACAGTCCACGGACCTAGGCGACTGCGTCAGCCCAGAGTTGGTAGCTCTGGCAGGCGAAGAAGTATGCGACCACACAGAGCTAGCTTTCGCAGAGGAGCGGGGCCAGCGACAGCCGCTGCAACCAGGAAACCACCCCAACTGTCGAGAAAGCATCAGTGCAAGGGCAGAACAAACGCCGGCCTGCTGAGCCAGCCTCTGACGGGTACCTCTTGTGGTTCCAGTCACCTCAAAGAGGACTTTGCAATCAAACACTAGTTTCCCTTGGCTCTCACTCCCGGGGGAAATCATACTTCCTGCTGCTGCTATTGCCAAATGCTTAAGACACCTGGTAGATCTGCCTAGA
>PVHT020000174.1:1948305-2185504 GCA_004024745.2 Catagonus wagneri | reverse complement strand
GGGGAGGGGGTGGGAGGGAATTGGGATAACTAGTGCTTTAATGATGGAAAAGCAAGGAGATCCAACTGTATTGCATAGGGAACTATATCTAATTACATGTGACGAATCCATATACGTACATGTAACCGGGTCACCACGTGCTGCAGTTGGAAACTCTGACAGAAATCTGTAAACCAGCTATAATGCAAAAAAAATAAATAAAAAATAAATTATAAAAAAAAAAAGAAAACGCTTTAACTGCATTTCCTTTCCATTACAGAAATTCCAAACTTGGTAGCAAAAAACAAAACTGAACAAACAAACAAAAAAAAATAAGCTCCTTCACATTCTGGCCCGTTTTCTCAAATTTTACTATGCCTCACACGGAACTATTCTTTCTGGTCATTTCAGAATGCTCAAGCTTTCTTGAATACACTTTGTTACTGTAAAGCTTTGCAAAGTTTCCCTCCATTTGAAATGACCTCTTTTGGAGTTCCCGTTGTGGCTCAGTGGTTAATGAATCCCCATGAGGTTGCGGGTTCGATCCCTGGCCTTGCTCAGTGGGTTAAGGATCCGGCGTTGCCTTGAGCTGTGGTGTAGGTTGCAGACGTGGCTTGGATCCTGCGTTGCTGTGACTGTGGCGAAGGCCGGCGGCTACAGCTCATGTTAGACCCCTAGCCTGGGAACCTCCATATGCTGTGGGTGCGGCCCTAGATAAGGCAAAAAGACAAAAAAGAAAAAAAGAAAGAAAGAAAAGAAAAGAAATGGCCTCTCTTCCTTTGTCCAACTGCCCAACTCACACCTTACTTCAAGAGTCTCTTCAAATGTCACCTCCTCAATGAAGTCTTCCCAAACCCAACAGCTGCCCTCTCATCCCCAGGGGCCTCCTACTCCTGTTCCCTCCACTGAAGCATTAACTGCCCTAAACTGATGCTAGCAGTACCCTGCATGCCCATCACCCTCCTGCAATGAGCTGATTACATCTGCATCCCCTGCCCCAGGTTGGAAGTCACATGACTGCAGGGCCCCTAAGTGGCTCATGTTTACCTCCTCACACCAAGCACAGTACATGAATCACAGCAGACCTTTAGCAAATATGTCCTGGACAAAGGGCAATAATTAAGTGTTACCATTTACAAGAGATTTTGCATGTATGAAGCACTAAACACCATTATCTCCATACCACCAGAAATCGATACAACCCCAATATGAAAAAACAAAACAAACAAACAAACAAAGCTTATAAAGGTGCAATCATTTACCCAAAGTCAACAACTAGTAAAATCAAGTCTGCTTCTAACTCCGGAGCTCCTGTTTTTAAGCACTCCACTCTATACATGGACCAAAGAGACTGAATAATAGGCCTGGTTTCTATTTTAAAAAAAAAAACCCTCTACTAATCACAGGCTCAAGTGCTGTGTAAGTCCCAAATCCATTACCACCATGGTGCCTGTGCACAACAAAACCTTGCTAAGAGACTAATAGCATCTATCAAGGTTTCTACCAATAAGGAGAGGGGCATCATTTATCACAAATAGCTCCTTCGTCTCTGGTTTAGGATGCACTGCCCCAGAAACAGGCAGAGAAGGCTGGATTTCCCCTAAGTACCATTAGGTTTCAGACACTGGAGAACATGCCCTATTCTGGGAACAGAGAAGTGGGTATGAGAGATCATGATGATGGTAAGTAATGGGATTTAATGGGATGAATTTTAATGTGTGCTCTGGGAAAGCAGCTGCAGCATTTTATAGTTACTCCTCATACAATTACTCTCGCCACAGAATGAGAGCACCTTTCCACTCTCAAGTCTAGATGTTCGGGTTATCAATATACGATTATCCAGCTCTCGAGTAGTCCACTGCTGAAGACACACACCTCGTGATTGCCACTTCTGCACTGCATTCAGTTGTCTTTTTCAGTCACCCTCTTTTATTATTTATTCTGGCCACACTCTCTGCATGCAGAAGTTCCCAGACCAGAGATCGAACCCAAGCCACTGAAGTGACGATGCCAGATCCTTAACCAGCTGTGCCACAAGAAAACTCAGTCACCCTCTTTTAATTCTGTGTATTTTGTTAAATGTATTTAAAATTGACCTTTTTAATTTAGTCTAATTCTAAAGACTTTTTAATATCAGTTCCCTATTTTCTACCACTACCTCCTCTACCTGTCCACAACTATCCAGTACAGGACTGAAATCAGGCAATTACCCTTACCCCAACTCACGGGTGATCAAACTTGCCTAAGGTCACTCAGCATAAGGGACACACGTGAACACTAGGCTCCAGGCATGGGGACCACTTGCCAGTATTCTTTCCCTTTGTACACCTGGGTTCTGGACTGGCAACTCCTGTCTCTCTACCCCCAATGTTTTGAGACCTGCCAAATTCCTATTGGTCTTTTAAGGCTCCACTCAAGGGTCACGTACTTCTCTGGTTTTCTCTGTTCTCTCCCCCATACTGTTGGGTAGCTCTGCCCTGAGCTTCATCCCCTCCCTACTTCTGCTGAAATGTAATTGTCACCTGACTCCTCCATCTCTCCATCTCTCTCACCAGGCTGGAAGCTCCCCCAGAGCAGGGTAGGGTATGTGTCTTGCCTGCAGGGTAGGATGCCCAGTACTAGAACGGTGCCTGGCACGCGGTACGCACACAAGTGCTTGCTAAAAACTGAGTACTGACCCCACTTTTCTGATTGAGCCAAAGGACTGATGAATGACTTCTTCTGACTCAGCGGGAGAGAACTCTCACCATGAACAATGCCATTTTCTCAGATTTTCATGAACTCAGTCCCTCTCACCAGGTTTACACCTGGGACAAGGAGTTACCACTGGTTGAAAAACTACCACCTCTCAGACACTGAGAGGAGTGCTTTGTGCACTGCATCCTCATCCTGACAATACCACCCAGCAGACATCATCCTAATTTTATGGATGATGCTCAAAATCAGTTACTTGTCCTGAGTCACTGGCCTACCGTCACATCGATGGAAAGCTTTGTTTTAAAAGCATGTATAAAATGTATTATATACAGTCATCCTTGTCCTGGAAAGATTCATTAGTATTTGAAATTACTTACACATACACAGTGCATTAATTTGGGTGCTAGAGTAGTGAAAGAGTCAACCAGTATTTAGAAAGTTTCCAGGCAGTTCTACCAAATGCATTATCCAGGGTAAATCATGCCTGCAGTCCTAATTTTCATAGTAGATACATAGGGATTATAATACCTACTTAACCTCAAAGGGAGCTGAATATCAAAGACCATGTTTCTCAAAATGCTTTGTTAAAGAGGGCTGAGGCCCAATTTAGAGCACTAAGCTTGATAAAGAGTTGGGTACAGTGCTTCTCAAGGAGTAGTGGAAGAACCCTGGACATCAGAGCCACCTGAAGTGTTAAGAACAGATGGGCAAAGCCAAGCTGGGAATCTCCATTTAACAAGCCCTCAAAAGATTCTATCAAACACAAAAGCTTGATAAACACCAGGTTAGGACAGTGCTTCTCAAACTTTCATGTGCATATGAATCACTTGGGGATCTTGTTAAAGTGCAGATTCTTATTCAAAGGGAAGGTGAGGGTCGGCTGAGACTCCCTAGGTCCAACAAGCTCCCAAGACAAGCTAACGTTGCTGGTCTAGGAATCACATTTGCGTGGCAGGGGTTTGGAAGATCTATCCCCACTGCAACAAATTAGCTCTGCGTTGATCCTGGCACACAGATTGCCTTCTCCAGCTTCAAGGAGGATTCCAGAAAGCTCAAGCTCTGGTACTGATATAAAATCACTTGAACTCCTCAATACCAAATGGGAACACATTCTCTATCACAGGGGAAAACAGAAGCATCCTTTTCCGATCTAGATAGGATATATGTTTAGCATGTGAAAGAATAATTTACTGCTACTACTTGAGTTCTTTATTTACTATAAAAAGCACACACACATATATATCTATATATATATACACACACCTACCTGTCTATCCATCTATCTATCAAATCCCCACCACAACCCCACAAGATATTCCACTCTACAGATAAGGAAATCATGACACAGAGAACTTAAGTGAACATGCTCAAGGTCACACGACTAGCTAGCTATTGCATTCTAGGGTTCCATTCCTGCTTTATAGGGATCCAACACCCGTGTGCCCTCTGCACATCCTCCATGGCACTAGATATTCTGATTCTGGTAAAAAATGGGACTGCTTTTGGGGAAAAATGTTTCTCCTCTATCAGTATTTGAGTTAAAAGCTCTTGCTGAGGTAGATTCTGGATGGGGGTGAGAATGGGAATAAGGTTAATTAGTGATCTATGTTGCCTCATGGTCAAAAACATACAGACAGCATCCTTGTCCATGCTTCCCATAAGGCATACAGTGCAGACGGACTAAAAAGGATTAGTGGTCACTGCACTGATCCTAAATGGTGCTCCTGCCCCTCAGGCTTCTGGCTGTGGGGCTCAGCCAATAAAGAGGAAAAATTCTCCTGATGCTGATGGCCTGTTAACTTCACCACCTTCTCCTATATGAGGTTTCTGTAACTTTCGAATTCACACCAGTACAGGTTTATCCTGCCATGTCATTTCACAGTTGCTACAGTTTTCTTCCTCTGATCAAACCGCCTGCTCCTGAAAAAAATGAACTCTTTAGTCAAATACACTGAAAATGCAGCAATTTCTGAAGGTTTTCTTTGGAGTAATTAAATTTTTTGCATTTTTCATAAAATTGACATGGAGAGAAATGCATGGCAATAAAGATGCTCAGAGAAATCGTTGAGTAGATACTCAGGTATACCAAATGAAAGAAAGACAAACTTCCAAACACAAAAGCCCACAAATAAAAAAATTAAAGCTATAATAATAATAATAATAGTAATAATAACAGTAAATAAACTTCCCAGGTATTTACCATTCAGTGCCCCAAGAATGCAGCATCCATAGTCAGTTTTTTTAACTTCGGGTCTCTCTACTATCATAATTAGTACCCAATAGCATAACTGTTGTTTTCTAAAGATTCATCTTTAATAACAAGCCCACTCTTTACCTATATAGAGAGTTGCAAAAAAGATACAATTAGAACGCCATTTCTCCTTGAATTAAAAATATACATAGCTAAAATCAAACAATCATAACTGAACTATTAAAGATTATAAACTGATTTTGCCCCTATGGTATTCTCTACACATGATGTTTCAAAAATAAAGACTAAAACCCAAAAAAACAAATACACACAACCAAACAAAACTGGTTTAAAAACTCACATAAAAGTATGTTTAGAATGTGTGTGTTTTAAATAGAAGGTAGGGAACTGAGTCAGGAGCACTGATTTCAAACTAATAAGCATTTCCTATTCCATTCCACCACCCCCAACAGCACAGTTCAGGTCTCAGAAAAACTAAAGGTCCACAGAAACCGACTTGATATTTTTCCAGCTACGCTTTACTGAAATGTTTGGATACGAACATGTTTGCAATGAGTCATAATTTATAGGACCTTAATAGCCAATGCCTTATATGCCTTTCTCCCTGCCTTCCATGTCGTTTTAAAACCAGCCGGTGATATATTTTCCAGGCCCTGATAATTTTCATAAAGTTACCAGATCTCAGTTTCTAAGGCTGCCACCCAGCACCGTTTCTCCAGATAATTTTTATGCTATCTAAACAGAAAAGAACCTGGTTCCCTTTCTAAATTATAACTCTCCCCAACCAGGCACTTTCCTTTTCGCCAAGGAAAGGGAGCAGTGTTTTTAAGACACCCCCCCCCCTCCCCGCACCTCCAAAGGGAAGCTGAGGGGCCTTGGGGGCACGCCAAGTAAAAAGGCAATAGGAAAGGTTAATGGGGAGCCGCTCTGGGCAAAGGCAGACGCTCTGGGCAAAGGCAGACGTAATAACAGGATATGTTCGTTTCTAGAGGAAGCAGGAGCTGCAATAGCTGCGAGGCAGGAAAGGCGGTGTCAGCAGCACCCAAAGGAAACAAGCGCGCCAGGCTCTGCAGGGACCTGGCCTGCTTGGGACTCTTGCTCCGGTCGGGTCCGAGGCTGCTGGGCACCTCGCCCGCGGGAGACCAAGCTCAGGCCTCTTGGTACTTAGTGGTTAAAAAGAGGTACCATTTGTTCCCTGCTACCTCCGCCAAAGGTGGGCAATGGGGAGAAGAGAAAAAGCAAACACCAGGCGCCGCGGCAGGTTAACTCGTCAACAAGTCAGCCCTGGACGCGAGTCCCTGCCCAGGAGGGACCTCTGGGTCCTGGGGCCGGACGCGCTGGGAACGCGAGACACGGCGCGAATGGGGTGGGCAGGCGCGGCGGGGGCGGGGGACGGTGCTGCCGACGCCGGGTCCAGAGATGGGGCGGGAGCCCGGAACATTTCCCTCCCGCTCCCCCGGGGCTGACGCGCGCTCTCGAGGCGCGCGCATCTTCTAGACCTTCCCAGGCCCCACAGCGGAGGCGGGGGAGGGAAAGGGGCTGTGGCGGTTCCTCCACGGGAATGGGGGTAGGAGGAGGTGACCTGCCTGTCACCCGGCGCCCGCGGAGGATAGAGCTGGCAGCCCCAGGCTGGCGCCCCCAACCGCCCTGGCTGCCAGGCTTCTCCCGCTGCATCCTGCAGCCCGCCCGGCTCGCCCCCACCCGGGCCCGGGAGGGCAGGTACCTCGGAACCCTGGCCCCCAGGAGCCTCCCGGCCGCGATCCGAGCGTCCCTCCTGCTCCCTCATCCGACGTCAGCGTCAGCAGAAGGCGAGGGAAGGGGGCGGGAGGAGCAGGAACCGGCCCTTCCTGCGGCGGTCGCCGCCAGCCGGAATAGCAGCCGGCGGAGCCCGTGCGCACCGCAGCGCAGCGCAGCGGCCGGGGGGGAGCGGGCGCCCTCGCCTCCCCACGAGCGCCCGGGGCTGAGACCCCACCGTCGCCGCCCCTCCCTGCTTCTCCCCTCCGAAGACGCCAGGCAGGCGACCCCTCCCAGCAGGACCCCGGGACCCATAAGAGGGAGGGGGTGACGGCCTCACCTTGTTTGGGGCGGGTCCGGGATGAGGGGAGTAAGTCACTTTCTGTCTATTCCCTGGGGTCTTTCCTAGAACCCCCACCTCCTGGGTATCCCCGCTCGGATCTGCCTCCCAGGGTGACCCCGCCCCTGCTCTCCTGCAGGTGTTCCACGTGTCCATCGCGTTTTCGTCATAATGACCTGGCCGACAGGTGGGAGCAATAATGAACGGCCCAGGGTTCCCTCTTTGCTGTGCTTAGTGTGTGTTACTTGCTTCCACTATAGATTTCTGTGGCTTTAGGGGACAGGAGACTTCCTGACTTCAATGCCAAGAAAAGTTACTGAGGCCTGGACCTAGGACTCAAGTTTGAGCTTAAAGAAGAAAGGCTCAGTGAAAAACACGTGTGTATTTATATGTATTTTTAATTCCCATGTTTTCATATATATGGTATACTTGTTATTCACCTACGTAGTAGTTTCATCTTCTCTTATTCTTTGTCATCAAGAAAGAACCAAACGCTTGTTTTTGGAGTAGTTTTTTGAAGAAAAGGTGTTGAAATAGTTGCTTCCTAAAATCATCTTTGCTGAAAAGCAGTCCCAATGTGCTATGACTTATCCTTGATTATGTTATGTATTTATTTTAAAAGTTCATTGAAAAGTCACTGCTTGAAACAATATAACAGGGTGGAAGGAAAGATGATTATTGAGTAATGAGGCAAACAAGTTAGAAATCCACAGCTGACATGAATGAGGTGCTGTTGAGCGCCAGGCCTATGCTGTATACTTCACATTTATTTATAGCAACCCAGTGCTGTGGGTAGAGTATTATCCCTTTTTTACAGATGAAAACACTGCCCAGAGTACCATGAACAGTACTGGTCGGATGTCGAGCAGAAGTTTGAATGCAGCGTTGTCTGAACCAAGAAGTTTAATTTCAAGATAGAATAATGTCTGTCCATGATGAATAGAAAAAATGTGTAGGAGAAGATGATTTTTTTGGGGGGGTGGGGTTTTTAGGGCCGTACCTTTGGCATATGGAGGTTCCCAGGCAAGGAGTCGAATCAGAGCTATAGCTGCTGGCCTACACCACAGCCACAACACCACCAGATCTGAACTGTGTCTGCGACCCACACCACAGCTCACCACAACGCTGGATCCTTAACCCACAGAGCGAGGCCGGGGATGGAAGCTGCGGTCTTCCTGGATACTAGTCAGATTCGTCTCTGCTGAGCCATGACGAGAACTCCAGATGTTGATGTTTTAATAGAAAGGTAAAAAGATGGTATAGCTCCAGAAATTTATATAACCTTAAAAGTTGACATTATTCTTTGGGGCTTCTGTTTGTCATGGGTGATTTGAGCCTTTCCTAGTAGGACACAAAATATGGAGCTGAGCAAATATCAAGTCCTTAATAAATGTTTGTGAATGAACACATACAGAATGAATAGGATCTACAAAATGATGACACAAGCCAAGTGATTATCCTGTTTGTAGGGACAAGAGGAAAAAAAATACTTTTTAAAATGAGAAAAAAAATTTTCCTTGCAAAAGAAAGACGGTTAAGATATTTTGTTTTTAAATATTTGATTCCAAGAACCATTAACTTATGAGTAAAAACCTACTTTAGGGAGTTTATAACAGATTATTTTTTAACAGAATGCAGTGCTATTTCTAACATAGTAGTTGCTCAGAAAACGGCCTAATGTATCAATCACTTAATCAAAGCACTGAGAGAGAAATAAATCACAAACTTTCCTGACTCTAATGTTCTCCTTTCCACTAATGGTGATTTACTAGTTACATGAAAATGTATTAGAAACCCTGTTTATCACAGGTTAACTTTGTGGCAGATGCTTTCTTTAATGAGCCAATTCTAGACATCTAGAGCCAGTAGAACGGCAGATTGCTTGTGTGTTCAAAGTATCTCCTCAAAATGCTGATAGTTGGAACACAAGCACTGGGAGAAGCAAGAAAGCTGATTTATGGGACGAATTACTTGGTTTCTCTTTACCTTACAAAAGGTCAAGGTGGAAACCTGGGCAGTGAACTAAAAGTGGCTTCTAAGACAAGGTCTAAAAGTGAATAGACCTGTGGTACAATCTGTGGCATTAAAACTCCTTGGACTCCTAGAGTTTATGATAAAGCTTTAAATGACTTTTCATCATTATTCATGTGGTTCTAACATTTAGGATAATATTTGAGGAAGGAAATAATAAACAGGTGCTCATCCTGCATCGCCACAGTGTGTGCCTTTCCTTCGCAAGTGAAAAATTGCTCCATCTCAACGCTTCCATTGCTTCCTGTTACCAAGCTGTTTGACTCTTGCACCCACAGGTGCCAGTGAGAACTGGAAACAGTTTCTAAGAAGAGAATGGCTATTGAATGCTGAAATTGTGAAAGAACTAATGTGCATTTTCCAGAGTATAATATGATCACAAACTTTTCCACAGGAAATGTCCTCATATATTCAATGATTTTTTTTTTGAGGGCTTCCCAGATTCCAGAACCACCTGAATTAGGAATTGTGTTAGGCTGCCATTAACAGAGACCCAGAATAGCAATGGATCAAAAGAGATAGAGGTTTATTTTCTCTTACTTAAAAGGAATTGGAAAGTAGGCTGTTCATGGTTGGTATGGCTTCAGGGTCTTGCCATCCTGTCCTTCCATTTCATCATCTTAGCAAAGCAATATTGTTTAAAGATAAATTCAAATGAGGACGTGGAGAAATAGGACCTTCATACATTGCGGAAATGTAAAAGGATGCAGCCACTCTGAAAAATGGTTTGGCATGTCCTATGATTGACCTATAGGTACCATATGACCCAGCAATTCCACTCCACACATATGTCCAAGAGAAATAAAGACCTATGTCCACAAAAAATAAAAGTAAAAACTTGCACATATAGCAGCATTATTTAAAATAGTCAAGGGGTTTCCTTCGTGGCTCCAAGGAAACTTGTATCCATGAGGACGCAGGTTAGATCCCTGGCCTTGCTCAGAGGGTTAAGGATCTGGCATTGCTGTGAGCTGTGGTGTAGGTTGCAGATGTGTCTCGGATACTGGGTTGCTCTGGCTGTGGCAGAGGCAGGCAGCTACAGCTCGGATTCGACCCCTAGCCTGGGAACTTTCATATGCCATGGGTGTGGCCCTAAGAAGACAAACAAACCAGTCAAAAGGTGGAATCAATCCAATTGTCTATCAGAGATGAGTGGATTAAAAAAAAGTGCAGTGTAATGGAATATTATTGGGCCCTGAAAAGGAATGAAATGCTGATATATGCTGTGACTTGGATGAACCTTGAAAATATTATGCCAAGTGAAAGAAGTCAGCCTCAAAAGTCCATATATTATATGACTAACTATTTGTGTGAAAGTCTAGGATAGGGAAATCTAGAGAGACTGGAGGCAGATTGGTGAAGGCTAGCGAGAAAAAAATAAATATATCAACACATACATGCCTATAAATGTACTTAATAAATAACATATTTTTAATGTTCTGAATGCTGCTCTTTTTTTTTTTTTTTGCCTTTTTAGGGGCGCACCTGAGGCATATGGAGATTCCCAGGCTAGGGGTTGAATCAGAGCTGTAGTTGCCAGCCTATACCACAGCCACAGCAATGCAGGATCCGAGCCGTGTCTGCAACCTACAGAGCAGCTCATGGCAATGCCAGATCCTTAACCCACTGAGCAAGGCCAGGGATCAAACCCAAGTCCTTACGGATACTAGTTGGGTTCCTTAACCCCTGAGCCACAACGAGAACTCCCTCAACGCTTCTTAAGTTCTCAGCCAATAAGAGCAAGTCAGGCAGAAGGCCATTATTCCTCTTGGTGAATGGGAACCATAATGCAAATAGGTACTCTGTTGTTCCTCCAGACAGATATTTTTAGTTTTCTACAGCTCAGAAATCCTTTTATTTTGTGACTCATCTTTGACGGCATCATCTATACTCAGGGTACCTGTCCTAGAGTAAGATGCTAAGATAGAGCTTAAGATGTTATTATTGTCAATCTGTTTAATAAGATCTACATATAACTTTGTCCAATTTCATCTCGTTAATAAGAGAAATGCTTTTTCTTCAGAGTTATTAGAGAATTAAAATTAGATAATCTATAGGAGTAAATTTAGAAAAAAAATTTTTAAATTATTGTTCAATTTTTTGTCAGATTTTTATTGGTTACAGAAAGTTAGAGAAGAGTTAAGCTAAAATTTGTTGGCAAAAATAAAGTTATTTACTCACTGTATTGTGTTATACAGGACAAAGGTGTACTCAAGAACATGTACTAAAGATCTTGACCAATTTTGGTTTAGTTCTAGTGATCAGCTGTGCTTTCTAAATAGCAAAACAAAGCTTCTATTATAATCTCAACAGAATTAGTTATTTCCTTAAGCAAATTTGTGTGCTCATGTGAAAATAGAACAAATGTTTAATTAACAGAATTAACTTTTGTTAATTAAAATTAACTTCCTTTCCCTTCAAAATTAAGGCTACCATGAAGAGGCTTATTTTACACTGAGGAGAGAAGTAATTATTTTCATTGCCACACCAGCTTAGATTTCTGTATAAGTAATGCAGCCCCTACCCCCTCCCACACACACACATACCTCCATTCCCAGAATTATTCATTGGAGCTTCTGCGAGAAAAATGCTGGTGATGGCATGAAAAAGGAACATCTCATTCAATGCAGGTGGAGACTTTTGTTTTGTCATATGCCATCCAATGTAATCCTTATTATGACTAGGAACTATACTGGGTTTGGGGCAAACCTTAGCCTAGAATTCATAGCTGTGCCCTAGTCTTGGCAAACTTAGGGCTAATGACCCCCTCAACGGGTCACTGTCCAGTAAAGAGCAGGACTTAACTGAAAGATGAGGATGGAACTCTCTAGATCTTTGGTATCTTTCTCTGTGCACAGGAACAGTTTAGAAGAACAACAAAGAACTCAAGGGCAGATAGTAAGGGTAGTTCAGGTGAGGCATGGGCCAAACATTTGGTTTAATTATGGAATAAGAAGCTGAATTAAGACTATAACCCATATTTCGTAATTCCTAACCAGATGCACTTTTCCTCTTCTAATTTTAACTCCATTACTAACTTGCTTTGGCAGAAACTGTTAATCATTTCTCAATATTCATTCTCTTTTTTTTCTACAGTAATACAAATTTAAGATGAGCACATTTTGCCCAGCTGAAGACTATATTTTCTAGCTCCCTTTACGGCAGGATGTGGTCATGTGACCAGGTTCTGGCCAATAGGATGTCACTGGAAAACATATGTGTGACTTTTGGGTCACGACTTCAAAAGAAACACAGCCTCACCTTTGCCTTTCAGCTTTCCCACTTGTTGTAGCACCTTTGGACATGCAGGTGAGAGCAATACTTTGAGGATGACAAGAAGCCTGGATCCATGTTACCTGATCTGCTGTACTGCCCTTGTCCTCCTGAGTGGATTGTTTTATGAGAAGGCAATAGTTCAGTATTTTTCAAGACATTGTATTTTGCGATATTAAAACCCAGACTTTATCCTAATTAATCCATCTTCCCTTTGCTGTTGGGTTTTAGTTCCACATCTCATGAAATTTATATTCTTTTTTTTTTTCAGATTCATTTCTCATACAGACCATCAAAGACTATTGGGTAGAGTTCCCTGTGCTATTTGTCAGGTCCCTGTTGGCCAACTATTCTATATACTACAGTGTGCATATGCCAATCCCAAACCCCCAGTCCATCCCTCCCCACTTCCCACTGTTCCCTTTGGTAACTATAAGTTTGTTTTCATAGTCTGAGAGTCTCTTTCTGTTTTGCAAATAGGTTCATTTGTATCCTTTTTTTTTCTTTTGGATTCCACATATAAGTGATATCATATGGTATTTGTCTTTTATCAACTTCACTTAGTATGCTAATCTCTAGATCCATCCATGTTGCTGAAAATGGCATTATTTCATTCTTTTTATGGCTGAGTAATATTCCTTTGTATATATGCACCACATCTTTATCCATTTCCCTGTCGACAGTTATTTAGGTTGCTTCCATGTCTTGGCTATTGTAAATAGTGCTTCAGTGAACAGTGGGATGCAGGTATATTTTTGAATTATGATTTTCTCCAGATAGGGGCCCAGGAGTGGGATTGCTGGATCATATGGTAGTTTCTAAAACAGTGGTTTTCAATCTGTGAGTCACAGGACCATGACAGTCTTTGGTATTAATACAAAGGATCATGGGATTTGAATCCCAAACAGGTAGTGTCTGCTTGACAAAGACTGCAATTTTGAAATACATACAATGTGATTATAAAACAAAATTTATTTAAAATCATTAATGAATTTCCTGAGATGCAGGTATGCTGGTGATAAATCCTTTAACTTTGTACATCTGAAAAATTCTATTTTGCTTTCTAATATTTTGTGCTGGTAACTCTAAGTTGATTTTTTCCAACAATATTGTTGGAGAGGAACAAAGAAGGATAAGGAACACAGTTGAAGAACTGACATTACCTAACTTCAAGACTTACTATAAAGTTATAGTAATCGAGGCAAAGTGGTACTGGCAGAAGAATAAACAAATAGATCAATAGAACAAAGTTCAAAAATAGACACTTGCAGTTACAGTTAATCCAATCTCTTTTTTTTTTTTTTTGTCTTTTTTGCCTTATCTGGAGCCGCACCCACTGCATATGGAGGTTCCCAGGCTAGGGGTCTAACAGGAGCTGTAGCTGCCGGCCTTCGCCACAGCCACAGCAACGCGGGATCTGAGCCGCGTCTGCAACCTACACCACAGCTCACGGTAACGCCGGATCCTTAACCCACTGAGCAAGGCCAGGGATTGAACTCGCAACCTCAAGGTTCCTAGTCGGATTCATTAACCACTGAGCCACGACGGGAACTCCAATCCAATCTTTGACAGTGTAATAAAGACAATTCATGGCGAGGGTACAGCCTTTTTAACAAACAGTGCTAGAACAATTGGACATGTGCATACCAAAAATTACATCTAAACTCAGAGACTTTATACCTTTGCAAAAATTAACTCAAAATGGATCATAGACCTAAATATAAAGCAGAAACTATACAAGTAATTTACAAACCTTACAAATCTGACAACTGCCAACACAGAAATACAAAGGATAATAAGAGACTACTGCAGGAAGTTCCCATCATGGAGCTGCGGAAGCAAATCCGACTAGTACCCTTGAGGATGTGGGTTTGATCCCTGGCTTTGCTTGGTGCGTCAGGGACCCAGCATTGCCATGAGCTGTGATGTAGGTTGAGAAGGTGTCTCAGATCCCATGTTGCTGTGGTTGTCGTGGAGGCTGGCAGTTGTAGCTCCAATTCAGCCTCTAGCCTGGAAACTTCCATATGCTGAGGGTATACTCCTAAAAAAGCAAAAAAAAAAAAAGAGAGAGAGAGACTGCTGCAAGCAACTATATGCCAATAAAATGGACAACCTAGAAGAAATGGACAAATTCTTAGAAGGTTACAACCTTCCAAATCTGAACCAGGAAGAAATAGAATCTATGAATAGACCAATCAAAAGTTCTGAAATTGAAACTGTGGTTGAAAAATTTCTATAAAACAAAAGTCCAGGACTGGATGGCTTCAGGTAGAATTCTATGAAACATTCAGAATAAGAGTTAACACCTACCTACGCTTTTGAAACTGTTCAAAAAATTGCAGAGGGAGGAACAATCTCAAACTCATTCTCTGAGGCCACAATCACCCTAATACTAAAACCAGATAAAGATACCACAAAAAAAGAAAATTACGGGTTAATATCACTGAAGAATATAGATGCAAAAATCCTCAACAAAATACTGGCAACAATCCAACAGTACATTAAAAGGAAATTTGTACCTGTTGATCCAATTTTCCCTCTTCCCACACTTTGCTCATGGTAACTGCAAGTCTGATCTCTTTTTCTAAGAGCTTGGTGGATTTTGTTTTTTGGCTTTTTGGATTCCACATGTAAGTGAGATCATACAGTATTTGTCTTTCTCTGCCTGACTTATTGCACTTAGCATAATGCTGTCAAGGCCCATCCATGTTGTTGAAAATGGTAGGATTTCCTTGTTTTTTAATGGCTGAATAATATTAATATATATTAAACATGTTATATAAATCATAATTTTTTATCCATGTATTCTCTGATGGACACTTTAGGTTAGAAACAAAAATTTTATACACCCTTATGGAGGGCAATTTGGCAATGTATACAAAATGTTAATTGTGCATGCCTGTGACTTCACATTTCCACTTTTAGAATATTTTCCCATGGAAATAATTAGGTGGTTTTAAAAAAAGTGAATATTTGAAGATGAGCATCACAATACTGTTTAGAACGTTAAAAATTTGAAAATCATTAAATTGTCCTTCTAAAGGAAGGGTTGGTGAAATTATGGTACATTTACATACAGAATGCTGACAGCTGTTAAAAAAAATGAGGTTAAAATGTATTTTTTAAATGAATGAAAATAGCAGCTTGCACAGCACCATGTGAAATATGATTCTATTTAAGTAAATGTTTTATATATAACATTAAAAACATAGGCTCTTATTAATAGTCACTAGAATGGCTAATCATTTATTCAGTAAGAATTTATTATCTCCAACTTTCATGACTCAACCACATTTTCCTCCCAGAGTTTTCTCTTACATGCCCAGGCAAGCTGAAAAGTCTCAAAATTATTTTGAATTCATTTCTAGTAGTTTACCTCATATACTCAGTTGTTTAACTTTGTTTCATTTGAGGTTTATGATCCACTACAAGAAACCACAGTTTCTTTTCTGGATCTTTTTCTACCCATTGTGCTCAGTCTTATTTCCATTGTCTTTCCAAAGTTGGTTTTATCTTACCTGGAATGTAAAGTTTTCTTTCCACCTAGGATTGTATATTTCCACCAGTACTAAACCAGTTTAGATTGTCACAGTATAAGCATTTTAAGTAATTACTTTTGTACCTGCTTTATGCTAAGAATTGTGTGTATGCATGTTGGGGGTGGGTAGGTGTGGTTGTGTGATTATGTAGGTTTGGTGGGATGGAGGGGTGATGATGTGTAAATAGAAGATAGAACCTATGCTTTAGAATTACTCTTTTAAGTGTGAAGTTAATTAAACTCTATTGTGATTGCCTGGCTTCAGTCCTTGCTACAAAATCTTTCAAAAGCTTCATCAAAATCATATGCCTGATGGAGAAATTTAAAACCTTTATCAGTCCTAATTTGCCTTGCTCATCTTCTGACTGAATTCTGCTTGCCCTCTCTTGTTCACCATCCCCCACATTCACCCCCCTCTCCCTGGACTTATTCACACAAGAATGATCACTGTCTCCAAATGCCAAGGCCAAACCTTCACTGAAAGTGTCCTTCAACTCTGAGTTTAGGGTACCCCCCTAGCTCCTGGCCCTTATCTTATCATGATCACAACTGCTGCCACATTTTCTGTATCTCCCAAATGCTTGTTAGAGTTCTCATGAAAGCTTGCTGAAGCAATCATAAATGAAAAGTTTCTCAATTAGGAAAAAATAAGGACTGCTTGACTTGTAACCCATAGCCAGCTCAAACAGTTCATATTTTGCACAAGAGATGTACATGGGTAACTAGATCTTTGAGGGCAAAGACTTGGACTTAATTTTGTGTGTCCTCTCTACAACTACCAGAGTGCTTTAGATGGACAATCTTAGGTGTTTCGTGGAAAATGCTAAATTAATGAATGTATAGTTTGTATACAACCAGGCCCTCTGAGGGTGGGTGTCAGTTATTTCTCTTAGCTTTGGTAAAGTCTCTCCCTTAATTCTTAGCCATTTTTAAAACCTAACCTTGAGGAGTTCCCATGTGGCTCAGGGGGTTAAGAATCCAAAATAGTGTCCATGAGGAGGCGAGTTTGATCCCTGGCCTTGCTCAGTGGGTTAACAATCTGGCATTGCTGAAAGCTTCGGAGTAGGTTGCAGAGGCAGCTCAGATCCAGAGTGGCTGTGGTGTAGGTCGGCAGGTACAGCTCCAATTCAACCTCTACCCAGGGAATTTCTATATGCCCCAGGTGAAGCTGTAAAAACAAACAAACAAAAAACCCCAAACCTAATTTTGACATTAAATACTCTTGTTTTATAATACTGATATGACTTGATATTCTTTGTTGTAGTTTCTCCCACTCTTATTTTATCCTAAAAATCATGTAAGCACTTGTTCTATAGACTGTAAAAGTATGTCCTTCTAAATTTGTATGCTGAATTCTAATCCAATTGATGGTGTTTTGAGGTGGAGCATTTGGGAGGTGGTAAGTGAGGGACCTGCCCCCGTGAATAGGATTCCTGCCATCATAAAAAGAGCCTTTTTTTTTTTTTTTTGGTCTTTTTAGGGCCTCACCCAGGGCCTATGGAGGTTTCCAGGCTAGGAGTTGAATCAGAGCTATAGCTGCTGGCCTCCTCCACAGCCACAGCAACGCCAGATCCCTAACACACTGAGCGAGGCCAAGGCTCCAACATGCGTCCTCATGCATGCTTGTCAGATTCGTTTCTGCTGAGTCATGATGGGAACTCCATAAAAGAGCTTTTTCTCTCTGTGTGAAGACACATCTAGAGGACAACCATCTATGAACCAGAAAGTTGTCTCACACCCAACACTGAATCTGCCAGTACCTTGATCTTAGACTTCCCAACCTCCAGAACTGTAATTCCTGTTGTTTATAAACTACTATAGGCTATTACAGCTTGCCAAATAGACAAAGACAACTTGTGAAACATGCACATTCTCCAGCCCTTTTGGCCTTTTCCAAATCCACTGAATCTGCCAGTACCTTGATCTTGGCTTTCTCTGGAAAGCCCTAAGAATCTGTTTTTAATATCCAACCAGGTGGTTCTTATGGCCAGAGAAATTTGGAAACTATTTTATTGAGAAATCTAACAAGCATTAGTTGAGGTTAATAGTTATCTTTGACCCTTATGCCAAATACAATTCCTTGAGCATGAACCTGACGTCAGAATGCTTGAACTCCAACCTCATTAGCTACTATCTGAGTGATTTGAGGTTAGTCCAGTGTTTCTCAAAAATGTCTGCAATTTTATCGCTTCTCAGCCTGCAGTTTAGAATCACAAGGTCTCTTTAAAAATTCTAAGGCCCAGACCATACCGAAGACCAATTAAATCTCATTCTCTAGGTCTGTGACACGGGCAACTACAGTTTTTGACATTCCCCTAGTGATTGATTCCAAGAGGAAAACAAGTTTAGGAATCACCGGGCTAATTTAGCCTCTCTAAGCCTGTTTCTTCATGAGTGAAAAGTGGATGGTAACTTTTATTCTAAAATGTTACTCTAATTAGTGCATGTGAGGATACTTTGTAAATGATAAAACTTGATATAAACCTAATTGTATTTTAGGTTTTTAAATATTTTGAATAAAAACTAACAATTGTGTGGATAATAACTTAAACATTATATATATACTTTTTTTGACGCTGATTGTGATCGTCAGTTCTACAGTTTAGCATGGTAGATTCAGCTTGCAAAGGAACCATCTTTCAGAAAGCTAGCCTTACAATTTAGGTACTTCTTTCAGTTTTTGTTTTTTAGGGCTGCACCTGTGAAGTATGGAAGTTCCTAGGCTAGGGGGGGAATCAGAGCTACAGTTGCAGACCTACACCACAGTTCATGGCAATACAGGATCCTTAACCCACTGAGCAAGTTCAGGGATCAAACCCACATTCTCATGGATCCTCAGTGGGTCCTTACCCGCTGAGCCCCAAAGGGAACTCCCATTTCCTTCAGGTGAAAGTAGTGTATCTCTGACCCTGGTGTAAAGCAATGGTTCTCAACTCTCACAGTATAACAAAATATTCCTTGGCTGGGGTTTATCTCCACAGATTTTGGCCATATAGGTCTGGAGTTGGACTCCAGCAACTATAAGTTTATAAAGATCAACATGTCATTCTGCTGCCCTGTTGCAAACCACGGTGAGTTGGCCGTTGAGATCTAGCATTCTGCTTTATCCATAAGGTTTAGTCATACATGTTCTACTTTTTTCATGTCAGAAATAACTCTTCATCATGTAAAGCAGAAAACAATTTTAGAAAAGTTTTAAAAAATATTTGAATCCCTGTGAGAACCATTCCTTATTACCACAACTATTCAATCTTTAGTCTAATCTAATCTAACCATTTTTATGTAAAATGTCCTGGCTTTTTTGATATATACTCACCCTTCCGAATGACTATGACCACTATTGGCATTTCTAAAAATGTGTGGTTCCTCTGCTGGGCTGGAATCTGTCTCTCTAGGGCAGTGATTCTTTTTTTTTTTTTTGGTCTTTTTAGGGCCATACCCATGGCATATGAAGTTCCCAGGCTAGGGGGTCAATTCAGATACAGCTGCCAGCCTACGCAACAGCCACGGAAATTTGGGATCCAAGCAACATCTGTGACCTATACCACAGCTCATGGCAATGCCAGATCCTTAACCCACTGAGCAAGGATTGAACCCACGTCCTCATGGATACTAGCTGGGTTCGTTCGTTACTGCGTAGCCATGATGGGAATTCCAGGGCAGTGATTCTTCACTTGAGTGTCCATGAGTAGCACCTGAGAGGCTCATTAGCAACGTACCCTCCATCCCAGACCTGACAGATTAACCTCTGGGTTGAAGTCCAGGATTCTGGATGTTAAGCTATCACCCTAGGTTATCGCAGTGCATACTAAAATTTAAGAACCATTGAGAGGCTGGCGAAGCATTGGTAAGATAGAGCTACTCAGGAGGGGCTCACGTGATCCTGACGCAAAACTCAGTAAGGAACTCTGTGTTCCCTTCTCTCTTCTCGCCTGTCCCTCATCGTACAACTAGCGGTAAGCAGCTACGTTTTTATTCACTGACCATGAGGAGAGTTACCGGGAATTGCTTTGGTGTTAGTTCACAACCTCTGGAGTTCTCCGGGTGAAATTTGAAACTAGCTCCCCTACACAGACGGGAGACCGATGAAAAAGGCAGGTGATTTATATTGATGGTTTTAATTAGCAAGAGAACTTCCATGCAAGGCTTGTTGTGATCAGCTGCAAGATGAGTAGATGTCCACATCAGACTGCCAGAATCTTAAGAGTTTATAAAGAGTCCTTAACTGCGTTCTGTCGCGGGTAGTCCAGATGGTCTCTAACACAGAGCTCTCTCAAGGCCATCGTCTTGAAATGACTCCTACTGTGGGAATGGTGGCCAGAACCTACATTCCAAGGACAGGGGAGGGTGTAAAGGAGCCTTTGAATGCCTGGGTTCACCTATCATTGCCTGGTGGTCACATCCTCTCGATGACCTCTTCTACCAGTGGGTAAGCATGGAGAAGTAAGGTTTATTAACTCTTGTTGCCAGTCCTAGCATGGAGCTTGGGTCAGAGAAGATGCAGTAAGTACTGGTTTACAGTGAGGAAATACTCCTTTTCCTTCTCTGTTTTCCTTTCCTTCTTCAATTTGATCTTTTCCTGTCTTTGCTTTTTTTCCCCTGGTTTGTTGGTTTGTGGACCACAGCAATTAAATCACCCAAATTATGTTTAAATTGCGCCATTAGCACATTTGGTAATTCACTTGGGTTCATTATTTTTACTGTTGTGTGTAATTTATTTGGCCCATCTTTCCTTTCACAACTAAGGTTTTATTTACTTTCGTTTACCAGCATTTTAATACATGCCTCATCAGCTTATGATTTTAGATAAATGTGTTCTTTCTGCAAAACATGAAGTAAATTTCTACGCAAATATGTTAGATTGTAGGGACATATGATATGGATGGGGTATTGGATTTTCGTATTTTATATCTTATGTCTCAAAGAAACTTGTAAATTGTTAATCAATTTTTATGTTAAATCAGTATTTAATAAGCATTAGACTCAGCAGTACTTGAAGTCAGCAAAATCTTAAGACTAGACTTAAAAATAGATTAGGATAAGAGCAGACAAATTAATTTTTTCCAAAGTCTTTGCTTAAAATCGTAGTTATATATACAGCTCTCTGTACATCTCCCACCAACCCCTCATCCTGCAGATAAGTTGTTCTCTTCATTGTGATTCAGAAAGGACTAAACAAATGTCTAGATCACTGCTATTTAAGTAAGAGCTATAATCTTATTTACACCATCTCTACATTTGTTTAAGCACAATTACTTCTCACATAAATAATGGCAATTGCCCCCTCCTCCTCCTGGAACCACTCTCCCAACCCATTCTGTAGCCTGAGGCTAAGGTAATCTTTCTAAAGTAAATATTTTAGGGAGCTCTCATCCCAGCACAACAGAAACGAATCCGACTAGCCTCCATGAGGACGCAGGTTCGACCCCTGACCTTACTCAGTGGGTTAAGGATTGGTTGTTGCCATGAGCTGTGCTATATATAGGTCATAGACGCGGCTTGGATATGGCATTGCTGTGGCTGTGGTGTGGGCCAGAAACTACAGTTCCGACTCTACCCCTAGCCTGGGAATCTCCATATGCCTTGGTTGCGGCCCTAAAACAAAACAAAACAAAAAACAAAAAACAAAAAACCGCATATTTTATTATTTCTCTCTTTTGCTTAAAATCTGTTTTTTTATTTTTAATTTTTTTTTTCTTTTTTTGGGCACACCTGTGACATGTGGAAGTTCCCCGGCTAGGGGTTGAATCAGAGCTGCAGCTGCTGGCCTACTCCACAGCCACAGCAATGCCAGATCTGAGCCATATCTGTGACCTATGCCCCAGCTTGTGGCAATGCCATATCCTTAACTCACTGAGCAAGGCCAGGGATTGAACCCATATCCTCACAGAGACAACATCATGTCCTTAACCCACTGAGCCATAAAGGGAACTCAGCTTTTGCTTAAACTCTTTTGTTGGTTTCCTATGCTGTTCTTCTGTGTTGCTCTGGCCACCCAGAATGACTTCTTCACACATGGAAATGAAATGAGATTCTTTAATATTCTTTAATTGGCACACTGGTGGATGGAAGCTAAAAGAGGCTTTAGCTAAAAGCTAAACGTGGGAGCTAAAAGAGGAAAAGCTCAAGAGCTGTCAATGGCCATGTACCTCACCAGGTACAGGAACACATGGGGAGAAGCAGAGATGAAAGGGAGCAAGGTGTGGTGGTATTAGAAGCCCTGGTTCAAGTTGTTCCTAACACTTGTCTGTACCCCTGTGCTTCTGGAAGGTGGTTGTTTCATCCTTCCTTGCATCACATGAGATAACCCTGGCACATTCCCATAATGTCCCTCCTTTCATCTAAGCCAGTTGGAAATAGATTTTTTGCACACAAAAGGGTCTTGGTTGAAATAGCTTGTAAGGCCCTTCATTATATGGCCCAGCTTATCCATTCAGTCTCCATATAAATCTTAGCAAGGTACTGAGCTGCAAGTAACAGAACACAGACAAATAGGCTTAAATAATAAAAGCATTCTGTTCTATTCTGTACCACCCAGTGTAGGAAAAGATGGTTCCAGAGATGGTTTTTTAGCTCAACTAAATTGATAATGCCTTAGCTCTTTGCAATTCTTTGGGTCTTTCCTTGATCACAAGATGGCTGCAGCAGCTCCAGACAGTCTTTAAGTCCTAGTGAGTATCCTAGACAAGGAAGAAGGCGCCAACAGTCATCTCCTTGGGATGGTGTGGTTTTACACTGGAAGGGAAGCCTCAACTGACTTCTCCTTGGCTCTCATTGGCCAGAACTGGGTCACATGCCCAACCCTAGAGTCATGATTGTGAGGTGGAAATTCCCCCGATTCATTCTCCAGCTGTCCCTTTATCCCTGGAGCTGTGCCAATCATCTGAATCTCTGTTGGCAGAGAATGGAAAGTGGGGCTGCGGTGCAGCAAGAAACCATGTCTCCCACACATTTATTTCCACTCTCCGCTGCCCCTCTGTTACCACCCTCACACTATCTCAATTCTAAGAGCCAGCCTTACTGAACCGCCTTCAGTACTCCGTCATGCTATTCTCTCCGTGGTGTCTGGGTCTTTGCACATCACTTCTGCTCTGCCCAGCACACACACTCTTCCCTTCATTTACCAGCACCTTGGTCTGTGTGGCACCTGCTTCTCCCTTTAGGCCTCTGTTTAGAAATCACTTCCTTTGTAAAGTCTTCCCTGACCCCCAATATCCCCCATACTCCAGCAGCCTCTTGTCAGTCCCATCTTAGAACCTGCCAAACTATAGATCTTCCTTGACTTACAATGGGGTTGTGTCCTGATAAAAACATCCTAAGTTGAAAATATTTTAAGTCAAAAATGCATTTAATATACCTGACCTACCAAACAGCTGAGCTTAGCCAACCTCGGACATGCTCAGAACACTTATGTTATCCTTACAGTTGCGCAGTTATCTAATACAAAGCCTATTTGATAGTAAAGTGGCAAATAACTCATGTAGTTTATTGAAACTTGTACTGAAAGTAAAAAATACAAATGTCGTCTGGGTTCAGAGTGGTTGTAGGTGATTGCATGACTGACTGGGAGCTGCCCCGTGTCATGAGAGGGTATTGTACCAAGTATTGTGCTAGCCCAGGAACAGATCAAAATTCCAAGTATGATTTCTGCTGAATGTGTATCACTTCTGCACCATCATAAAGCTGAACTATCTAAGTGGAGGACCATCTGTATGTCGTAATTTTCTGTCTACCTATTTATATCCCCCACTAGACTGTAATCTTTTGATGGTTTATTGACTGAGTCTTATTTCTCTATGACTTACCTAGAACCTGTACATAGTAGGTGATCAATAGATCAGTAGAAATAAATGAAGTGAAGCATTTTTAGGGTGCATCTAAAATTATCTTGTGTTAAAGCCACTTTAAAAAATCATGGGGGGAATTCCTGTTGTGGTCCAGTGGAAACGAATCTGCCTAGTATCCATGAGGATGCAGGTTCAATCCCTGGTCTTGCTCAGTAGGTTAAGGATCCATCGTTGTCATGAGCTGTGCTGTAGGTCACAGACGCATCTCACATATGGCGTTGCTGTAGCTGTGATGTAGGCCAGAAGCTACCGCTCCAATTCCACCCCTAGCCTGGGAACCTCCATATGCCGTGGCTGCTGCCCTAAAAAAAAAAGGTCATAGGGATATAGATCTGAATTTATGTCTGATTTTTGTTAAAGGGAATAGACAAAAGAGTCCTTTGTTTGAAAAATTCCTTATAGACATGTACATTCGAAAGCCTTGGCCCTGATGGCTTCCAAAGTAGCACAGTTTGCTGCAGTGTAGAGCAGAGAGCCACCTTCTCCACCCACAGGCTGGCAAGTCAGCCACAAGACACCAGGACTCAGGCCCAGCAGGCACAGGATCCAGCTACCAGCAGAGGTGGCTATGGGAATGAGTAGGCCCAGGTGTCTTCTCCACCTGGCTCCCCCAGGGACCTGCCCCTACTCTTTCCTTAAGTGGGAGAGGCTCTGTTGGCCACCCTCTGGGAAGTGAATATAAATCAAAGAGAAAAAAATCCAGATGATAAAGTGTTTCCTAGACAAGGTGAACAGTAAAATAGCTACTCAAAATGTAACTCTTATAAGCATTTCCCTTTTCACTTGTAGGTCAGGGCCACCTGACCTTTCTTTGGAATATTTTTTCCAAAGAAAGAGCAAAGAATGATTTCCAATTCAGGCAGAGAGATATTTATTCTGGTTGTCTCATATAAGAACTAAAGATTCATAGAGTTTTTGAATGGTCTTAAATAGTTTTTCAAAAGTGCATATTTTTGCATATGCATTCATAACATAGAAATTAAATGTGCTAAATGAATTTAGCTACTTGAATTTTATAGTGTTATCTTACACTGTAACTTGTTACCATCAGAAGAAAGCAATAATATGACATGACAAGACACTTCTAATTCCTTTGGTAAGCAGATAAGTTTAAATGAGGAATAAATGAATGAATGAAAGTGTGAAAAAATATGACTTCCCTTTGTGGCTCAGTGGTAATGACCTGAAAGAGTATCCAGGAGGACACAGGTTTGATTCCTGGCCTTACTCAGTGGGTTAAGGATCCAGCGTTGCCGTGAGCTGGAGTGTAGGTTGCAGACATGGCCTGGATCTGGCATTGCTGGGCTGTGGTAGGCTGGCAGCTGTAGCCCCTATATAACACCAAGCCTGGGAAATTCCATATGCCTCACCTGCAGCCCTAAAAGCAAAAAAAAGGGGGACCAAATTTGATTAATGTAGTAGAGCAGCACTTTGAAATTTTAAGCACTTTGAAGATAACTATTGAGTTTATAATTTACATGAGATAGTAAAATATTCACCAATTTATTTATTTTCATTTATTTACCTATGTACTTATCTCTTATCACTATTTTTTGGCCACTCCCATGGGATGTGGAATTTCCCAGGCCAGGGATCAAACCTTTGTCACAGCAGCGACCTAAGCCACTGAAATAAAATACTGGATCCGTAACCCACTGTGCCACAAGAGAACTCCTTTCACAAATGTTTTTAAAAAGATTTTACCAGGCACAGTGCATTGGGGACTTTGGATTTTAAACATAGTATCGCCACCTTTGAGTATCACACCTGACATTATTCTGAGCGGCTGCCCATCTGGAGTGGGGCCCAAAGTGGGAGGGGTCTGTCCAGCTGGGCCCAGCTACAAGGCAAGCATCTCTGGCTCTTAAGGGATAGTGGGTCAGTGCTGCTGGGATGGTCTGTTGCCCATGTGAAAGCTGTATGGAGCCCAAGACAAGTCCCCAAAAGACTGTCACAAGGGCAGCTTCAGTGCTGGGGAAAAGGCAAAGGCTACTTTAGCAGTTGACACTTCATTTTGAGATATGACTCCTGGTTTGTTGCTAGGCTCGTGAAGAGGCAGAATCACTCAACCATCTGGCATAAGATACCTCCAGTACATGAGGTGGTGTTGTCTCAGACACTCAGTATAAAGCCAGGCTAAGTAGTAATCCACATCATTGGACTGAGATGGAAGCGAACCCTATAAGGCCGAGCCCATGAGAATCCCGAAGACAGGTAAACTGTACGAGCACTCTAACCTGACTTTTCTTCCTTAGGCCTCCTGGGGAGTTTCCTATGACTAGTGCACCAGGGGTGGAGTAACTTGAACCTGGTGTACAGATGGCTTTGCCTGATATGCTGGCACCAGACAGATGAGAGGAGGTGCTGCTGTTCTTCAGAATGGCCCTGACTTACAATTAGGAAGAGAAACACTTATAAGAGTTAAATTTTGAGCAAATTTTTAACTGTTCACCCTGCCTAGATGGAAACATTCTATTGTCCATTGTACCTGAGGTCAGAATCTACATTGTTTCTTGAGCTAATTATTTGGCACATAGGTGATGTTCAAAATCTTTAAGTAAGGCAATTGGATCTAGTACTGGAGTTCTGGTTGAGGTGCAGTGCAAACGGACCCAACTAGTATCTGCGAGGATGAGGGTTTGATGCCTGGCCCCCCTCAGTGGGTTAAGGATCCACATTACCATGGACTGAGGTGTAGGTGGCAGAGCCCTAGCCTGGAGGAAAAAAAAAAAAAAAGGAATCTAGCAATGAAACTGGGGCTGAAGACCTCCTGTTATGCCAGATGTTAACTGTTTCATTGCTGGATTGTATGTTTGTCGAGGTGGGGGGCAGGGTCAGATGTTTTTGAAGGAAGGACAAGAATGACTTGGGAAATGACTTTATTGGGCAGAGGACTTGGGACAGCAGCATTATTTTACAGGTGGTTAAGATCGAAAGTTGGGTAATTTTGTTGTCTTGGTCTGACTGGATAGCCAGAAGTCTCAAGACTGAAGAACTGATGACAAGAAGGTTGCAGGGAAGGACAGAAGGACCTTTCAGTGTGAGAATATCCGAGTCCACGTGAATGCTCACTAAGAGGCCTTCACTGCAGAAGAGGTTCATGATAACCAGGAGAACAAAATGCCTCCTTCTGTGGGAGTCAGTGGTCCACCTCATCCAGCCAGTCCCTTAGTCCATGGACATAACAGCTATGATGCCCAGAAAAGAGGAAATGTAAATTTGCTTTCATCAGGAAGGATTCATATACCATTAGCACCAGTGACTAGCAGTGTGCTTCTAGGGGAACTGATCTACTACCCTGCAGCAGATCAATTATTTTGAGTTAGAAATGCTCCTTCATCACGGAGAGGCAGCATTTATCATCACTGGAATAGTCTTCCTGGATATGGATTCTCTTTCCTTGCTTACATGCCTCTAAATTATTATGAAATTCCATATATGGCTTCTGACCAACCAAATCACTGCATCACAGAACAAGCAAGGTAATAGGCTACTAACTGCCTGGCCTACTGCATAGATCTCCAGTCATCCTCATGAAGCTAGACTTCAGTGGGAACTTAGTCACAACACTGCATAAGAAGCAGCCTCTTGTGATATTGGTGTACTATGTTGTAGGATGTAGAACATGAGCAGAACCAGTGACCCATATGCTTGATAGTGTTTTCACAGCTAGAATGCATCATAGAACCGAGGGGTGAAGACACCTCTTGTATTTCACCTATTCTTTCACTTTCAGAATTTATACTTTATCTCTTTAAAATTATTTCTTTTAACTCTTTTAGCCTAAGGAATTGAGTACTTAGTGGGGGGGGGTATTTTATCCAACTGTTAAAAAAACGTAGATTTTATTGAATTGGGAGCCATGACTGCCACCTGGATATGTTAGATTCTTTGTGCAGTCAGGGCAAAGATCATTGGCAAACTATAGTGTTGGCTGAAAGCCAGGAAAACTTGGAACAAGCTAGGAAGGGATCTGTCTTATAAGTCAGCAGCATTCTTGTGAATGCCGGCAGAATGGAGGACTTGCACCAGTATTTCTTTGCTAAATATGCTATTTATTCTCATTTCCTTTTAAATGATAATTGAAATAATTTTTTTCTTTTTCTTTTCTTTATTCTCCCTTTCAGGGGTGTATGATGTTATCTAAGTGGCAGTTGAATTTATCAGGCAGTCCATAAGCTGCATGAGTATACTGAGATGGGATTGTGACAGAACCGAAAAGGAATGCACATACACCAGCGGTCCTGGACTCATTGGCCAATGTCTTATTTCTGTGTGCAGTGCCTGGAAATGATTGTGGTTGTCTCGCTTTGCAGTTGTGTGAGGATTGGTTGGATTATGTATTACAGAGGCCTTTTTGAATGAATGAATGAACATGTGTGTATGTGGATGTTCTGGGCAGCCAGAGGGTGGATTGTAGCAGATGGTTTTGTGGTAGCTGTATGATCAACTATGATTTCTTCTTTCTCAGAGAGATTATTTCTTTGCACATAGACATATGTCCAAGAGATTTCCTTTGTGCTATGTGATTCTACCTGGCCATAGATGTTTAGGAGTTGCCATCAGATCATAATTTATATTTTTTAATTTTTAAAATTTTATTTATTTATTTATTTATTTATTTAATTATTTAGTCTTTTTAGGGCCACACCTGCAGCATATGGAGATTCTCAGGCTAGAGGTCGAATCAGAGTTATAGCTGCCAGCCTACGCATGCCACAGCCACAACAATGCTAGATCCAAGGCAAGTCATGACTTACACCACAGCTCATGGCAATGCTGGATCCTTAACCAACTGAGCGAGGCCAAGGATAGAGCTGGCATCCTCATGGATACTAGACAGAATCATTTCCGCTGAGCCACGATGGGAATTCCACCTCTGATTATGTTTTGCCTCTCAATGGTTAACATTTGGAATGGTGAGACTGAGTTGGAAAGCCATTTGATCTGAGTCACATTAATGGCAAATTCTAGAGAGAGATCAATAAATTCCTTGATACCCTGGAGGCTCCCCACTTCCTGTCCTTTTGATCCTTTGTCCTTTACCCCTTCCTTGGATTTCATGAAATCCAAACCCCAAATCTTAAAACCCTTCCCATAATCTTCCTTTGTTGTCTAAGCCAGAGTTGTTTTACATTCCTCTAACCCGCAGAACATTTGTTAGCTAATACAGAAATTAAAGACTACCTGTGTCTTTAATAGGTATGAAGGCATCTAGGCTATGGGGTGACCCTAGATGTGGTTGCTTACTTTTAATGAGAAATCATCAATTATTTGTGAAGAAGAAAACTACAAGAAGAAAGGAATAGTCCCAAGCTACTGTCTTTCTTCATGGAGTTACACCACTCTCCCTCTTCCCTTAATTCTTTGATGGAAAAAAACTGAGCCTTAAATACTAGAGTAATTATATTTCTTTTTCTAAAGTTAAAATTTGGATATACAGAGGAGATGGCAGGGGGAGAGATGAGAAAGAGCCATCTAGAATGATCAGTCTCCCAGGGTAGCTGGTTTAGTGACAGAACTAGGTCACATGGGCAGGAAGTGACGATACATAGACTTGGAGTAGAGACAAGCTAAGGATCAAGACAAGAATAAAAAGTCCTCCAGTGCTCTATTCCTCATGTCTGTATTGTTTACTAGTCCCACTGCCACTGGGACACAAGTAGATGTTCTGGTGGTAGTGGATTCAGGCCTTACAGAGACTTACTAAATAAAACTATATATGGGTGGCTTTAGGTATATTATACATTAATGTCACCTTCTTCCTATTTATTTTCATTCACTGGTATTTCTAGCTTTTTCCTTACTGAAATCTAATATTCTTTATTATAACTTTAATGCAGTAATTCTCAAATTTTAGTAATTCTAACAATTACCTAGGGAGTGCTCGTTACAATGCCTATTCTGGGCCTGCCCCTCAGAGGTACTAATTTATTAGGTTCAAGGTAGGACCCAGAAAACTTTACTTTTAATAAAAGAACCAGGAGGAGTTCCCGTCGTGGCGTAGCGGATAAGAATCTGACTGGGAACCATGAGGTTGCGGGTTTGATCCTTGGCCTTGCTCAGTGGGTTAAGGATCTGGCTGTGGTGTAGGTTGCAGACGCGGCTTGGATCCCACATTGCTGTGACTGTGGTGTAGGCCAGCAGCTACAGCTCCTGTTAGACCCCTAATCTGGGAACCTCCATATGCCATGGTGCAGCCCTAAAAAACAACAAAAGACAAAAAAATAAAAAATAATTACAGAACCAGGATTTTCAAATGCAGTGAGTCATTGGTTGAGTGACCATATGTAAATTCTTTTCCAAACCAGGAAATGTTTGACAGTGAAGTGAGTTGTTACTGATAATTATTATGGAGGGCAAGTTGCAAACCAGCACTGGCCCAGGCAAACCATGACACAGTAATTGATCACGTTTGAGAAACACTGCTAAGTGAAATTAAATTTCTGTCACAGCAACTCAGACACTTCACATTTTAACTTATTTTGATTATAAAAGTCCTTGTTATAGGTGAGAAATTTTTTTAAAAAGTTAACAAAATGAAGGACCATCAGTTTATTTTTAATAAATTTTATGTAGTTGATTTATAATGTTCTGTCAATTTCTGCTGTACAGCAAAGTGACCCACATTCTTTTTCTCTTATTATCTTCTATCATGTCCTATCACAAGTGATTGGATATAGTTCCCTGTGCTATATAGCAGGACCTCATGGCTATATCCATTCTAAATAAGTAGTTTACTTCTACTAACCCCCAAATTCCAGTCTATCCTACTTCCTTCCCTTCCCCTTGGCAACCACAAATCTGCTCTCCATGTCTGTGAGTCTGTTTCTATTCTGTAGATGGAATCCGGATGAGAAATTTTAGACCTTAAGAAAAAAATAAATGGAAGTGCATGTATTTTTTAGGTGGGGAATTGCCTGCCTGCTGTACCCCCGCCCCCCAATTAGTATAACTTTGGTAGGCTTGTTTTGCTCATTGATTTTTGAGTTAGTTCAAGCACTTTTTTTTTCTTTTTTTGGTCTTTTTGCCTTTTCTAGGGCCACACTCACGGCATATGGAAGTTCTCAGGCTAGAGGTCTAATTGGAGCTGTAGTCACCGGCCTATGCCACAGCCACAGCAACGCGGGATCTGAGCATTGTCTGCAACCTACACCACAGCTCACAGCAACGCTGGATCGTTAACCCACTGAGCAAAGCCAGGGATCGAACCTGCAACCATGGTTCCTAGTCAGTTTCTTTAACCACTGAGCTACAACGGGAACTCCAAACACTTTTATTTTTTATTTATTTATTTTTTCCAGTTTTCAAATTCACTTGCACAAAACTGTTTCCACATTTCTCATTAATTAAAAACTCTGTTTTAGATACAATTATGTTTCCAAGCACTTTTAAATCACAAAAAAAATCTCCTTTCTTCCCTCCTTTCATTCCTTCCTCCCTTCCTTCCTTCCCTCATCAATTTGGGTTTTTTTTAAATTTACCTTTTATTTATTTGGCTACTCTTTAGCATGTGGAAGTTCTCAGGCCAGGGATCAAACCCAAGACACAGTGGTAACAATGCTGTATCCTTTAACCCAATGCACTACTAGGGAACTTTCCTTATCAATTTATCAAATATTCATTGTGGAATCCAGAAGACTGAGAAAGTCAGAGTCTCAGAGAATGCAACCATGGACTCTCATTCCTCTTAACCTTCATAAAATGCAGAAACAGCCCAGCTCCAAGAACCAGTGCAGTTTGCTACTGTTCTGGATAGAAATTCAGCCAAACATCATTAAAAATACAACAGAACCATGTATTTCCTTTAATGCTAGTTTAGTAATTCAACCAGAAACACTTTAACCTTAAATGTTTAAAGGACTAGTTCAAAGTATTTTTAAAGTGATGTTAGACTACAAATATGAAATTACCTCTCTTTTGTCTGGCATGATTATCATCCTAGTTATAGTTACTCTTATTGGTAAAGGTTAGGTTTCACTTTGTTCTTTTCCAGCTAATTTTGGGTTTGCATTGTAGAAAACAGATCAAGTGTGTCAGAAAGTAAGCACCTGCCAGGGAGGAGGAAGGCATTAACTATTTCAGGCACTAATAAAAAAATGGTACTTGCTGCACAAGTAAAGCAGCCAATTACAATCATGGCTTGATAGAGAGATACATATGTAATAAAAAATACGTATTTATTGAAAATGTTTATTTAGAGATGACATTTGCCTCCTGTTGAGTTCCTTTAAGGAAAACTAAATCTAAGTTAAGAATTTCAACCTCTAGTTTTTAAATTGTGTTTCCAGTAATTAGTATATGAAAGATAAAATGTCAAAGAAAACATAACTTTTTAAAAAAAATATGTATTTCTCTATCAAGCCCATGCTGTATAGCAGGATCTTGTTGCTTATCCACTCCAAATGCAAGAATTTGCATCTATTAACCCCAAACTCCCAGTCCATCCTACTCCCTCCTCCTCCCCCTTGGCAACCATAAGACTGTTCTCCAAGTCCATGAGTTTCTTTTCTATGGAAAGATTCATTTGTGCTGCATTTTAGAGTCCAGATATCACATATCTGGAAGGTATAGGTATTTGTCTTTCTCTTTCTGACTTACTTCACTTAGTATGAGAGTCTCTGTTTCCATCCATGTTGCTGCAAATGGCATTATTTTGTTCTTACTTATGGCTGAGTAGTATTCCACTGTGTATATATACCACGTCTTAATCCAATTCAAATTGAAAAATGGCCAAAAGACCCAAATAGACATTTCTCCAAAGAAGATATGTAGATGGCCAATAAGCACATGAAAAAATGCTCAACGTCACTATTAGAGAAATGGAAATCAAAACTGCAATGAGGTATCACTTCACGCCAGTCAGAATGGCCATCATCAACAAGTCAACAAATAACAAATGCTAGAGAGGGTGTGGAGAAAACTGTATCCTCCTACACTCTTGGTGGGAACGTAAATTGGTACAACCACTATGGAAAACAGTATGGAGGTAACTCAGAAAACTAAATACAGAACTACTAAATAAACCCTTTTTTAAATGCATAGACCATACTATTGTGTGTGTATTTTCTATAAGATAAAGGTCTCTTTCAGCTTCTGTTAACCCACATTATGCCAGGAAATTTCCTAATGGCCCTTTTAGACATTTTCTCTTTCTGTAAATCTATTGCTGTAGAGCGAGTTCCTTCCTGATTTCCTGTCGTTTCTCTGCTATTGCATTATTGGTATTTATTGTGTTGAAATAATCTGTCTTTATAAATTAATTTTATCTTTTTGTCTTAATTTTTTTCAACTTACATATTGCATTAGCATTTTTGTTATGAATTCCTTTTTGAAGGGACATTCATACTTAAATGAGATTTATTCTGTTTGCAAAATTTAATTAAAATTTCCTTCTTCCTCAATACATTTAATCTGTAATTGTTCTTGGATGGTAATATTTCCTATTATTTCAAATCAATAATGGAGAATGGAAACATTCATACATTGATCTAAATAATTTTCCTATGGATACTAATTTTCTTCTGCTAATAATTTTCCTATCTTTCCAGTGGCTACTTTAACATTATTCATTTTATCACCCTTGAGAACCCTTGAATATAAAAACACATTCAGAGTTCCCGTCGTAGTGCAGCAGAAACAAATCCGACTAGAAACCATGAGGTTGTGGGTTCAATCCCTGGCCTCATTCAGTGGGTTAAGGATCCAGTGTTGCTGTGAGCTGTGGTGTAGGTGTCGCAAATGCTGCTTGGATCCCGCATTGCTGTGGCTCTGGCAAGTAGGCCAGCAGCTACAGCTCCTGTTAGACCCCTAGCCTGGGAAACTCCATATGCCGCAGGTGTGGCCATAAAAGGACAAAAAGATAAATAAATATAAATAAATAAATAAATACACCATTCTTCCATCTCCTCTATGTACAGGAAGTTTTTCCATAGTTCTTTACCCATAAACTTAAATATTTCACAGTAAAGTTGTCTTCTCTGTCTATCCATTCAGCTAGATAGTCATTGACCAACTATCATTAATTAGACACTATTAGGTTATGTTTGTTATTGTATTTTTCCAATTGCAATTTTTTTGTATTATATTTCTAATGCTCCTCACAAAACTGTGCTTAAAAGAATATTTTTTTTACTCTGATTTAAACCTTTATTCTCTTGCATAGTTAATTGAACTGTAGTGTATTTATAGATTTAAGAGCCATGACTACTAAACAAATACACTACTAGTTCTGATAATTCTAAAATTTCCCAGTGAAATTATGTATCTATAATGATGGCCTTTGTGCATGTATGAAATTTCATTGAAATGTGCAAAAACTAAAGAAAACCTGATAATTTTACTGGCAATAGCTTTATTTTAAATGGCAAATTAAATATAAGTGGGTAAAAGCTGTAACTTAGTACCATTTATTGTACACCAGATTGGTCAGATCAGTAATTTCATCTATCATAAAAACTAGCTAGATACATGAAAATTTTTTGGCAGTCATGTTGAAATCATTCCATTCACTAAACATTGACTTTTTCAAACAAAATTTTGTTTTTAGGTCTTTAGAGATTACTCTATGAGAAAAGAATCAGGAGAAATAGGAAATAAATTTACAATGGACAGTTTCCTCAGATGCTTTAATTAATCGAAAGCCATTGCTATTAGCCAACTCTGTTCAGCCAGGATTGATACAGCAGAAGGTACCTTATAGAGCGACTAAAAGCACTGAAAATCTTGGAACAGCTCTGAGAAGAATTCTTAACTTTGGCCTCTGCTGCCCTCAGCGCCCACATTTTGCTCAATTGGATCCAGACCTTGCCAGCATTTTATGACTTGCGATACTGTGATTTACAGTAAGAAGTATATATCTGGTCTTCACCTCTGTTACCGGTACAGAACTCCTAGACCACTTGGCATTTCCTAAATGCCCTTAGAGATAAATGTGCCTTTTGTTATGTTGATGAGGTGATTTTTTAAAGTGCTTCAGGAAGGGGGCTAGTTGCCTAAAGAACCAACCAAAAGATTAAAAGGTTGGAACTTTCAGTCCCACTCCCCAATCTCCAGGAAGGGGAGAGGAGCTAGAGGTTGGATCTATAGTCAAAGGTCAGTGATTTAATCAACCATGCCCCTGTAAGGAAGCCTTCATAGAATCCCCAAAGGACAGGTTTGGAGAGTTTCTGGGCTGGTGAGCATGTGAAGGCACTGGGAGCGTGGTACACCTGGAGAGGGCATGGGAGGTCTTCACCTTTTCCCCACACCTTGCCCTGTCTATGCGTCTCTTTCATCTGGCTATTTCTGAGTTCTATCCTTTTATAATAGACTGGTAATGTTGGCAGGAAAATGTTTCTCTGAGTTCTGTGAGCAACTCTAGCAAATTAATCAAACCCAAGGAAGAAGTCATGGCTACCTCTGGTTTAGAACCAGTTTGGTCAGAGGTGCAGGGAACAATCTGGATTTAGGATTGGTGTTTGAATTGGAGGAGGAACAGGCTGGTAGGTTGGAGCCCTTAACCTATGGAATCTGATGCTCTCCTCAGGTAGTGTCAGAGATGTGTTAAGCTATAGAACATCTACCCAGCTGGTGTCTTGAGCTTTACTTGATGGCATGGGGTAAGTCCCCCACCGCACAACCACCCCCCTAGAGCAATTTTAGACTCATATGTTTAAAACTCCTTTTATAGGTACTCCTGAGAGGTTAGTGTGTGCAGGAGCGAGATAACTTCTCTCTAGTGACATAAATATGAATGACGTTATGAAATAGGAACTGTCACAGAAAAGCTGTCAATTAATGCTGGATGCTGGACCTAAAGGTCAAATGGACTTGAGAATTAAAGTCTTCATTGAGACTATGGCTGCAACTCTGCAGAGGAAACCAGGTAAGGTGGGATATTGGAGGGAAAGGCTAGTAGGGTAAAATGTGTGGGTAAAAGAATGGAACTGATAAGCAAGAGAATAAGGAAAGGTGGTGTGTGTGTGTGTCTGAGAAAGAGAATGTTTAGTTTATCACAGCTAACTTGTGTTGACCTTAAACAGACTACTAGTTAATTTCCAGCAAAAATGGGTTTATTTAGTATCAACAGAAAATTGCAATTTGGGGTCTGCAACCACAGTGAGTCACCTGCAAGTCCCCACAGGGCTCAGGGAGGAAAACACTCTTATAGGAAAGAGAAGGAAGTCGGAAGAGCTCTAGGGAAAAAAGAATCCATGGCTCTTCATTGACTGAGTCCTCGCCAGGAAAGAAGAGTCATCTTTCTTCTTCCTGTTGGGGCTCAGCTGTCACCATAGGGTATGAGAGCTCCCCCTTCTGGTCTTCTCAATATATTTAATTGAAATTTCTGCTTATTAATTTTTTAAACTTGGTTTTTGCTCTTACTGAGGGCTTGTTATTTAGCTTTTCTCCTTGAGAGTCTCCCCTTTTCCCCTGCTTTACGTTTAGTGACTCTTTTCCATGATTCAGGAGAACCAAGCTAGAACTTCTAGACATAACCTGGATCATTGCTTATGTTACCATTTAAAGGGAAATTTAATCTCTGCCCTTCTCATATGGCAGCCTCAACCAACAGGCAATAGGATTCTAGCATTTTTTCCTCCACGAGGAAAGATACTGGGAGAGAGCTTTTTTGGTTCTAACCATACGCTTAGTTTTCTGTCCCTGATGGACAAATGAATGGCTTATATAATTGGTCCAATGCTCATGTTACTTGAGCCACATTTTTACTACTAGTCAGTGTCTCTATGTGTAAGGTCATAGTTCATGTTTGGTGTATGATGTTCTGTTCCCATCTACTTTCTTATTCCATGCTCTGGTTAGAGAGTCGAGCCTTTCTTGCCCTGTGGGAAGTAGACCAGTCCTGCTTTCTCTGCATGCTCTTTACTCAGATTGCAGTCTGACTTAGGCTTCTGGCACATAAGCCAGCGGAAAACAAGAAACCTTAGCACCTGGCAAGGGGATGATGCATTTTTCCTTGTTAGAGCCTGGTACTTCCTTTTCTCTGATTCTGCAGAAGGGTTTTGGACTGGTCTTTCTCATTGCATTATAATAATCCACCCTCTGATGTGAGAAGTTCCACAGATAGCAAGCAGTTTAGTATGGAAGAAGTAGGAAAATTACTTAGGTCTTCCAACCTGAACTGTGTCCTCCTATCTAGTTTTCTTAAAAGCTATATCTCAGAGTGTTGGCCACTTCCCAAAATTTATCAAGCTGTACTTGATTTCTATCTGCATGTGGATATTTACTCTGTGGGAAGTGCTAGAGTAAAGGAGAGGCAAGGGGCACCTGGGCCTCACAGTTTTCATGCCATTATTTCAAAGAGAATTTAAATGATATTTTAGAACTATTTTAGTCATTTATCTGCTGGATCTTTTAATAATATGAAAAACTGGCATTAACTTTTATTGGGCTCTTTAATAAAGTTTATTGTGTTAGTTTAATTCCTATTAGAGGGAAAACACACACATATATATACACTAAAAGGTCACAGTTAATTCCAAAATGTTGAGATACAGGAACATGTAAACAAACTTCCAGTTCAGTTCAGCCTCCGTCATTGAGTAAATATTTTTAGAGCACCTGCTCTGATTGGGGCAGAGTGCTGGAGAGGCAAGATGGCTTGCCTGAATCCTGAGCAAGGACAACGCCTTATTTGTGCTAGACTGAAGGTGTGAGAAGCTCACTGGAAACACTGAGCTGAATAGGATGAGACAAAATTCTGAACAGTGTCTAAATATTTGATACTCTTGTGTTTCAGCTGGCCATTTCCTACATCCTAGAGATGAGGCACAATCCAAGCCCAGGCTCTGCTCCAGCATCCCACTGAGCGGTCTCATCACCTTCTGCACAGCTGGATCTCTGGCCAGTTTCTCTTAGGACTTTATCTGCTCCTCCTAGTCTCCAACTGCTATCTAAGCTAAGTTTATTCATTTTTATGGTCACCAGTGTTCCCAGGACTTAAGATTTTATCTTTCAAATGCCTTCTTTCTCTCTAATTTATTTTTCACTTGCATGCCCTGAATTTATTGTTGAAAGCATCCACACAATTTATAGACTTGTTCTGAGTTCATTTTTTCCCTCCCCAGAAGACACAAGTTATAAAGTCACTTGCAACTGAGGCTAAATCATTTTTGTTTCTAATCCAATACCTAAAATAGTGTTCTAGGTCCCTAGAGACTGTTGGCATTAGTTTTTTACTTCAATTCATGTGGCTTTGAAGAATTTAACATGCTTGTGCATGTACAGATACCTAATATGAACAGGATTAAACAAAATGTCCTGTGTGTGCTTACCAATTTTGATGCTTAATGGTCTTGCTTAGGAAGAATCATGGCATATACAGCTCAGCGTCTTGGAAAATTTAGACTGTAGTTAGGAAAGGGCACCTCTCACTCAGTTTAAAGACATTGACAGGTAAGCTATTCTGAATCAGGAAGTCTAATATTTGAGCTTTTTCCATAGGAAAGAAAATGAAAAAATATTGCACATAAATATGACCTGATATATATTATTTGTCAGTTTTACTCAAATATGTTTTGTGAAGAAGAGACCTGTCTATTAGAATTTTTAAATATCTAGTCCTGAGGTCTTTGCTATTGATCTATTTCCTTTGGCATTATGAGTGAATGAACTGCTATGCATGTGGACCCTGATGCAGAGCACAACAAGCAGCAAGCATTTTTTAAATTGAAGTATCGTTGATTTACAATGTTATGTTAATTTCCACTTTGTAATTCATATATATATGTATATATATACATATATATATATTCTTTTTGAAAATATTCTTTTCCATTATGGTTTACCATAGGACATTGAATATAGTTCTCTGTATTATACAGTAGGATCTTGTTGATTGTCCCCTTCACATGTAATAGCTTACATCTGTTAACCCCAACCACCCACTGCACCCCTTCCCCCACCCCCTTCTCCTTGGTAACCACAAGTTCGTTCTCTATGTAAGCATCAAGCATTTTGACTGTAGCACCCTTTATAGAATTTTCTCTTAATGAGGCTTATTTCTAGTTGAATATATTGGGATTATATTTGAGGTTTACCAAGTACTCAGTAAATGATTATTTGAAAGAATGTCTGAATGAACAAATTAACTTGAAATTAGAAGAATAAAGCTAATTCTATGCTTTGTCTCTAAGAACAATTTATAGAAGTAGACAATTTAAATTAGCTTCAAAGGTTGACTCTAGTAAGGACAGGGATAAGATTTAAGCAAAGAGGAATTCCTGCTGTGGCTCAGAGGTAAGGAACCCAATTAGTATCCATGTGGGTGTGGGTTCGATCCCTGGGCTTGCTCAGTGGGTTAAGGATCCAGCCTTGCTGACAGCTGTGGTATAGGTTAGAGACATAGCTTGGATCCTGTGTTGCTGTTGCTGTTGCTGTGGTGTAGGCCAGCAGCTGCAGCTTCAATTCCACCTCTGGCTTGGCAAACTCCATATGCCACAGGTGTGACTCTAAAAAGACAAAAAAAAAGGGAGGAGGGATTTAGGCAAAGACAGAACAATGCATCTAGGCTGGGGGTGAGGTAATGAGAAATGTAAAGTAAGTTACTGAGGACTTACTATGGACCCAAATTATGCTACCAACTTTCACAGATGTTAAACTCTTTAAATCACAAAATAATCCTATAGACAAAGTATTATCTACAAGATTATCTATAATCCTATAGACAAGTCTTATTTTACAAGGGAGGATATAGAGTCTCCAAAAGTTAGGTCACAACCCGAGATTAAACATCTTACAAGTGGTAGAACCCAGATTAAACTTCCAACACTATAGCTAGCGATTTTATGGCAATGGCCTTGTCAGGATTATAATATTGTTCTGCTGAAATAAATGGAATCTGTACAGCTACAAGGTGAGTTCAGGCATGAGAAGGGATGAAAAAAGAAATATTGCATAAGATTTCATTCATTAAGGAACTGTAGGGATTTAGAAGCATGAATTAGCCAAAGATGAATTCCAGACTTATTTATATCATTTATTAATTTATGATTTGTTTATTCATTCAATAAACATTGATTTGATATCCTCCAAGTGCTGCAAGCCCACGCTGCTTACACCTGGCAGGGGTCTTGGGTACATCTCTGGTACTGTGTCGCATTTTATTTGGCTCTCCTAAGTGAGACCTGTGTTTGCAGGTTCTGCCCTTGAAGCCATCCTCTGAAACTCAGATGGTATTTTGCCTTTTGATTGTAGCCAGGGGCTTCTCAGTGAGAGAGGCTGATATAAAGAGGAGTGAAGACCCAAAGGAGGTAATTTGTCTCCATTTCTGCTGATAAGCCTACCCAAGCAAGTTTTCCTGAGGCTATGATAATCTGGAAAGCTGTCTCTCCCTTATTACCCACAGAATCTGGCAGCTCTGTGGCTAAATTGCAAAGATAAGCTAATAAGTGTATATTACCCAATGACAGACACTGAACTATCTAATCTTTCTTTGGTATTAGAAGGTGCCCTGGGAACACCAGGTGTTAGAAACAGGTTTTCTTGTCACTTGTCTGACCAGTTGCATGTGCATGAAGTGCACAGGTGAAATATCTAAACCAGATTAAAAATTAACCAGTTAATTGTCAGTGTAACAAAGGCAAAGTGAGCTTTGAAAATGCCAAAGTGCTATAACGTATTTGTTGTTATTGTAAGTCCTTTATGGTAAACGTCAATGGACTGGTTATATCACAATTAGTAGGTATTAAAATTTCACAAAGATTTTCTTATGGACAGCCGGGTGGTATAAGGCAGTACTTCTCTAACTTCAGTATACACATGAATCCCCTAGGGACCTTGTTAAAATCCAGCCTCTGATTCAACAGGTCTGGGGTGTGCTTGAGGTTCTGCATTTCTACTAAGCTCTCAGATGATAGATGCTGCTGGTTCATGGACCACATTTTGAACAGCAGGCATGTAATATTGAGGGCATTATCATCCCTCGATTCATGAGAATTTATGAAACTTTTGCTTTAAAAACATATATATAGACACATGTAATATTGATTATATATAAATATTATATGTGTAGTATATAACATATAAGTATTAATATATAGAGTATATTTAAAAATATGTAATGTATCTGGTGCAGGACTCATGGTATAATGTCAAATCATCAAATCTTTATTTTCATCCTTCCTGCTCCTAGGTGAAATTTTCTCCAGACCCCATGACTTTTCTGCTAAGTAATAGATCATCGAAATGTCAATTAAGATCATGCACAAGGCTCAGTTGAGTAATTAGATTTTGGGGCCCAAGACATTAACTAAGCTCCGACCTTGACTTAATAGGCAAACCTCCCTCGCCCAGCAGAAGCCTGGTTCCCTTAGAAGCCTGCCCTGGAAAGAGGCCCTATGAGCCTCTCTCTATTTACTCATCCTGGGCTTTTTGGTTTAAAGTTGATTCTTTCCTCCTGGATACTTCTGTGAAGTCTTTGTGATTATGTTTGCAGGGAACCTCTCACCTGCAGTTCCCTTGTTGTTGGCTGGCAGAGCCACTTGGATTTCAGGTGGCCACTTGCCCATCCTGCTTTGGGCCCTAGGAATCTGGCCTCACCCCCAGCCTCTTGCTGGTCCCCCACTGGGCCAGATTCTCTCTTATCACCTGCCTACCTCTGGCCCATAGGAAACATTCTAATGTCCTGTGCCCTGAAAAACTCTGGCAGTGCAGCTGGATCTGCCCCAGAGCAGTTATTCAGTCATCCGTAGTCCACTAGTTTCCTGGGCAGAAGGCAGACGGCAGGACTGGGGTCCCCAAAGGGCTGGGATTAACCACTCAGGGTCACCAAAGGGAACATACCCGAGTCTTTCTCAACAGAGTGAGGTGGTGGAGACTATGAACAAAGCAACAGCTCTTTCCAAAGTGTTCTCTCTTCACAAATACTCCTTCCCTCTCTCAGTTCTCTCATGTTCTCAAAGTGCGTCAGAGGGCTTAAAAGTTATGGCATGGATTCCGAGAAATTTCCTTTGCAATTCTTTATATGGCACTTTGCTACCTCACTTTAAATCAGTCTTATTGTTACTATAACAGAGTGTCAACAACCTAAGTTTAACAAGCACACACCAGGAGGTAGGTGTGATACATTTCCTCATTATACAGGTAGAGAAACGGAATCATAGAGGGATTAAGTAAAAAGTGCTATACGAGAACATAAGACATTTTGCACCTGAATTTGTAACCTTAACCACTATGCTGGACCTGTGGTAGAAAACTTCCAAATATTTGAAGGCAATATGATTGATAAGATATACAGAAGACAGTATTAAAAGCAGGTGGCACGTCAGACCTGCAGACCTGTAGGATAACATTTTGGCTCTAGGTCTTATTTATGATTGCCTTAAAAGATAATACATCCTTGGTTTGCATTTCCTAAAGTGTGTTCCAAAAAACATTAGGCCATTGGTTCCTCAAATCAATCTACATATTTACTGTATGTGACACAGGGCATTCTGTTCCTCTTGGAGGTTTTTTTTGTTTTTGTTTTTTTTTAGGTCCACATCTGTGGCATATGGAATTCCCTGGCTAGATGTCGAATCCAGCTAGAGGTTGAACCAGATCTACAGCTGCTGCCGGCCTATACCACAGCACAGCAGCTCTGTATACAAGCTGTATCTGTGACTTATGCCACAGTTCACAGCGACACTCTATCCTTAACCCACTGAACAAAGGCAGGGATCAAACCTGCATCCTCATGGATACTAGTCAGGTTTGTTACTGCTGGGCCATAACAGGAATTCCTCTTGGAGATTTACAATCCATAACCATGTTTCTGAGCAATCCTGTAGAAAGGAAAAGTGTAATTTAACCCCCAATTGTTTGAAATTGCATTTTTTGTTTGACATTTTTTTTTTTTTTTTTTTTTGGTAATACTGATAACATTCTTTGGAAGTTCCAAAGAATTGGCTTTTGGGAATTTTGTAATGGATCCATTGATTACTTTAGAGATGAGTGAAGGTGCATTTACTAATTACATTTTCTTCTTTCTTTGCCATCACCTTTTGCAGTAATTTGACAGATTTTCAAAAGCATATTTGAAACCTAACTTGGAACTAAACTCCTTATACGCAACCCTGAAAATAGAAAAGCAGGAATGTGTTAACATCAGTTTACATTAGATGTAAGGTTAGGGGGAGTTCCCATTGTGGCACAGCGGAAACAATCCAACTAGGAACCATGAGGTTGTAGGTTTGATCCCTGGCCTTGCTCGGTGGATTGATGATCCAGCGTTGTCATGAACTGTGGTGTAAGTTACAGATGTGGCTCGGATCTGGCGTTGCTGTGGCTATGGTATAGGCTGGTAGCAACAGATCCGATTAGACCTCTAGCCTGGGAACCTCTGTATGTCGCAGGTGCTGCCCTAAAAAAACAAAAAAAGATGGAAGGTTTGGTGCAGTCTGCGCATTAGAATCACCTGGGAAGCTTTTAAATCTGTGGTGTTCAGGCCACTCCAAGTCAATTAAAGCAGAATCTCTTGGGGTAGAAGCCAAGTACCAGATGCATGCTCTGATCTGATCTTCCTCCAGTTCATGTGAAAAGTCACCTAGACACTTAGGTGAATTTAAACTACCTCTCTGAAAAGGAGATCAAATTATCCACCACTAACAGATTTAGATGGCTGAAATAAATGATTAAAACATGAAAATTTTCTTTCTTAAAAAAACAAGCCCTAAACGTATGCTACTTAACATTTCAACATCACAGCGATTATCTAGAATGTTCCTTATTGAGGCTTGATAATTTATAACCTTTTGTGTAAGCTCCCTCTCATTTGGCTCCCATTTGTCAGTTTTATATTTCCAAACTGCATCCTACTGAAAACAGGAAATTAGATCAATATAGTTATGTTAATGGATGTAACACGCAGTTCATTTGAAAAAGAATGGCAATTCGTATTTTCCTAAGTTCTACATTACTCAACTCATTGACCAGAAATGTGTTAATGATATAATGTTGGTATTTGAATGTCTGAGAGGGCCACTGATGGCACCTTAGAGATAAAAAGCTACTTAACGTGCATAAAACTGGAATAAATGACTTTGCTGAATATATTTAAATTATCTTTAATGTTCTGTTTTTAGCAGCAAGTTTTATTCAGACTCATTGACTATTATCCCTAGGATTTAAATAAATCAACTGTGCATTCTTGTTCATTGCAGCTCACACAATTCCTTGTCATTTTGTTTGAATAGTGAGTATAATTCTCTCTCTTTTTTTTTTCTTAAGGGCAGCACCCATAGCATATGAAAGTTCCCAGGCTAGGAGTTGAATAGGAGCTGTACCTGCCAGCCTACGCCACAGCCACAGCAATGCCAGATCCGAGGCGCATCTGTGATCTACACCACAGGTAACAGCAAATGCCAGATCCTTAACCCACTGAGAGGGGCCAGGGATTGAACCTATATCCTCATAGATACTCATTGGCTGCCTTACCACTGAGCCACAAAGGGAACTCCTGTGAGCATAATTCTGTGGGTAAAATAAAAGAAAAACAAAGTCATGGACCTATATGTCATCAAAAAGTCTACAAATAAATACTGAAGAGGGTACAGAGAAAACGGGACCTCCCTGCACTCTTGGTGGGAATGTAAATGGTGTAGCCACTGTAACAAACAACATGAAGATTCCTTAAAAAACTAAAAATAGAGCTACCATATGATACAGCAATCCCACTCTTGTGCATATATCTAGAAGAGATGAAAACTCTAATTTGAAAAGATACATGCACCCCAATATTTGTAGCAGCACTATTTACAATAGCCAGGACACAGAAACAATCCAAATGTCCATCAACACACAAGCGGTATAAGAGAGAGAATGTGATATGTGAGATTATATATATATATATTTATCACAGCAACATGGATGGACCTAGAGAACATACTAAGTGAAGTAAGTCAAAGACAAACATTATATGATATCGCTTATATGTGGAATCTAAAAAAATGATACAAGTGAATCTATATACAAAACAGAAACATACTCACAGACATAGGGAACAAATTTATGGTTACCAAAGGGGAAAGGTGGGGTTGGAGGGATAAATTAGTAGTATGGGATTAACAGATATGAACTGCTACACATAAAAAGATAAGCAAGAGGATTTACTGTATAATAGGGAACTATATTCAGTGTCCTGTAATAGCCTATAATAGAAAAAAAATCAGAAAAATATAACTGAATTTTTCTGCTGTACATTTGAAATTAACACAATATTTTAAATTAATTACACTTCAATTTAAACATTATTTAAAAAATAATGGCACTATAAAAAACACAATGCCAGAATCATGTGATTTATTAAGAATGAACCAGGAGTAAATTCTTGGGATTTCCTTCTATATATTTTCCATTGCACACACTTTGCTCTACCCTTTGGTCCTTGCTCTTGTCATGTATTGTTTCTTAGCTCTATGTGTAGTGGGAAAAAGAATAATGATGGTTTTCATGTCGTGAGGATCTTCCAAGATATCTTTGCAGTATCTTTAGGAAATAAAAATCTACTAGATGTTTTCTCCCTGAGAAGGCAGTAGAGGTTGTGAGGCTGGGAAGGAGGAGCCTGAAATGTAAAAGAATTGTTTATGAGGATGAGGATGCAGAAGGGGTCTTTCAGGAGAGAAAATGGATTTGTGTAAATGAAGACTACCTGTATTCTACAGAGAGATGGCAAAGGATTAGCAACAAGAGATATTAACATTTAATCTGCCTACTTATCAAAAAATAGAGAAACTAAGGAATAAAATAATCCTAGGTACACACATGTAGTGAAATTTCAGAAGTATGACTGTCTTCTGGGGACCACTGTTTAAATGTCATCTGCTTAAAAATAATGCATTTTAATTGGACTTCGGCAAGTTCTTCACAACTTCCTTTCCCTTTTTGAAAATGTGTTTCAACTGGCAATACCCAAGAGGGTGGTATTTCAAAAAGGCAAAGGTGAATAAACTGTACTGCCTGGATCTGAGCCCTATGACAGAGACAACTGTTTTGACGTAATTCTTCTTAGCTGCAGTTTACTAGCCTAAAGGACATCATTAAATTGGTTTCTTTCTTTTTTTTTTTAAAGTAAAAACACATGGAACAGAAAGTACCAGAAGGGGAATTTGAAGATGCTGGATGGAGTCCTTAAAAAAAAAAAAAAAAAAATCCGGGAGTTCCCTTTGTGGCTCAGTGGTTAACGAATCCAACTAAGAACCATGAGGTTGCGGGTTCGATCCCTGGCCTTGCTCAGTGGGTTAAGGATCCGGCGTTGCCGTGAGCTGTGGTGAAGGTTGCAGACGCGGCTCGGGTCCCGCGTTGCTGTGGCTGTGGCGAAGGCCAGCAGCTACAGCTCCTGTTAGACCTAGGAACAGGAACCTCCATATGTCATGGGTGCAGCTCTAGATAAAAAGACAAAAAAAAAAAAATTCTCTGAAACTTCTAGGAGCTAGTTGGAGCCTCAGTCCAGGTGAGAGTCCCTTTAATATATCTGTAGTCCAAAATTGTATGAATTGTATGAATTAGCCTATAGCAAGGTAAAGCATATTTGCTTAAACCAATGGTGACATCTGGTGGCTGGATATGCTAATGACGGTCTTAGCCGCCTTCCAGCTTCTCCAGGGCTTGTTAAGGCTTGTCTTTAAAACATGGCTGTCTTTTCAGTTCGATATTCTAAGGGGCAGTTGGAAGTCTTACTGTTCAGATTTGGTCTCTCTTAATTTATTGTTTATATTATGAGAAAAATAAGATAGCCTTGGAGCTACCTCTCGGAAGCAGATTATGCTCCTGCCATGCAGTTGCTTGCAGTACAGGGTGTTAAGAGATAAACTGAGGCATATTAAAATTTTTAAGAGTTTAATCTGAACAAAAATCGATTTGAATCGATTGTCAGGTTTCAGCAAGGACAAACAGTAAACACTCCTGCAAGAATCGAACAACCTCTTGGATGCAAAAGGCATCCTAAAGAGGCTTCAAAAGATACTACCCTTCCAAGATCCAGAGATCCCGAAGATAATCATAAGAAAGAAAGACAATTCCCCTGAGAGCTGGAAACAGCTTGCAGGACACTAACCACCCACATTTTTGTCCGCCTATATTTTGGGAGCCCCCACCCTGACAGTTGCCAAGCTTAGTTCTCAGGACACAAAAAGAGATGAAAAAGAAAACAAGAGCTGTCTCTGGGAGAGAAGAGATCAACAACCAACTGGTACCCAAATCAGATTCACAAGTCCCAATTCAAAATGTAATTCCTCTTCTTCTTCTCCTTCTTTTTTTTTTTTTTTTCTGCCCTACAATCTGCATTTGGGAAGGGACAACATGAAACTTTACTTTCCTCTCTTGACCAGGCACCACAGATAGATATCTGAAGATCTGAATTTAGTTAAGAATTCTCACCTTTGCTTACGTCTACCAGTTTTCCCAGGATCCCATGCGTGGGTTCTGCAGTGAGAGGGGTGTCCCAGCAGGTCTTATCCTGGTCCTGAGAAACTATAGAGGAGGAAACATAATTTCTCTCTACCTATTAGGGTGAGTGTTTGGCTGAGACCCTTTTTCTCTAGGGCACCTCGTAAATGGATAAGCACCAGGTTAAAAGTTTTCCACTGTGGCCACTGTAATTTAAGATAATTTGGGGCGAGTTCCCTCTGTGGCACAGTGGGTTAATGATCTGGCATTGTCTCTATGGCGGTGTGGGTTCAACCCTCAACCTGGCGCAGTGGGTTAGGATCTAGCCTTGCCACAGCTGTGGCATAGGTCGCAGTATGCACTCCATTCGATCCCCTGGCCTGGAAACTTCCACAGGCGCAACTGCGGCAGATTCTTTTCAGTGAGGTTAACTTGCTTCCGTCTTAAAGCAGTATTTTCCACCCCGAGGTCTCACACTCGCCCTAGTCCGGCTTAAGTTTGACCTAGACCCGGTCCGGTTTCCAAGTCGGACCTAAATTGACTCCGGACCCGGACTGGTTTCTAGGTTGGACTCCAGCTGGTTTCCGGAGCCGACTCAAGAAAAGAGCTCCGCAAAGAACGTTTGAAAGCTCAGCGACGCAACAGGAAACTGGCAAGCGTACGGAGGTCGCAGGTATATTCACGTGCTTGTCTTTGCTTCTGGGGACCCTCTCGGGTCTCCTCCGGTGCCCTCATCTTAAGCTAGGACTATTAAAAGTTAAACTGACACATATTAACAATTCTAAGTGTTAGAGTTCTTTTAGTGGCTCAGCGGAAACAAACCCAACTAGTATTCTTGAGGACAGGCGTTTCATCCCTGGCCTCGCTCAGTGGGTTAAGGACACGGCATAGCCGTGAGCTGTGGTGTAGGTCACAGACGAGGCTCGGACCCCGCGTTGCTGTGGCTGTGGCGTCGGCTGGCAGCTACAGCGCTGAGTCTACCCCTAGCCTGGGGACTTCCACATGCAGCAGGTGCGGCCCTAAAAAGACAATAAATAAATAAATAAATAAATAAATAATCTGTTATTTTATTTGTGCAAATATTGATTCCCATGAGGCAGCATCCCCTCTAGCACACAGAAAGGAGCTCCAGGATCTGTACAAAAGGAGACTTATAAGCGAAGGGAGCAGGAACAAGGACGTTATACTAAGCAAAAAAGTGATTGGTCACTGAAAGGTCACTTTCCTTTAGGGGATGGCGGGGTTCCATCAGGCAGATTTCTATCCAGTGCTCATAGGTGGTTCCTGATTGGGAGGCAAGACTGTAATTAAGTTACGTTTTGGTTTGGTAAGGCGCGGTTTGACATAAGTGACTCCATTTTAGGCCTGTTGTCTTGCTTTTAACAAGGCTTACATTTAAAAATAAATTGACTTATTTATTCTCTCACCTACTCTTCTCCCACTTTCATGTCAACCCCTGCTGGACCAGGAGGGAATCAGAAAAAAAAAAAAAGCGCACTCCTTGACTACTGAAGCCTCTGGTTTAAAACCTCCACAACTGACAACACACTGGCCTGGGCTTGGGCTTCCTTTTGAAATACAGACAGCAGCAAGGTAAGCCGTCATTTCCACATTGCCATTGTTTCCTGGTTTGCCTTTCATGGTAGTGCCTTCTGAATCCCCACCCCTCTTAGACAACCCTTAGTTTCTACACAGGGATGAATGAATGAGCAGGCACTTATGCATCTTATTTCCCCCACACTTCCTAGTCACACCATGTGATGTGTAAAACCTTGATATTCCCTGTAATGCAGAGTGATAAGCACCTCCAGCTTAGGCCTTTGCGAAACTATCTGGCTGACTCAGGATTTCCGTCTTCCCAATCTGCCGTAGTGCTCGATTTTATCTTTTTTCATAGCATTTAACATTATTTGTAATGATCATATTTATTAATTTGGCTATAGCCACTTTTTCCCCCTGCAATATAAAATGAGAAATACGAGTCTCAGCATACGTAAAAACTATTTCTCTGTAACCTAAGTAAGGAGCAAAGTGAGGAAGCTAACCCAGGCTTTTAGGCTTCCGGGTCTGGGGTCTTTACCACACACACAAACTTCCTTAATTCCTGGAAGGGTAAGAAGCTCCTTATCTAATTCCTTCTCTTCAGATCCTCCTTCCTTAACTATCACTTATGGTTTATAGTTTCTGGAATACTGTGGACTAAGAAAATGGATCCAACAAGAGAGAATGTGGTGAAGGGAGCCTCTCTCCCCTTCATACCCTTGTCTACTGTGGCTTGTAAATCAGGAAGCAGAGTTGTAGGCAGGTATATATTCAGTTTATTTTCCCCAGAAATACTGACAGGTGGTATAAACAGAAATCTGAATTATTTATAAATGGCTGTAGGAAAATATTTACTCTGGGAACTCTTATCATTTATGCTCAGTGCATTTACAGTCTATTATTTAGAGCTGCAGTTGGCTTTGCTATCCTTTGTTCATTTGTGTACTGAGTCATTGAGCCTTAATTCAGCATCCACTAAGAGGATAAACCAGCTTAGGTTATTTTCTTAAGCATCTGGGAGTCAAAGTAAATTTGATAGACTTACAGTTGGATTTAAATACATTGCCCTCGCATTCATGTTCACCTGTACAGTCTAGGGGGAGAATGAATTCTGGAGCGCACAACAGTGACATAGAGGATGGCCTGTTATCCCTCCCCGTACTCTAGGGTATGCATGTGCCAGCACCTCATAGTCCCTGTCACATGGCAGATGGTCAGTATATACTTGTTAACTGATTGCCTGAATAAATGTGATGATGCCATCTTTCTGCTTGAAATGCTCAAAAGGCCTCCTGTTGTACATACAGCAAAACCCTGCTTACCTTTCTCACCTCACTCGTGCAACTCCATTTAGACTAGTGTCTTTTTAAACTCTCTCCTACCCAAGGACTTTGTCACATGTTTTCCCTCTGCCTGGAATGCTCATTTTTTTTTTTTTCTGCCTTTCATGTCTAAGTTCAAATATCCTTTTCTCAAAAAGGCTTTCCTTGACTTCCATGTTTAAGCAAGTTCCTTACATTTCTTCATAAAAACAACTCGTTTGTTACCTTTGTAACCTTTACTTCAATTTTCATGTTCACCTCTTTCACTGTCATTCCTAAGTCTAAACCCCCATCAATTCAAGTCTGGACTGTTCCTACCTTCCTACATTTTGTCCTCCACATTGCAACCGGAGTGAAGTTTAAAAATAAATAATGTCGTTTGTCCTAGTTAACAATCCTGGCTCTTCTATAAATAAGCATGTGTGATGATACGTGATAAAACTTCTCTGGGTCTCAATTCCCTTATTCATAAAATAGGAATGAACTGTGAGGGTCCATTTGCACGCAAATTTTTTTTCAATAAGTATGTACTATGGCAGTACATGATCCACAGCTGGTCGAATCTGCAGACTTGGAACCTTGGATATGGAGGGACGACTGTAAAGTGACGTGGATTTTTGACTGCGTGGGGCCTTGGCACCCCCAGCCTCTGCATCTTTCAAGGATCAACTCTAAGAGCACCTCTGTCACAGGCTTATTAAATGATTAAATGAGTACATATTTAAAAGCACTTAGAACAGTCCGAGTTCATAGTCAGTGCTGTATTTTAGTGTTTAACATATAATAACTAAAACTGCCATTACTTCTCATTAAACTTTAAGTAAAATCCAGACTTCTTTGCTATGAATCTCTAAGGCTCTACATCATCTTGTTTTCTTGACTCTCTCTTCAAACTGACTGCTTCAGACTCTTTTCCTTGCTCCCTATTCAGCCACACTGGCCTTTTCTTCCAGCCTTCTGGTCTGAAAACCTGCTTTACCAAAGCTGAGAATGCTCTTCGTCCAGGTCTTTGTTTAGTTCTCTTCTCACCAATTCAGGCTCTTCTGAAAAACCTTTCCTGGCCACTTTATCCCTTCCCCCTCCCCGACTCATACTTTTCTTCCTCTATCTCTATTGTTCTTTCCTTAACAGTTGCAATAACCTGCAATTATCTTATATATTGATTTATTCACTTGTTTCTCCCAGTCTCCCACACTCTCAAGTTACCTCCATCATATCAAGTACTTTGTGTGCCTGGTTTGCCTTTGTATTCTCATGATATAAAACGGTGCCTAACATATAGTAGGTGCTCCATAAATATTTGTTTATGGAGCAGAATTGCAAAATAGTCTTACAAGTGTACTTTACCATTGGTAGAATTATTGCCATTTCATTCTTCTTGGCTAATGCATAAAATCTATGCTGTAATTTAATCTCTTTAAATCAACTATAAGCACTTAGCTGGAATTAAGCAAATTCCAAATTTGCATGAATTGAGTACAAAGGATTGTTTTGACCTCTCAGAGTTGCTTGTTTCAGTGGTCTTTTATGTGTGTTTTCAGCGTCCTAGGTTATTTAAATGGCTCTGCGGTGTGATATTTTTCAGACAATACCATTTTTGTTAAATCATTATATAAAATTGCTATCTCTGGTCTTCCCTGATAGTTGGGATTTTAATTCTTCGCAATAGTTGAAGAAGATAAAGAATGAAGTAAGGCTGGGTGTTCTCTTAAGACCCTGTAGCCTAACATGCTTTGAGGAATGTATATTCTGATTCATGGTACATTTTACTAGTTGGTAAAAATGGACTGTAGTGATAGCCCACTGCAGTGTTACATGTAAAATGTAATTGGGAGCCCAAAGAAAGCCATTAGAAATCCAACTGAAATTGAGAATAGGAAATCTGCTCTGTGCTGATATATTTCCTCACCGCCCTCATCTCTGAGGTCTGATAGAAACTTAATCAAGCAAGGCTGGCCTAACAAGGAGGAAGTATTGCAAAAAAGCAAAGGAGTTGTCTCTTCTTACATGCTAAACAGAACAGTTCGCCATTATTAAGCAACTAAATAAATTTAAATAAAGGTAGGTGATTATTCAATGTGCAGATCATTCAAGATAAAGGTGAATATCAGAGAATGAGAGAAATTCTATTTAGAATCTTTGCTGTCCCTTTCTAAGATATGCAAATGTAGCAAACCTTTGAGTGCTTAAAGACAGAACCTAAGTTCAGTCCATCCCTCAATTCTTTCTTGGCCTAACCTAGTCTTAACCTCAGTACCTGGAATCTTGAAGAGGAAATCAAGCTCATCAATTGGTAGAAAATGAAAGGTGGAAAGCTTGATGGTTTGTTTTTAGGTAGTGTCACAATGTTCTCACTTCACGTTGGTCTCATCATATTATCTTGGCATCAAAATGGCTGCATCAAAGCAGCTTCATCAACAGATCATACCCTCAAAATAGAGAACAGGCACATTACCTCAGCTCAAGAGTAGTTGTTACACCATCTGCCTTTCTGAATATGCCTCACTGACTTCCATGGTAATTAAATCAAGTTGATTAGAACTCAGTAATGACCCGATTCCATGGAGAGCACATGGAGAGCTGTTTGTTTACATCAGTTATCAGAACAGGGTTACCAAACTGTAGAAGTAATTTAGGTGGCATTTTCTAAATAATGTAGATCCTACTTAAAGTAGAGTCACTGTGGTTAAGTGACTCATATTGGAATAATGAGCTCAAAACTATAATAAATAATGTCTGTAAAAGGAAGAGAAGGTGATAAAAGTAAAATATCTTAAGTTATAAAAGTTCTTCAGATGAATCAATTTAGTTAACTATTTATTGAGTGCCTACTATGTACCAGGCATTGGGGGTACAGCAGTGAGCAAAATGGACCGAAAAACTCCCTACCTTCATGGAGCTGCATTTGTGAGGGAAAGTCAGTAAAAATATTGAAAGTTAAATGTATACTATGTCAGAAAGTGGAAAGGGCTATGAAGAAGAATAATACGAGAAAGGGGAACATTTCACGTCTAATCTGTCACCAATTTCTGATGGTTTTATTGTCAAAATACATTCAGAATCCAACTACCCCTGCCCCTTTCACTACTCAGGCCAAGCCACCAATATATCTGGGAAGAATAATGCAGCAGCCTCCACATTGGCCATCCTGCTTTAACTTGGCCTCTTTCAGTTTATTCTTTTTTTTTCTTTTTTTAGGACCACAGCTGAGGCATATGGAGGTTCCCCGGCTGCCAGCCTACACCACAGCCACAGCAATGCCAGATCCGAGCCATGTCTATGACCTACACTACAGCTCACAGCAGTGCCAGATCCTTAACCCACTGATAGAGGCCAGGGATTGAACCCACATCCTCATGGATCCTAGTCGGGCTCATTAACTGCTGAACCACGAAGGGAACTCCCATTTTATTCTTAATACAGCTCCCAGAGTCATCCTGCTAAAAAGAAGTTAGATGATTTCCCTTGTCTCCTTTAAACTTCTCAGTGTTCACCAGGAATAAAGCTCAAGTCTTTATAGCAGCCACAGGTCATGCATTTATTGGTGCTTATTTGCGCTATGTGTTCATCTCTTATTACTCCTCTCTGCTCCAGCCCTATCGGCCTGCTTGCTCTTCATTGAACACTGGGCATCTCCTGCCTCAGGGCCTTTGCTCGTGCCTTCCCTCTGCCTAGAAATCTCTTATTCTTTTGCTTTGGGTGTCTCCTGATCTCAAATCACTTCTGGCATCTGCCTGGGACTGTGCTGACAGATATTTCGTAAAGCAGAACAAGCAGAATTTGACCCCAGTTATCACCTTTCACTGGTTTTGCTTGCCTTGCTATCAAGCATCTGTGCCACATTAAAAGGGTGGGAGGGAAGAATTGGGAACATGGTAATAACATATACATAGTACTATATAAAATAGATGATGATCGAGAACCTACTATATAGCACAGGAAAATCTACTCAATAGTTTGTAATAACCTATGTGGGAAAAAAGAATGGGTATATTAATGTGTATTTACTTTGCTGTATATCTTAAACTAATAGAATATTGTAAATCAACTATACTCCAATGAAATTACATTTTTAAAAAAGGGAGAAAGCCCAAGTTACATCTTGTCTTGATCTGTTCATGACTCCCAAGCAGTTACTCAACTACCAGTTTTCTCATTTTACTCTCACCTTGTTCAACGTATACTCTTATCTTCCTGGATCATGCCCTCGGCTCATTAGCACGAGGACCCTGCCTGTCTGTCCTGGTGATGCAAATTTGAACTACCTTGAATGCACCTTCCTTCTAACTCAATTCAGGAAATACTTCTAGCTGAAGGCTATCACCAAGCTCACCTGTGCCTCATCATAGCAGGCAGGATTTGGACATCAGTAGCTTCTGAAGGCAACTCCCATTATAATGTTGGTAATAAATATAAAAATGGATTTTGACAGAATTTTACCTTAGCCCTGGTAATGGCCTTTAGCATGGAGAGTGAAAGTTCTTTATGCAGCTCTCTACTGAAGAGGAGGAAATGTTAGTTTTTTTTGATATTCAGATTATTAATCATGCCATCAACTGGTAGGGTTATTAATAGGTGTGCTCTCTGCAGAGATCTGCACCTTTCTTGTCTATATCTTGCCCCACATTGTAACAGTGATAAATTCTGTTATCTTTCATTCTTTTTGGCCCTTTTATGCTGCTGGTCTTTGGCTGGTAAGATTAAAAATTCACGTATAGCCTTGGAGGAGGGAAGAAAACATGGTCCAGCTAGATTTCCAGAGTCTTTGGCTAACAAATAGTCTCATTTAAATATATATATATATGTATGTGTATATATATATATATATGTAAAATATAGAGAGAGACTCTGGTTGGGTCAGTTCGATTATTTCTAGTTTCCCATAATTTATAGCACAGCATCTCAATTCCTCTTTTACTTCCAATAGTCAATAATCCAATTATCTATTGCCATATATATAACAAACCATCCAAAACCTTAGTGGCATAAAACTAAAACCACTTTTTTACATACATGAAATTTGTCTTTAGGATTTTGCACAGCACACAGTAGGTTTGGCTTGTGTCTGCTCTAAGGTATCTAAGACCCTAGCTGGGAAGAAGGGAATGGCTGGTGGTGACCAAATGGCTGGGGACCGGGAATCATTTGGAGGCTTCTTCCTCCACAGGTTTGCTACTTGGATTGGGATGGGATGATTTGAACACTGGACTCAGCTGGGACAGACACTGTGAACTAATGTTTCTACCTTTGTCCTTTCTGTGTGGCTTGGGCTCCCCACAACATGGTTTTTATCACACGTGAAAATGTTGCTTAGTACTATTTAAAATAGGACTGCCAAGTGATGAAAAATAGCTTTCACAAATTTCATGTTCCAAAATCTCTTAGGCTCCCATTGAAGAAATTGTTACTCATAATAAAATTGTTACTCATATTCCAGTTGGGGTGCATCTCATGTTACTTGGCCTACAGAAGATTATAAGCGGTCAATATCAAGGCTGACTGCCAGAGGTAGGTGAACTGATAGGGCAGTAACTGTCAGATTTGTTACCTGGGGATGCAGGTTCATTTTTAATCTTTTAAAGGAGGTATAGAAATCATCATTGCAACTCAGAAAGAGCAACAGTGGGGACCATAGAGTGTAAGAATCATTAGATCAACACAAGTCACTAGCCCTTTAAGATAATACAGTGTGGGGAGGGACCAATTTTATGTACTAGTTAAGGATAGGTTTTGTAGCACAGCATGCAGATTCACATTCCTAGTTCTATCACTTAACAGGTATGCTCCCTTGGTTCTATAACATGGACTTATCAAATCCCTGATAAATCTGGACAGAATCATGGAAGAAATAACAATTCCTGATGTTGACTTTCTTGATTAACATAGAATCTTTAAATGTGACTAAGATGAATCCAGTAATTTTTGTCAATTTTTATAACTGCTGAATTGCAAGAAAGTGCTGACTTAGAATCTTGAAATAATGAGTTTGTTGGGTTCTCATGAATTAATATGGTTGCAAACTGAATCACTTTGCTGTGAAGCAGAAATTAACACAACATTGTAAATCAACTATACTTCAAAAAATAAATTAAAAAATAATAGGATTGCAGGAATTTAACTGATTCAAGTATCTTCTTGAGGCTGAATAGTTAATTAACTGACAACTAAAATAACTTTATAGATTTATCTTTGAAGAATGCAATGTTAAATACTATAAGGTTATTTAACCCACTTTTGAGCTTACTGTAAATGAAATCACACAGTATACACCCATACCTGTCTGTTATCTTTCAACAATATGTCCTTGAGATTCATCCACATTGATGTGTGCTGTAGTTTAATAATTGTCATTGCAGTATAATATTCTACAATCTATTCTGCCGTTGAGCACTTTAAACATTTTTGGAGTTATTATGAATACTGATATTATAAAACATTCTTGTATATCTATTTGAGCCCAAAAGCACACCTTTTTATTGGGTATATATCTAGGAGTTTAACACTAGGTCGTGGGATATTTACATCTTGAACTTGACTAGTAATGCTGAATTGTTGTCCACTTGTCCTAATTTATACTATCATCAGCAGTGTGTGACAGTTTCCATTGATATTATCAGATTTAAAACAAAAATTTAAAACAAAAATTAGCCGTTCCAGTGCATCTTAGTCATACTGTGTTGTAGATTTACTTTACATTTCCAAGGTTATATAATGAGGTAGGGATCTTTTCCTATATTTAGTTTTATTCACTTGGATTTTCTTTTCTGTAAAATGCCTGTTTAAACTTTTTTTACATTTGAAAATTGGTTGTCTTTTTCTTATCGATTTGTAAAAGTTTTTTTGTATGAGACCTACATTAATTTTAGGTAATATAGTCACTGTTTCCCTCACCCTATGGCTTGCTTGTCACTCATTTAATGGTGTTTTTAGGTGAACTGAAGTTCAGTTTTGTTTTTTTTTCTCCAAATGGTAGCTTCTTTTTTTTTTATAACAATGAATTTTATTTCAATTATAGGTGTACAAAGATCATCACAAGTCAATGTGATAGGTTTTGTGTCCCAAACCCACAGTGCATCCCCCCACCCCCCAGATTGTCTTATTTGAAAAACCAAGGTTTTCCAAAGTCTGAGTCATTGTCTGTTCTTCAAAGAAATTCATTGTTTCTCTTTAGTTTCCACATGTAAGTGGTAGCATTGGGTGTTGCTGTCTAATTGTCTGACTGGTTTCATTTTACATGATAATATCTAGGTCCATCCATGTTGCTGTAAATGTTATTTTGTTCCTGAGTAATATTCCATTGTGTGTATGTACCATGTCTTCCCTATCTACTCCTCTGTCGATGGGCATTTAGGTTGTTTCCATGACCTGGCTTCTTCCCTCTCTAGCTGCTTTGGATGTAAAGTTAGGTTGTTTATGTGAGCTTTTTCTTGTTTCCTGAGGTAGGCTTGTATTGCTATACACTTTCCTCTTAGAACTGCTTTTGCTGCTTCCCAGAGGTTTTGGAGTGTCGTATCATTCTTGTCATTTGCTTCTAGGTATTTTTTAATTTCCTCTTTGATTCCTTCAGTGATCCATTGGTTGTTTAGTAGCATGTTGTACAGTCTCCATGTGTTTGTATTTTTTGCCATTTTTTTTTCCTGTTGTTGATTTCCAGTCATATAGCATTGTGGTCAGAGAAGATGCTTGATATGATTTCAATTTTCTTAAAGTTACTGAGGCTTGATTTGTAGCCCAGGATGTGCTCAGTCTTAGAGAATGTTCTGTGTGCACTTGAGAAGAATGTGTATTTTTTTGCTTTTGGATGGAATGTCCTATAAATATCTATTAAGTCCATCTGATCTGATGCTTCATTCAGGGCCTGTGTTTCCTTATTGATTTTCTGCCTGGATGACCTGTCCATTGCTGTAAGTGGGGTGTTAAATTCCCCCACTATGATTGTGTTATTGTTGATTTCTCCTTTTAAGGTTGTTAGCAGTTGCCTTATACATTGTGGTGATCCTATGTTGGGTGCATAGATATTTAAAATTATTTTATCTTCTTCTTGGATTAATCCTTTGATCATTATGTAGTGCCCTTCCTTGTCTCTTAAAATGTTCTTCATCTTAAAGTCTATTTTGTCTGTTAGGAGTATTGCTACTCCGGCTTTCTTTTGATGCCCATTTGCATGGAATATTTTCTTCCATCCTCTCACTTTCCATTTGTATGTGTCTCTAGAAGTGAAGTGGGTCTCTTGAAGACAACATATATACGGGTGTTGTTTTTGTATCCATTCGGCTAGTCTATGTCTTTTGGTTGGGGCATTCAGTCCATTAACATTTAAGGTAATTACTGATATATATGTTCTTATTGCCATTGTATTAACTGTTTGGGGTTTTTGTTGCTCTTTTTTTTTTTTTTACCCTGAAGTTTTGATATAGGAGTCTATATACAAATGAGATTAAGTTGTTGGTTTCTTAACTGAACATGCGTCTCCAGTGACCTGCATTTGTGCTCTCTTCTCATGATTTCTGATTTTGGTAGCATAATTGTGCATGGATGATTTAGTATCTTTACTGTATATATGCCTTTCCTGGTGAGCCTTGTCCTTTGTGGTGTTTTTGTTTCTGGTTGTGGCCTTTTCTTTTCTGCCTAGAGAAGTTCCTTTAAGATTTGTTGTAAAGCTGGTTTAGTGTTGCAGAAATCTCTTAGCTTTTGCTTATCTGTAAAGGTTTTGATCTCTCCTTCAAATCTGAATGAGAGCCTTGCAGGGTAAAGCAATCTTGGTTGAAAGTTTTTCCCTTTCATCACATTAAGTATATCATGCCACTCCCTTCTGGCCTGCAGAGTTTCAGCTGAAAAATCTGCCGATAACCTTATCGGGGTTCCCCTGTATGTCATTTGTTTCTTTTCCCTGGCTGCTTTCAAAATTTTCTCTTTGTCTTTAATTTTGGTTATTTTGATTAATAGGTGTCTCGGGGTGTTCCACCTTGGGTTTATTTTATATGGTACTCGTTGGGCACTTCCTGGATTTGACTGAGTGGTTCCTTTCCCATATTAGGGAAGTTTTCAGCTATTATCTCTTCAAATATTTTTTCTGTCCCCTTCTCTCTCTCTTCTCCCTCTGGCACCCCTATAATACGGATGTTGGTGCATTTAACATTATCCCAGAGTTCTCTGAGACTCAGCTCATTTCCTTTCAATCTTTTATCTCTTTTCTCTTCCGCATTAGTGATTTCCACTAATCTGTCCTCTACCTCGCCAATTCATTCTTCTGCCTCCTGTATTCTATTGTTGGCTGCTTCTAATGAATTTTTTATTTCAGTTATTGTATTTTGCATCTCTTCTTGTTTAATTTTTACAGCTTGTATTTCTTTGCTCAGTGTTTCCTGTAAATTATCAGTCTTTGCCTCCAGTTTATTTCCAATGCCTTGCATCATCTTTAGCATCAACAGTCTAAAGTCTCTTTCTGGGAGGCTGATAATCTCCTTATCACTTAGCTGTTTTTCTGGGCTTTTCTCTTTCTCCCTTATCTGAGTTAGAGTTTTCTGTCTTTTCATTTTTATAGGTTTTTGGTGTGGTGACCTTTTTGCTGACAATAGAGTTGTAGCCTCTTTTAGTTCTGGCGTTTGCCTCTCCTGTGGCTAAAGTTGGTATGGGGGAGGCTTGCTGTAGGCTTCCTGATGGGAGGGACTGATGCCTGCCCACTGGTAGGTGGGGTTGATTCTTATCCCTCTGATGGGTGGGGCTTTGTCTCTGGATGAGATTAGAGGCTGGCTGTGTGCCTGAGGGGTCTTTAGGCACCCTATTTACTGATGGGTGTGGCTGTGATCCCACCTGGATTATTGTTTGGCCTGGGGCTTCTCAGCGCTGATGGGAGGGTCCAGATTTTCCCAGAAATGGCCACCTCCAGAGAAATGCAGGCTGATGAATGTTCCTGAGAGCCTTGCCTCCAATGCCGTTCCCCCACAACAAGCCACAGTCACCCCTATTTTCCCAGGAGATCCTCCAAGAATTGCAGTCAGGGAGCTCCCTTTGTGGCTCAGTGGTTAACGAATCTGACTAAGAACCATGAGGTCGTGGGTTCAATCCCTGGCCTTGCTCAGTGGGTTAAGGATATGGCGTTGCCATGAGCTGTGGTGTAGGTTGCCGACACGGCTCGGATCCTGCATTGCTGTGGCTGTGGCGAAGGCCAGCAGCTACAGCTCCTATTAGACCCCTAGCCTGGGAACCTCCATGTGCCACGGGTGCGGCTCTACATAAAAAAAGGCAAAAAGACAAAAAAAAAAAAAAAGAAAAAAGAATTGAATTCAGGTTCCACCTGGATTCCTATGGAGACTGCTTTGCCCTGGGACTCAGTGCACATGAAAGTCTGTGGGTGCCTTTCAAGAATGGGGTCTCTGTTTGCCCCAGTCCCGTGGAGCTCCTGCACACAAGCCCCACTGGCCTTCAATGCCAGATGCTCCGGGGGCTCTTTCTCCCTGTGCCTGATCCCCAGGAGTGGGGTTTTGACGTGGGGCTCAGAACTCTCAGTCGTGTAGCTGAGTCTCTGTGATGCAGTTTCTTTCCAGTCTGTGGGGCTTCCCACCCGGGAGGTATGGGGTTGCTTCTATTGCGTAATTGCCCCTCCTACCTCTTGATGTGGTCTCCTCTTTGTCTTCTGGAGTAGAATATCTTTTTTGAAAGTCTACAGTCCATTTGGTTGAAGGCTGCTTGGCATTTGGTTGTAGCTTTGTTGTTTTTTGGGAGAAAAGTTGAGCTCCAGTCCTTCTATTCTGCCATCTTAATCCAATCTGAAGTTCATTTTTATTACTGAAGTTCTTGGAGTTTCCGTCATGGCTCAAAAAAAAAAAAAAAAAAAAAAAAAGGGAATGGATAAAGGAAAGAGAGAATAGAAAAACTACCAAAAATCTAATTAAATTAGATTGCATTGAATTAAGAACTTCAATTCTTTTTTTTTTTTTTTTGTCTTTTTAGGTCCGTACCTGTGGCATATGGAGGTTCCCAGGCTAGGGGTTGAATTGGAGCTATAGCTGCCAGCCTATGCCACAGCCACGGCAACACCTGATCTGAGCCATGAACTACACCATAGCTCATGGCAACACTGGATCCTTAACTGTCTGAGTGAGGCCAGGGATCAAATCTGTGACCTCATGGATACTAGTCAGATTCATTTCTGCTGAGCCACGATGGGAACTCCTTTTTTTTTTTCTGTCCTTTGTTTCATACATCATTTTCTATCTCAAAGTCATGAAGATATCCTATATTATCACCAAAAGCTTTATTATTTTGTCTTTACACTTAGGTCTATAACAGATTTGAAATTAACATTTTGTGTGGTGTGAGGTGGGTTCCAATTTCATTTTTTCCCATATGTTTACCCAGTTGTACAAATGCCATTTATAAAAAAAAAATCTTCGTTCTCACTGCTCTGCAGTGTCACTTCTTTCATAATGTGTTTTTATATGTATGGGTCTATGTCTGTTCTTTCTGATCTTTTATCGTTGATTGTTTTGGATAACTTTTCCTCAATATCATAACCCCTTCATTACCTTAGTTTTATGTTGTGTTGCTATCCAGCCATGAAAATCCTTGCACCTTATTCTTTCCTTTTGGAATGTCTAGAACATAGACAATTCTTAGACCTTGCCTTAACATATAAATCTTAGAATCAGCTTGTCAAGCCACACACACAATCTGTTGGTATTTTGATTGAGATTGTGTTGAGCCTATAGATCATTCTGAGGAGAATTAAATCTTTGTAACACTGATTCTATGAACACAGTAGATACCCTATTTCTTTAGGTTTTCTCTCATTTGTTCAATCAAGTTTCACAGTTTACTCCATAGATATTTCATATCTTTGATTAATTTTTCCTTAGGTACTTAATATTTTTGTTGCTATTTTCGATCATATTTAAAGAATTGCTTAAAATAAATAGTTTTAGTGAAGTATGACATCAAAGAGAAACATGCATAAAGTACAAGTATACAATTGAATGGATTATCACAAGAACATATCCTGGTTATTACACTGAAATCAAGAAACAGAACATTGCTCTTGCCTTAGAAGCCATCCATGTGCCCTTCACAGTTAGGATTTCTCCTCTCTTCTCCCAAGGTTTCCTTTAATCTAATTTCTAATAAACAAGTTTTACATGTTGGAATTTTATATAATTTTGACTGCATTATGCATTTTTTTATTTGGCTTTACTTCAATAGTATATTTTTGATATTTATCCATGTTCTTGGATATAGCAATAGTTTGTTTTCATTTTGGTTCAGATTTGCCCTACCTAATGACTCTTCTGTTAACAACTCTTCGTTATTGTGGCTTTTGAGAATTTATTCCACTTTTTTGGAATGACTTATTTAGTTAAATGACTTTTTCAACTCTAAAGCATACTCAGTGAATATACTGTAGGAAGTAATGTGGTTTTTTTTTTGTTTGTTTGTTTATTTTGCTCTTTTAAGGCTGCATCTGAGGCATATGGGAGTTCCCAGGCTTGGGGTCAAATCTCAGCTGTAGCTACTGGCCTATGCCACAGCTATAGCAATGCAGTATCCAAGCTGCGTCTGTAACTTAATACCACAGCTCAGGTCAATGGTGGATCCTTAACCCACTGAGCAAGGTCAGATATTGAACCCGCATCTCAAGGAGAGTAGTTGAGTTCTTAACCTGCTGAGCCACAATGGGAACTCTGGAACTGTTGTTTTAACATTTGATTTCAGGTTTTAACATTTGATTTAACATTTAATTGAATATGGTCTATACTCACCATAATTCTTGAACAGTTGTTCCTAGTCCAATAATACCATTTGGAACAAATTCTAGTTGTGCGTTATAATTGCATGAACCTAAAATGTGTTGTTATGAATGGACATGAGAGAGAGAGAGGCAGAAGTGGTGTCTTCAATAACTTCAGACTTCTGTGTTTCCACTTGCCTCCAATAAATCTCATGTTAGTCTTTATTTTGCCCTCTATTTTGTTTTTCTGTGCTGTTACTTTGTTTAGAAGTGCAGTTTGAATGTAAAAATCATAACCCCCCAAATGCTGAAAAGTTGTTATAAAAAATGACAGAATACCATATGATATCACTCATATAGAATCTAAAATATGATACAGATGAACTTACAAAACAGGAACAGACTCACAGACATAGAAAACAAACTTATGACTACCCAAGGGGGAAGGGGGAGGGATAAATTAGGAGTTTCAGATTAGCAAGTATAAACTACTATATATAAAATAGATAAACAACAAAGTCCTACTGTATAGCACAGGGAACTGTATTCAATATCCTATAATAAACCGTAATGGAAAAGAATATGAAAAACAATACATATGTGTATATAATTGAATCACTTTGTTGTACACCAGAAACTGAGACAAGATTGTAAATCATTGTACTTCAATTAAAAGATAAGTTGCTTAATTGAAAATGGTGTAGATAGAGGAGTTCCCATTGTGAATCAGTAGGTAAAGAACCTGACATAGTGTCTGTGAAGTCAGTCCCTGGCTTCACTTAGTGGGTTAAGGATTTGGTGTTGCTGCAAGCTCTGGTAGTGTAGGTCTCAGATGCTGCTCCAATTTGACCCCTAGCCTGGGAACTTCCATATGCCTCAGGTGTAGACATGAAAAAGAAAAAGAAAAGAAAAAAATGGTGCAGAAAGGAAAAAGAATGAATACAATAAATCTTATATCACATTACATTTTATGTGCACTGCTTTTTAACTATTGCTTTTCACTTATATAAACTTGTTTTCATTGTTTACTTGATACATATTCTATTGATGAGTATTGTTTGGGTCTTTATGATTAGAATAAAATGCATTAGTTTTTCCATTAAAACTAATAAAATATTTTTTATCAAATGTTTTTGCTTCAATGGCTGTGATATTTATTGACAAATTATATCGACTTATGATGAGAAGTATATATTTGGTCTTCTACTGCTCTGGGCACATAGCTCTTAAAACTCTGGACACTTCCTAAGTGATGAGACCTCACCTAAGGATGGGACCTGGTTGTCAGGAAAACCATGCAATCAGAATGGGAACGTTCCAACCCACGGAGAAGGGGAGAGGGATTGGAGGTTGACTAGATGGCCAATGGCCAATGATTTAATCAATCTACCTATGTAATGAAGGCGCCATAAAAACTTCAAAAGGACAAGGTTGGGAGAGGTTCTGTATGGTGAATACTTGGAGATTGGGTGAGAGTGGCACTCTGAGAGCACATGGCAGCTCTCCATCTTTTCCCCATACCTTGTCCTATGCCCTTCTTCCATTTGGCTATTCTTGACTTATATGCTTTTGTAATAAACCAATAAGGTAGTAAGTAAATGTTTCTCTGAGTTCTGTAAACCACTCTAGCAAGTTAACCCAATCTAAGGAGGGGTTCATTGGAAACTCCAATCTATACCTAGTTGGTCAGAAGCACAGGTGATAACTGAAGTTGAAGTTGGGTAGGGGTATAGTCTTGTAAGACTGAGCCCTTACTTAACCTATGGGATCTGATGCTGTCTTTGGGTTGGTAGCATTAGAATTGAGTTGATTTTTTTTCTTTTTTTGTCTTTTTAGGGCAGCAGGAGGTTCCCAAGCTAGGGGTGGAATCTGAGCTGCAGCTGCCGGCCTACACCACAGCCATAGCAACCTGAGATCTGAGCTGCATCTGTGACCTACACCACACAGCTCATGGCAACACCACATCCTTAACCCACTGAGTGAGGCCAGGGATGGAACCTGCGTCCTCATGGATAATAGTCAGGTTCGTTAAATGTTGAGCCACAATGGAAACTCCAGAATTGAGTTGATTTATAAAACACCCAACTGGTGTCTGAGAATTGCTTGGTAGTGTGGGGAACACCTTCCCCTCACCCCCACTGGAATAAGTGATCAGAGTCATTAGTAGCAGTGTTTTCAGGAATGAATTAAAGTCATTGAACAAAGGATGGTGTTTCTTTGTATGACTATACCACAACTTATCCATTTTATTGTTGATATACTTTATTACTGTTTTCCTATTCCTGGTAATTAAGAATGGTATTTCTATAAATATCCTGTACAAGTTGTTTGGTATACATGTACTCATATATCTGTTGGGTATAAACTTAGCGGTGGTTTTTCTGGATCACACACATGTGCAACTTTAATAGATAATAGCAAACATTTTTAAACCCTCTTCTACTAAATTATATTTCCACAGGCAGTGTATGAAAGTTATAGTGGCTATAATCTTTGCAAACACTTGATATTGTCAGTCTTTTAAATATTATCCATTCTGACAGGTGTGTAGTGATACTCCCTTGTGGTTTTAGCTTATATTTCCATGATTATTAAAAAGTTGAGTATCTTTTCACAAGTCTAGTGGCCATTTGGGTATTCTCTTTTGTTAAGTGTCTATTAGAGTCTCTTGCCCATTTGTCTGACAGGTATATTGTCTTGGCGTTCCTTATGCATTCTGGATACTAGCCTTTTGTCTGTTATTGGTGTTGCAGATATGTTCTCTTGTCATAGGACTTGCCTTTTCACTCTATTAATGGTGATTTTGATAAGCAGAAATAGTTAATTTATCGAAATCCACTCAGTGTATCAATCCTCCCTTTATGGTTAGTGGTTTTTTTGTGTTGTTAAATAAATCTTTGCCCACCTCAAGGTCACAAAGTTGTTTTCTAATGTTATCTTTGAGATGCTTGATTGCTTCACCTTTCACATTTAGATCTGCTATCCCCCTGGAATTGATTTTTTTTGTGTGGTGTGAAGTAAGGGTCAGGTTTCATTGTTTTTCATATGGATATCCAATTGGTTCAGCACCTTCTTTTGAAAATATGACCCTTTCTTATTGCTTTAAAGTGTCACATTTGTCACAAATCAAATGACCATATATGCATGAGTTTTTTTCTGGACTCTCTACCCCTCAATTGATCTGTTTGTTTATTATTGTATTAGCACACTGGCTTAATTCCTATAGCTTTCTAATAAGCCCTGATAATTGATAGAATAAATCTCCGATTTGGGCTTCTTTATGTTTATCTTGGCTATTTTTGGTCTGTTGCATTTTATTAAAACTTGAGTGCAGGTGGTCATTACACCAAACATACACACACACACTGCTTGAATTTTGAATGGAACTGCATTGAAAATATAGTTTAATTTGGGAAGATAGATATGGTACATCCTTTTATTTATTTAGATCTTTAATTTCTTCTAATAATATTTTTTTGTATAGAAGACGTATCTTTTTAAAAATTATTTCTAAGTGTTTGACTTATAGATGCTATTGTAGATGATATTATTTCAAAGACTTCGTTTTTCCAGTTTTTCATGCTGGCACAGAGAAATACAACTGATTTTGGTCTGATAACCAGTGATCTTGCTAAATTCACTTATTAATTCTGATAACTTATTTGTAGATTCTTAATTCTCTGCATTCTCAGTTTTATTGTTTGTGAATAATGACAGCTTTGTTTCTTTGGGATTCCCCTCTTTCTAAGGGTAAAGACTTTTGAGGCTCCATCCCAAAGTAAAAGGTGATTTACCAAGTTTCCCAGCCTTGATGGGTCTTGCACTGTTACTTTTGTCTCCCCGGTCCTCTGATTATGGGGGTTCAGGCTAATTGTGCAGCTCAGCATCTCAGCTACCCATTATAGATAGACAAATGTTAATAGGCAAAAGCAGTCCACCAACTGTGGGTTCTCTCCCCTTTGGCCTGGATATTCCTCACCCTCTTGTTAGCTCTCTGATGCTTTTAAGTGGCTGTTTTAAAATGATTTCATCTAATATTTCCCAGTTTGTCTTCCGTGAAAAAATTGGTATTGATTACCAAGTCAACTGTTATCGAAAGCAAAGGTTTATTAGATGTTTTTCCAAGGCAGCCTTGGGAGAGAAAGGGTGCTGAGCCTGAGGACTAAATTCTGTTGTTTCTTTGGGAGAAGAGTGCTGAGTCACGTGTGAAGAGAGCTGACAGAGCCAGGTCAGAATGACCTGCTGGCTTTGGCTGTACTCTGGGGTTACATTCATCATGGATAAAAAGCCAAAATTGTAGAACTCTGTGTACTGGGGATGGTATAAGGAGTACTTCTGGGTTCTTATCTATGCTAAACACAGTGACTGGAGTTTTCCCAACTGCTTCTCTCTCAAGCATCCATCCATTTTCATTTTTAATTCCCGAGACTGTAACGGCACATGGGAATCAGTTCAAAGAAGTAACTTCGAGTTCTAAGTTGTATAGTTTAGACAAGTAGGTATAACGAGAAGGCGTTTTACATGTTCAGGGGCCAGGGACATCATTTGTTGAGAAGGCTTATTTTAGAGCACTTGCCATGTCAGATCTTATAGTAGTGGGAACACAGAAATAGCTCTGTTCTATACATACCTTACTTGAAATAATATTCATTATTGAGGATTTTAACTATAGTAATTCTGGGCTGGGATTTCACTGTATAGCACGCATTCCTGTGAGAGTCCATCTGAAAAGTGTTATGAAACCTTGCACTAGGTGGCCTGCCCAAGCCCAGTGCTGAACCAGGCTGTGTACCGTGACTGAGCCTTCTCCAAATGTGCCTCCCCTTGTCTTTTACTTTTCCCTTGTTTGAAAAATACCTATTTCCTTAGGAAATATTACCTCTTCACAATTTTTTTTCTACAAAAAAAGATAAAATCCTTCACTGCTGATAGAGCTGAAGGATCAGCAATCAATTTAAATTTTCACATGAAAATGGCTGGAGGCCTCTGGGAGTCTCCAGTTCCAGCATTCATTCAGTTTTAGTTGATTCAGGGACACTTGAACACTGGAGTCAGCTTTTCCCTTTCTTTGCTCTTTAAGAGTCCAGGACTTTGTACATTCTTCATTAGCTTTTATGAAAACGCAGATTTTAAGTGTATAAGCATTTCCCACAGAGTGGTGTTTTACTGCCTTATTAGAGGCAGCATCTTAAGGCAAATGAATATTTTCAAAAAAGCTTACTTGCTATAAAATTAAAAACAGTCTGGCTTAGGTTATTACTAATACTACATGATAAAAACTTCCGGATGAACTGCCATTGCTAATATTTTTCAAGTAAGATCCAAGCTAAAGATTGTCCATATTATTAGAACTCTTGATAAGAACCTACTGTTTTAAACCAACTGTTAGAAATAAATCTTTAATCAGTAGTTATCAATACAATATAAAGCAGTATATCGGAATGCAGAAAAATCTTTTCAGGGCATAAGAGCAATTTTAATAAAATTATAATAAGATGAGTAAAAACATAATAAGAGGGAATATATAACAACAATAACCATCACCACATATGACTCAGATAAAAAAAATCACTCATGCATTATGCCTTTTTCCTCTTCCACCAGAAATTAATTTAATTAAATGGGTAAAACCTTGAATGTAATTGATTTTTTCTTTTCTTTTTTTTTTTTTTGTCTTTTTAGAGCTGCACCTGTGGCACATGGAGGTTCCTAGGCTAGAGATTGAATCAGAACTGCAGCTGCGGGCCTACACCACAGCTATAGCAATGCTCGGGATCTGAGCTGTGTCTGTGTCCTACAGCACAGCTCACGGCAATGCCAGATCCTTAACTCACTGAGTTAGGCCAGGGATTGAACCCCTATCTTAATGGATACTAGTCAGGTTCGTTAACCATTGAGCCATCATGGGAACTCCTGAATGTAATCACTCTGCTGCCTAAGAAAGCCCCCTCTGTTTTATACAGTAGTGAATAAACATAAATAGTAAGGCAGGTCAGAGGGAAAACTGAATGCATTTATATTTATATTTTTAGTTGGTTTAAAACGGCTTATAAATTTTGTGGCCTTGAAAAATAGCAAATATTCTACAGCCATATTTTATGCTGTTGACTTGATATTTCCATACAATTGAATAAATCCTGGATGTGTTTTTGGTTTGCTATTAATTCTTCCAGAATATTCACAAATAAAGGTTCTCAACTGAGAAGACCGAACTGATATCATCAGAAGGTAGAAAGACATGATTCTCAGATGAAAGTGCTTAAATGTCAGAACAGTGAAAAGCATTGGCATAGTACCTTAAGAATCAAACTACAGAGAAATGTGAATAAAGTACAAAGAAAGAGATGGTAGAAAAATATCCCAAATGAAGTTTCCTTAGAATAGCACTATGTGCAGTGTCAACATATGACAGGTATTACTGTTGTGCTGTATTGAGATACCTTGAGGAAAAATGTTGGGATTACATTCTGTTTGTTTATTTGTTTTTGCTTTTTAGGGCCGCAGGTCTGGCATATGGAAGTTCCCAGGCTAAGGGTCCATTAGCTGCTGGTCTATAGCACAGCCATAGCAATGTGGGATCCGAGCCCCAGCTGCAACCTATACCACAGCTCATGGCAGCGCTGGATCCCCCACCCACTGAGGCCAGGGATCGAACTACATCCTCATGGATACTAGTTGGATTTGTTTCCACTGCACCACAACGGGAACTCCCTACATTCACTTTAATTAAAATCAGATTTTTATGGTTTGTAGCTCCTGTGACATATAGAGACATACTTCCACTACACTTGATAAAATAGGCTCCTTTTGGAATCAAGGAAAGGGAGGAAGACAAGGAAAAGAGAAAAGCAACTCCAAGATTCATGTAAATATTAATACTTTTTCAGATTATAAACTATTACTTCAGACACTCAGACAACTATTATTTCTATTACTTCACAGTGTCTTCCAAGGATTTCTTGCTGGACAAAGTGAAAATTAGATACTCAAACAGGCTTTCTTCTATCACCGTGAAATCCCCACAAATTTCTTTGAAGGATACCTTAATAAGTATGACTAGAAGAGGGGACTGCTACATGGCGGTTGTTGAAGATACAGACATGACCAAAGCACAGTTCTTTTCTTCAAAGTACTACGACTAGTTGGAAAATAATTTAAAACACAATCGGCCCTCTCTACAAAAGAAGTTTATACAAAGGGGAGACTTAGGGGAATAGCGGGGGCGGGGGTGGGGGGTAGGTAGGGTGGGGCAGGTGTAGGAAAGGCATGGGGTGGGGCCCAGATAAAGGTGCCCTTGAGCTAAATACCTAAGGAATTAGTCAGGAATTAGAAATTAGTCAGGAAGGGGAGAGAAGGCATTCCGAGAGGCAGGTAAGTGCATAGACCTAGAGGTGTTCAGCAGTTCAGAGCTGCACAGAGAGCACAAATGTATGATACCGGCAATGACTAGTGAGAGGGGTGGAGAAAATGCTCATTGAGGATGACAGGCTGATGATTCTGATGTTGTCCTGAGGGCCATGGGGACACATTTAAAAGTTCTGAATAGAAGCATAAAATGATTCCATTTATACTTTATTTTTATTTTTTTTTGAAAAGATGCCTTTTTAAAAAAATTAATATTATGAAAGTGTAGTTCATTTACAATGTTTCTTCTAGTTCTGTTGTACAGCAAGGTGACCCAATCACACACATTTCCCTGTGTACAGTAGGGTCCCATTCCAAATAGTTTGCATCCAAAAAACCCCTAAAATGCCCATCCATCCCACTCCCCCCCCCCACGGGGGGGCCATTTGATCTTTAGAATAACCATTTTCTCTGCCCTGTTGAGAGCTGACTGGAAGAAACAAGACTAGAGGAGGGAAACTGATTGGCAGCAGGCCATTGTCAGAAACCAAGATTTGAATAAGGACAGAGTTGTATAGAAAGGTGTGATGGTAATTACCAAATTTCAGACCGGAGTTATGGTGGTTTAATTTGCTAGGGCAGGAAACAAAGATTTAGGAAGGAAGGTAATTATTGAACTTTGGACTTGCTGTGTTTATGGTCCTGGGTGATACCTTGGTTCATTTTACAGGTAGAGGACAGGTAGAGGGTGGAATGGCTTGACACTGCTCTCAAAGGCAGAGGGATATGCAGCCAGGTAAGCTGACAAAGTACCTCTCTGGAGGTCATTCATCACCTGCACCTGAAGTTTAGGAGACTGAGTAGCCTTCCCCCTTTCCGCGCAGTGTCCATGTCAATCCCATCTCCTAGCACTGCAACAAACGTGGCTTTTAAAAGAAAAATATCCCTTGGAAGTTTAGTGGGCTGCTAGTCACTCTCAACCTCATGGTAAATAGAGCAATTAATAATTAGCTGAGCTGATCTCAGGTTTGGAGGAAATGGGAGGAACTAGTTTAGGGATATGGGGGAAAATGTAAATACTGGTTGGTGGCAGTTAGGCAGCTGGAGATGCATGATGCCACCCGATTTAGGAGATTAGGGCAAATAAAAACCAAGTTCCAGGAGGAACAAGTCCAGATAGGGAGGTGAGAGAACTCAATTACAACACTTTGAATTTTTTCTTAGAAGGTCCTCTTTGCTCTACTGCTTATAATCTCCAACAATTGGAGTACAGTTGAAGGAACCTAACAGTTATGTCCTAAGCGCTTGTAATTTAAGGTAGGTACAACTGTGTATCTGTGAGTTCATTTTACAGATGAAATCCCTGAGGCTTATAGAGTCGAATAACCTGCTTAGCACCAGAGCCAGGTCTCTCTGCCTAAAAGTCCACAGTACTCTTTCTGCTTTATCATATTGGATCCTGAGACAGGAGAGGAAAAGAAAATTAATAGATGAGCACAGGTATTAGAGGGAAAGAGTGAGGAATATTATTTAAATGTGTTTGATGAATATAAACACATCTTGGAAAAGATGAATCCATAACTTCTTATTGCAGTGTCTGTATTCAAGCCTCTTCCCGGATCCTCAGATCTCAAACCGGGTCTCTGAGGATAGCATTTAAAATAAGCCAAATCATGGAGTTCCCATTGTGGTTCAGCAGGTTAAGAACCCAACTAGTATCCATGAGCATACAGATTCAATCTCTGGCCTTGCTCAGTGGGTTAAGGATCCAGCGTTGCTGTGAGCTGTGTCATAGGTTGTGGATGTGGCTTGGAACTGGTATTGCTGTGACTGTCCCACTCTGATTTGATGCCTAGCCTGGGAACATCCATATGCTATGGGTGGGGCCCTAAAAGGACAAAAAATAAAATAAGCCAAATCTGAAAATCATGATTTTACTTCCTTAAAATGCCAGTTAATTACTGGTTGTAAGCTTTCCTTCCAGTGGCTTTGTTTCCAGAATTATCTAACATTGTGGAAGCATACTGACACCACTACATTTTGAGAATATGTAGACTAGAGGGTTTATAATTTTAAATGTACTTACATTTCATGATCTCATTCAATCCTCACATCAGTCCTACAAGTGACGTGTTTGTTTATTTTATTTTTTTTAATTTCAGAGTTGAGGAAATGGAAGATCAGGGAAGTTAAGTGACTTACTCAGAACAGCATAGCTAGCAAAAGTTGGTGCCAGTACTAGAAAAAGCAAGTCTTTGGGCTTATTAGCGCGCGCGCGCGCGCGCGCGCGCGCGAGAGAGAGAGAGAGAGAGAGAGAGAGAGAGAGAGAGAGAGAGAGAGAGAGGGAGAGAGGGAGAGGGAATATGAAGGGGAGGGAGAGACTATATAGTAAAAGACTGCAAAGTAAGATTCAGTAAAAATCCAGGAACCAACAACTTCTTTGCTTTTAAATGCATCATTTATGTCTTTTAGATATTCATTCTTTTCTTTGGTCCAACTTTCCTCAAAGATCCTCCAATCCTTCATTGAAGCACCACTGATGTAGCCACACAGGGTGTCATTGAAGGGTCCTGGAGGCTGGGAAATTAATGGAGCCCAGAAGCCCACTGCACTGAAGTCAAGAACAGCACCAAAGTTACGATTTTCTTGCTGGTGAAGAGCTGAGCTTGCTGCATGGTCTAAAACAGACCCACCAAACGATGCTACTTGATGCAAACGACAGCAGCTGTGAAGGGCAGACATGTGAGGCTATCTCCAAGGGGGCAGAATTCTTAACATTCCTTGGATTAAATTCCTTCTACCTATCAGCTTTAGTGGGTGCCAGTCAGTGTCTGAGTTTTTCAAAGCGCAGATGCTTGATCTTTACCAAGTGTTTCAGCCTTCAGACCCTTCCAGGGCTTTCCTTCAGCAGTTCCGCACTTCTCAGGAAGTGTTTATTTCTGCTAATTGATTGCTGTTGACAAGGATTAAGTGGCTGTTCTGTCTTTGGAGAGGAGTAAAGCTGGCACCCAGGGATACCTACAAAGCTCAGTGACACCTTTCCCCTGGTTGTCTTGCCTACCACTGCCATTGAAAGCAGGCTAATTAGTTAGTTCTAGAAATATCCATTTAAATATGTACTAGCCAAATTAAAATATCTTCATAATACAGCTTTCCAGGCACAGAGAGAACATTGATCCTAATGTCTCTTTCTCTTTGAATGCCATGGTTTTTTTAAAAAAAATCAGTTTTAGTCAAATACACAAAGTAAATTTTTAAAATTTGTCAAAGCACGAAATAGATAAGTAATGGCAAAATAGTTAAAACTCTGCACTTGCAGCAGACTCAGGGTCATTACTTTTGATGAATATTTTCCTTTTTAAGAGGAGTAGCTAATATAAGTAAGTAGACCAAAGAGGATAGTTAAAATATATCCATATATTGCCTTTTGTTAAGATCTTTAACCCTGGAAAATCATGTCCATAATCATAGCTCATTATCTTAATTAGATCTGTCCTATATTATCTCACAATTTATTCTCATTACTTCATAGGTGATCAGCCTTTCGAAAAGCATGTGAGCAGAATTTTCTGATTTTTATGGTGATAGTGTCTGTCTTCTCTCTCAAACTCTATTTAGATCTTTGGGGTGTTATAATGGTGATGCTATATTTAATCAAAAGTTACATTAGAAATATATTAATATTCATTCTGATGAATGAGCACAGGATTAACTCAAGCATTAAAATCTCTATAATGGCTAATGAGGTGAACTATGCTGAGATGCTCATAAAAACAGAGACGAATCATAAAATAACTAGAAGTCCGATGCTTCCCTGTCTATTGTCATACTCTGTGTACAGGCAGCAGGCCTCTTCAGTAGTAAGTCATTTCCATGTGTGCTTGCCCAGGAGTGTGATGGCACCTGATGTACTTGACCCACCACACTACCCTCCGTCTCCAACCCCTTAAGGAGTCAAAATTCTGTTACCAGAAACCTATACCTTCCCTCTTTTTCTCTCTCTCTCATTCAGGTTAAAAACACAAGGGATAGCTGTGTTTCTAATAACTTGTCAGTTAAAATGGGATTATAAGCTTTTGAGGTAGGAAATAAGTACTGCACTTTCAGTTTTTTAGCTTATAGATCTGGAGAAAAAATATAATTAAGGAAGGCAGAATTGTAACTAATTGTGCAAAATAGGGGAAATTGCAAAATTAAGGTTAACAACTTTTTGTGAGGAGAATTCTAAGACATTAAGAGCATAAAATGTTGAACAAATATAGACATTGTTGGGCAAATTCTGGGACCCTCTGGGGCAGGGTGGTTCTGTAGGGAGGGACAGTTGTGTAACAGGGCAGATAATTAAGATTATGGAAGTTTATTGTGGGAGAGGGCTTGCGCGGTGTAGTCATGGGCAGAGGACTAGTCCCAGCAGAGCAGGACAGGGCCTCAGTGAGGGTATCATGGCTGAGAAAACAGCAGTCTTCGTTGGCTACTGTTGGCGCTTTTCCAGACAACTGTTTCATGGCAAATGTGGTGGGTGAAAAAAGCAGAGAACAAAACCTAATTTTGTTGTACCCTAGAGGTATCCTTGGAAGAGAGGAAAATACCATGTGGTAGATAGAGCTCTGAGCTGAATCAGAAATCATTTCCATTCCTGCTTTGCCTATGAGAAACTAAGCAAATTTCTTTGGGCCTCAGATTTCTTCTTTCAGAAACTAGGAGGTTGGAATAAATAGAAATCACTATGATCCTTCCAACTTTAGCATTCTGGGAAACTTGTGGAGAGTCTTAAATTTCTCCCATATATACGGTGTCATGATAACAGCAAAAATCCACCAGATTTGGTGGATTGATTGCAAAAATGGTGTCAGGCATTTCCCTCTCAGTATCTGCCTCCCTCTCAATTGACTCCATCAAGAGGTGGGGTCTATACCTGCTCTCTTTAATGTGATCTGGCCTTGTACTTTGCCTTGACTTACAATATAGGGTGGAATTGATGGTGTTCCATTCCAAAGAAGTTCTGTGCTCTTTTGTTCTCTCTCTCTTTGTCTCACTCTTTCTGTCTCTTTCTCTCAGACTCCTGCCTCTAACATGAGGACAAAATTAGTCCTTACCAGAACCTGAGGCATTTGTTGTTGAGCCCAGAGTACCAGCTAGTAGAAGAAGGAGCAACAGCTGCCATCAGCACAGTATCAACACACCCATTTGATATAGCAGTGAATTCACTGGAGGTATGTGAGAAACAAGTGGAGGAAAGCTGAATCATTTCAGCCAAGGCCAGTTGTTTCAGCAAGTCCCCAGCTGATCTGAGTTGACCACAAACACATGAATGAACCCAGCCCAGGTCACTAGAGCTGCGTGGTCCCTCTACACTTGTGAGAAATAATGAATGGTTCTTATGCCAAAAAGTTTCGGGATAGTTTGTAAAATTTTTAAAAGCCGAGACATGAGACTAAGCTGATGAGACTTTTTGGGCTTCACCCTCCACTTGTTTACTCAAGAAGCCAGTTCCTGGTAAAGTCCTTTCTCTCTGATGCTCTTTCTTGGGGCCCTTAGGCAATGTTTCGTAAGTGCAGGTTTGAAGTCTGGTGATCAGTCAAATAGCCCTCTCAGTCCTACCCCCAGTTCTGCTGGACACTGCTATTTCAACTGGGTGTGTTGATACTGCGCTGACCACAGCTATTGCTCCTTCTGCCAGCTGGTACTCTGGCCTCAACAGCAAATGCTTCCAGGTGCTAAAGTTTTGTCAAGGGAAGAGTGACAAAGTTACAGAAATGCCTTGTATGTTCTGTTACATGATTATCAAAGCTGTGTCAATATACCTAGTATCTTGAAGAATTTAAATTAAATATATTTTGGGTTTTATTTATAGTTCCTTGTCTTCCTAGGGCTTAGAGACTGGGCCAGAGAAAGAAATGAGTGAAGATTACTAATGTATTATGCAATATAAACCCTATCCTCATTCTGTCCACAAAATTTTTAGCAGGGGTTCTGGTGATGACTAAACTTTTTGGTGTAAATGAATGGAGAAGAATGGGTATGAAAAGGTTCTGTCAGTAGCTGAGTTAGAGTGAACTGCAAATGTGAAGATATTATGTACAAAGATGCACATTTTAAGAAGAAATAGCTGATGCATAAGTGACACTTAAGTAACTACCTCTTGGCTCCCAATGTTCCTCTCTGGACACAAGAAGCAGATTTCAAAACATACGCAATGGGATATCCTAGCTTCATCCTGGGCCAGAATTTGAACTCATTTGGGTATATTTCCATATAGGGATGTGGCAGACTTCTAGAAGTGTATTTACTGGGAGTACAAAGGAGCCTCCTAGGAAACACTCATCCTTAGGAAGGAAAGTGTTGCCAAAAGTTCAAACAACAGCAGGACAAAATTCACCCAACAGCAAAGCCTTAGTCACTGAAGGGGAGAAGCGTTCTGAGCATAACATGGCATCTTAATCTAGGATATGCTGTGATAATAAATAAACCCTTGAATCCTAGTGACTGTACACAAATAATACATATTTCTCCCTCACTCAGAATTTGATGCCCTCCTCTCTTTTTCACAGCTTTATTGAGATATAATTGACATATAACAGTGTGTAAGTTAAGCTTAAAAGTGTACATGTTAATTTGACATACTTATATGCTGAGAAATGATTACTAACACAGTATCAACTAATAGCCTCATCATTTTTAAGTACCATTTCCTTTATATACTGAGAGCATTTAAGATTTACTCTTCTAGCAACTTTCAGTATTATTAACTATCATCACTATGACCCTTCTCCATCTTGTAGCTACACCATCTGCATCACATAGCCTCCAAGGTCACCAGAGCAGGGAAAAGGAAAGAACAGGAGAGGATTCAGGCAGAAAGTTACATATCCCTTTTGCTCACCTTCTACGGGCATGATCTGATTTTAGATAGGTGCATGGGGCTCGGAAATGTAGGAAAACACATTCATATAGGTAGGCGCTTATAGTCTCTCCATTGTCTGCCTTTCTAGTCATCAAATTTCCAGCTACTCCCTTATTCACACACATAGGACATCTCAACCCAGCCTTATGGGAGACATCCCAAAGTTCAATGCAGTCACTACATCAAGCTCTATGAAATACATGGGTCTGTTTGCCAGGTCCATGTGAAGCTCATCGTGATCAAGTGACCTATGAACTAAAAGGAAAATTGTACAGACTTTCTGCCTCTACTGGATATGTATTGGTGGCAAGAGGGAGGATAACCATGGTACATATTCCTACTGGGAAAGGGTAAGACTGAGGACATCCAGCAAGAGTGAAATCCCACTGGGAAGACATGGTGAAAGTTCTTCTCCCCGGAGGTAGTGTGTTCCTGGATTAGGCCTTAGTTCTTAGCCTTGAGAGCAGTTCTTTCATTCATTGTACTCCATGGCTGCAAGCTCTGCTCTCTGAGATGTTCTTTCTTTTCCATTATTCTTTTTAGCACCTCTAAAGTGGGTACTGGGGATCATGGTCTCCTTGGGAGTTGCAAAATTTTCTCAGCAACTTTCTTTCCCATGGCATACTGGGGACCCAAGAATTGCAAGTCTCAAAATGTTGATAGTTTTTTAAAGTGCAGACTCATGATTTATTTGGCAATACAGCTCCCTCACAGATATAGTAGGCTTCTGGTGTATTTGCTTCCAAAAAGCTTCATGTGCTGGTAATCATACCTAAAGTTCTTCTCTAGACAGAGTTCTACAATCTGCTTTGTTTCGTTGCTTCACACTTCCGTACATTTCTGTCAGTTTTACGGTGGCTGCCTTGAATATGCATGAATAATAGGTGGCAAAGTCACACATGTACCCTGATCCTTGTCTTGCATCATTTTATCTAACAGGAAAGTTTCACTGTGATTTTGTTGCAAAGTTTTTGGCTATCCTTAGTGTTAATGTTTGAGCTCTAGAAGTAGTCACAAATCCTTACTTTTCTGAACTATTCCCATAACTTTCATTTCTGTTTGAGCTTATTTCATCCTTGTAATGTTTGGTTAAATATAAACATTTATAAAATTTTGCTTTCAACATTCCCTCAACCAGTGGGCTCAGAAGCATATGGTCTGCTTCCCATATTACCCCAGGAAATAATTTTACCAAGTGCTTTCTTACTGCATAAAATGGATCCAGCATTGGATTCCTCATGGCCTTCTGTCTCATTGCTCAGCCATTGCTACACATTTTAGGTTTCTTTGTTGTGGACTCTTATCATGGGTACAATTTCTGAATTTGTTGGACTGGGCTAGAATATGCTGTGAAAACAGATATCCTCATTCCAACCTAGTTGTTGAATACAGTGAAGTTTTCTTTCTTCTTCATGCAGAATCTCTAGGGTCCTGCCTTATTGCACTGTAAGCCATGGTTATAAGATACTGTCAGGTCAGAAGCATATAAATTATAAGAAAAATGGAAAAGGAAGTTCAGAGTGACATGTTGTTTAGCAAAGTTAGATTATATGTCAGCATTATTGTTTAGGTATATTTATCTGTATGTTTATTCAATGTGATTAAGAAAGTTTATAGTGCCTGAATCATTGGTCTCCTTCCCTTGAGAGAGCAATGGGTAAGAATAGGAAGAGGAAAGTATTTTATTACATTTACCAGCGGGAAAATTAGCAGAAAGTTTATGCTAGTGGACATATAAAATAAATATCCTCTAAGCTATAATCATATTTAAATTTTTTGCGTAGATAACTAAGTGACTGTTGCACTTTGTTCTGGTGGCTTATTGGTGGAAAACAAACACAGATGTTTTTATTTGTTTTATGGTTTATAGCTGTGCTTTCAGCAAGCTTGAGAAGTAGACATGGCATAGCTGGTATATTTATTATCTTCAGTTAATTAGATGGACACAGGGGCACCTGCCACGGTTCCTGGCACATTGGGGCTCTTAAAGAAATATTCTTGAATGGATGAACAAGTGAACAAAAGGTTGGATGAGTAAGTGAGGCACTTTAAATGACTAGTTTTAGACTGCTTAGTAACTGACAGAATCTAACCAAATTTTCTAACATTCTGTTAATCTTTCCTCAAAGCAGCCTCAGAATGCAGGCTTACACTTTTGCTATAAATATTTTCTTTGGAATTTTGCTGATGAATTGAAGTTTCATAACAAAAAGAAAGCAGATGGCTTTGGGGAGGGGCTTATACTTGCTCTCTGAACTGTGTTTCTGTTTTGCTTGTTTATGCAGAGTGTGCATGAAGGTTGCCAGAGCCTTAATTTCAAACTGCATCATTTAATAAAATACAATAAGGAGAATTAAGAAGAAAGGCTGCAGGGGAACATCCTGCTTATTATCTCTGAAATGAGAGGGCTATTTTTTCTCCCATCAGTTGCCAATGATGGGGTTTTTTGTTCCCTTTCCTCCGGGCCCAGTTGTGATATTCAATGAGAGGAGTGTGAAGTACCCCTTTAAAGCCAAACATTCAATTCCTTCTAATTCACAAGGGAGAGAAGGATCAAGTTGTGCAGCTGGGAGGTGATGCTTCTTCCAGCAGCTGTCATTGAAGAGACACGTGCAGACCATAGAAGTCATTTGTCACAGAACCCATACAGAATTTGCTATGTGCATCTCTCTTGCTAACGTGACATGAAATAGTGAAGCTTTCAAAATCAAGTACGGAGACTTCGTTGTATTGACATGGGCAAAATGAAATGGAGAGCCGAGGCAATTATGTGGATAAATCAGGCCAAAAATATCCAGCCATTGAGAGTAAAGTTCCCTTAGCTCGAATTATTCAGAACAACTGCCCATGTTCATCAATTTATCTGGATAATGAATTTTATCCTATACTTTGTCACTGTAGATATATCTTTAGTCTGTGAATTTGAATGACTTTGTGATAGTTTATTTCACTGGAAATTATAATAGAAGTTGAATAGCACTGTGTTAAAAGATTGCTACTGCAGCTGTGATAATAGTCCAAAAGAATTTAAACTTCATTATTTAGTATAGCTAGCAGATATGGCTTTTGGGATGGGGGTAGAGAGGGAGGTGTGAAATCTGTTGAGAATCAAAGGCGTGTAACTAATCTGTCTCTCCCATTTAGCATCCTATTATCCTAAAATATCTCGGTCTGTAGCTCCTGGCTGTTTTTCTGGTCATTTGACAACTGGTTAAATGAGCCTGAAAATTTCATCAGGTTTCATATAAATAATAATATATTATTATATTATACACACAGTTGTATCCCTTTGTGTATTTTTAATATCCCTTACTTATATAGAAAAATATTTCAAATACGTGAAGGATAAGCAAGGTCAGTTCTTATGTCTGCCCATGCACTGGCTTGAGCTTCCAGCCTGGAATCATCAGTTTGTTGTGCCCTTCAGCCATCCTTGCTGTTTCTTCATGCCTCCAGAGCCACTGGAATCAAGCTCAAGAGGCCTGAGGTTTCCCAGGGGGCAGTGAAAAACATCTGAGTACCTAGCTACTACCTTGAGTGTTCTGGTGTCTGCAAGAGTCTTCTATATATCAGGGACAACTTGCAACTCAGAGGTTAAAAATAAATGCTAGCATTGACAAGACTTTTTTGTCATAAACTATAGTATGAAGAAAATCTAGATGAATAATCTTATTGTTTTCAGTCACAATACTGTTGTGAAATTTTGTTTTGCAAAATGGAAATACCTGTGAGATTTCTGATTGAAAAAAAAATATGTGGCATAAGATTATCAGGAAAATAGAAATCACCCAATATTCAATATCCAGAGACCACTTGTGGGTTGAATATTTGTAACCCTCATTCCTCAATTTTATAGGTTGAGGCCCTAACCCCAAGGTGATGGTATTTGGATATGAGGCAGGTGGGGCATAATAGAGGTAATAAAGCCCTGATCAAATAGGGTTGATGCTCTTAGAAGAAGAGGAAGAGACCAGAACTGGAGCCCACTGGCTCTTCTCCTCTCTCAGCCATGTGAGGACATAGCAAGAGGCCATTTATAAGATAGGAAGAGCTCTCACCAAAAACCAACCCTGCTGATACTTTGACTTCTAGCTACTAGAACTGTGAGAAAATAAATTTCTGTTGTTTAGACTACCCAGTCTACAGTATTTTGTTGTGGTAGGCTGAGCTTACTAATGCAGACTAATGTTTTTAATCCTTTTATACTTTAATATTCTTCTAGACTAAAAAATATGTACATGCAACAGTTTCCCAAGGAAATAGAAATAACCAAACTTATAAACTTTTGCACAGCAAAGGATATCATAACAAAATGAAAAGATAAGCTATGGACTGCAGGAAAGTATTTGCAAATTATGCAACCGACAAAAGCTTAATTTCCAAAATATACAAACAGCTCATACAACTCAATAACAAACAACAAAAAACCCCACCCCAATCAAAAAATGGGCAGAAGACATAAATAGACATTTCTCCAAAGAAGACATACAGTTTGTCAATAGGCACATGAAAAGATGCTCAACATCACTGAGTATTAGAGAAATGCAAATAAAACTACAATGAGGTACCACCTCATACCTGTCAGAATGGCTATCATTAAAAAGTCTACAAATAATAAATGCTAGAGAGGGTGTGGAGAAAAGAAAACCCTTCCATACTGTTGGTGGGAATGTAAATTGGTGCAACCACTATGGAAAACATTATGGCGTTTCTGCAAAAAACTAAAAATAGAGATACCATATAATCCAGCAATCCCTATTCTGGGCATATATCCAGAAAAAACTACTTGAAAAGACACATGTACCCTTGTGTTCATAGCAGCACTATTTACAATAGTCAAGATACAGAAACAACCTAAATGTGTGTGTGTGTGTGTACATACACACACACACACATATACATGGTTTATATTGCATTATATGTGTGTGTGTGTGTATATATATATATATAAATATATATACATATATTTATTGGGATTGGGTTAAGACTCTGTACCTTGTTTGTCAAAAGACCTTGGGTGCTTTAGTTAACTCTTTAAACTCAGAGTTCCTTATACTTACATTGGAAATAATAGAAGTATCTACATCATAGGGTTGTCATGGTCCCTAAATGATATGCTATGTAAATCATGAATGCTGCATGGCAAATAGCACTCAATAAATATTGGCAAAAATTATTTTTATAGTCATAGACTATGAATCCTTATTTTACAATAAATTCTGATTTGTACATTTGAAACCATTTTCCCACCTACTAATATCTTTCCATAAATTCTAAATTTATAGATAAATGCTAGAAAGTGAAATGTGTTACCAACAAGATTCATGTAACCTCACTGCAATACAGTGTGTAGGTGTGGGTGTGTGCACTCATACACGTTTACTTCTGCCCTTTAGGAAAGTACACAGGTGAGAATATGTTTATCACCAAAATCTTCCAGGTTTAAGAGATACGTTTATTGAACTGAATTCTTCGTTATTTTATCATGCGAGCTCAGGAAAGTAGTCGTAATGGTGGTGAATGATGAAGAATCTTTTAATTTCCTAGTTGACATGCATCATATTACTCCAACTATTGCTGAATTAAATAGCCATTTCATTTACTGAAAATCTCAGCAAAAAGGCCAGGAAAATCAATTCTGAACATGAATTATGGCATTTCTTTGAATATCAACCATTTCTGTTGTTTCTAAAATGTGCACTATGGTGTCCTCTATTTCTGAGTGGTAGGTTATTAATGATTTCTGGTTGCACCTTTTTCTGGGCTTGTTATAATTTCTGTCTGAAAGATTATAGCAGTTCCTGGCACAATAACCTTTCCAACAATCTATAATTTGATTCACTGACAATTCCTATCCTCAGTTCTTGTAAGTAAAGGAGAAGAGGTGAAGTAGAAGTGTCGATCAAGGGACAGAGATTATCAAAAAAGTTTGAATAACTAAATCATTAAAATGCTGATATCTTCCCACATGACAAAGATAGTAACAAGAAGAGGATATAGTATAATATGAAAGCATTTTTCATGAAATGAATATAATGGAGTTGGAGAAAAGGAAATTACATCAACCTACTTGGATTCATTACAGTCCGAATATTGGCCTTTGGTACTTGTCTTCAGGAGTCCTAGTTCCTGTCTCATTCTCTGTCAAGAAGAGCAAATCAATACAGCATTTTTGTGAGGACCTGAACTGGCCTTAAAACTATGTTCTTAAAAACAAAACAAAACAAAACAAAACAGAACAAAACTATTAAGTTCATCATTTTAAAATGTATCAAGTAGGAGTTAATATCACAGTGATTTCTACCACCATTTTAAATTTTAAATTTCCATTTAAAATTACCGAACTCTTTAGAGTCAGTCATATTACATTCTTTTTTCTAACTTCCCCCACAGAATTTTATCACAATGAAATACACATATTTTTTATTTTTTAAAATTGATTATCCTATCCTGTTTCTCTGCTACCAAAATATATTTAAAAATTGGAGTTACTTTTTTCATAATTTTGTAAGGTTCTGAGTGAAGCTGTTTTCCTCTAATATTTTTATTAACTAATAATTTATAAAACCAAAGCAAACATTAAATTTTTGGTATATTACTATTGCAAATCATAAAAATATTATTAGGAGCTTGTTCATGACTTCTCATTGTGTTTGTGTGTGTGTCTCATGGAACTTTGGGTGTCTCACTGAGCAAATACTCCTTAGAAAGCAACATTTCAAATTATCCTCTGAGGCAATATACCATAAGGGGGTGTACTTTCCTTCTGTAAAATGGGAGAAGAGCAACTGTGAAAAGGGAGCGAGACGGGGAAAGGAAAACTCAGTAAATGAAACCGCAAGTGTATTTTCCTGCAGATCAGTTTCAGGAAGGAACATGCTACATGTGGAACCTAAGGATCCATTCAGGAAATCAAGTTCCTTAAAATTTCTGTGCCAGTTTTCCCCTTTGGAATATTCTTGAGCTCCCAGGGGCTAGCAATCTCCCTTGGAAGATTTCTCCATAATTCTTGGTGGAACATTGATGAATGGAAAGAGTTTGAAAAGAAAACCAAAACATTTTCAAGCTCTCAATTGCACTTTAGGTGCAGGAGTCATGTTAGACGAGAAGCAAGCTTAGTTAGCATGGCATGCTGGGTTTGAAGGGCTAGGTTTGATTTGCTGTTTTGTTACTCATTACAAACTAAACTACCAGTTTTTTCACTGGTAATATTGGGGTATATATATATATGTGTGTGTGTGTGTGTGTGTGTGTGTGTGTATATATGTATATATATGTATATATATACATATATATATAATCATATATACATATGTGTGTGTGTGTATATGTGTGTGTGTGTGTGTGTGTGTGTGTGTGTGTATATATATATATATATATATATATATAGTTTTGTTTTTAAGAACATAGTTTTAAGACCAGTTCAGGTCCTCACAAAAATGCTGTATTGATTTGCTCTTCTTGACAGAGAATGAGATAGGAACTAGGACTCCTGAAGACAAGTACCAAAGGCCAATATTCAGACTGTAATGAATCCAAGTAGGTATATATATATATATATATATATATATAATATTGGGAGATATATATACATATGTTTTCTTACTCATTATAAACTAAACTACCAGTTTTTTCACTGGTAATATTGGGGTGTATATATATATATCTATATCTATATATATATCTATATACATATGTGTGTATATATATATACACACACACACACACACATATATATGTCTGTGTGTGTGTGTATAGATGTTATATATATATATATATATATATAGATGTTATAAAGTTGCTGTAAGATACAATGAAATATCAGAGTTAAAGCACCTGGTTCATAAAACATGCAGTAGGTGCTCGATAAAAAACATTTACAAATTTTTATACATGGCCAGTATTTACTTTCAAGAAAATTCTTCAGAGGAACGATGGGTTCAAAAAATCCCTGAGACTGGTCTCAGATATACTCACAGCAGTAATCAGGTATTTGCCTGTTGACTCAGGGATAATCTCACTTGTCATTTTTTAAGAAAAGAGGATGAAACAACAAATTATTACTCTCCCAAACTCAGCTTGGAAAATCGTAGGAATTTTCTTATCCATCTGCAAACACAAGATGATATATGCAAAAGCCACTCAGAGAGAAGACCTCTTATTCCAGACGCTTATCAGCTGAATACAATGCCCAACAAACAGCTAGAAGTTTTCATTTCACCAGAGAAGGGCTTCTGCTTTGAAAGGTTTTTCAGAGTTTCCATGACAAAATATTCTTTCACAGTCTCTGCATCAGTGAGCTGCTTTGTATTTCTAGCGCAGCTAAGCAATTAAAAGAAGATGAATAGATGTATTCCGGAATGTGTGATAACAAATGGCATACTTAAGGTGACAAGGTTTTCTGTGTTAACTGGCTTTGCAGTCACTTGCAAGTTTTTGAAAAATATTCCCTTTTATCAGGAGTTTTTTCCTGCTTAATCTTAGCTTAAAGGCTATTTTTTTTCAAAGCAAATTGGAGAAGGACTTTTCAAGTCATCTTTGATGGGACAGAATATATGTACATATTCCCTCTGTGCAGAGGAGCTGCTTTTTTTTTTTTTAAGTAACGGCTCAAATTGACTCAAGTTTTAAGCATCAAGCTGTTCACCATTACAAAAGATGCTCTTGGCAGCAAATGATGAGGCTTCTGCAGGAAACTGAGGTGGTCCATTTAAATTGCTTCTCTATGGTTTGTGCTCTTTGGTAAGGTCAATGCAAAGTAGGGAGGCTCCCTATGGATCTTCGACTAGGATATTTTTAGATCTAGATTATTCCCAGGAGCAAAGACTAATGTGAATTTAGATATCATTTTGGTTGCAAATTGATAGAAAGAGAAGCAGATGGCATTAAAGCTCTTTTAATTTAATCTTCAGTCCTCATCAAGTCTGTTTTATTTTCTCTTGCTAGAAAATTCACCTACCCTGGACTTCAGTTAGGATCTCTCTAGTTGTATGAATTTATGTTCATTAAATCTGATAATTAGAATCATAGGGCATACTAACCTCCTCGTCATTTATGTGCTGTCTTGCAGCTTCAGGAAATAGGCAGTGTAGGGTAAGGTAAAATAGATCAACTTGGAGGAAGATAAACCTGGATTCAGGTTCTGACTCTGATACTTTTGGCTCTGTGACCTTGGGAATTGTTTAGCTACAAACTGCAAATGTAAAATGAGGTCCTGGGATCAATCACATTCCCAAAGGGGAGTAATATGGCCCTGTGGTTAAGAAGCTGTCTTTGCCATCAGATAGACTTGGATTTGATAGGCCTCTTCTACTTCCCAACTGTAAAACCTTGAAAATTTCACTTAAGCTTCCCAGGCTTGCTTATTTCCTTTCTTAAAAAATAATTTAAACATGAAAATAATAGCAACTACCTTGCAGTGTTGTTGTGAGGATTAAACGTGATAATGCACGAGCTTGATAAAGGTAGTTCATGTTAGCTGAGAACTCTTACTCTAAAAAAATTACATACCCTTGTAAGATTCTTAAAATTCAAAAAACGCATAAAACCTTGAAGTGGAACTCAGATTATAATCTAAATTTCTCATATTACAGATGGAAAAAAACCAAAACAAAATCCAGGTGGAGACTGTGACATGCTCCAAATCCCACACCAATAACCCATACCTGACTCCATCTCTTTCCATAACACCAAGTACACGTGGCACATTCAGCAGATAAATATGCTCTTCACGGCAAGAAATCCCCAACAGAGTGTTTCACCCCCAAATCAGTGGACTAACCAAGAACAACTTCTTTGTGGGGGAAAAATAAACTTTTACATCACTGTATTCTCTTTTCTACCTAAAACAGTAACCATTTCATGGGTAAATAAAGAAATGGACAAACGAGATAGAGGGTTCAACCTTTGGAAGACTTAAGATGTTTATCAAGATGGGGTCCTTTGTCTCCATCTTGCACCTTATAATAAATGAAAATAATTTGCAGGCCACTCATAAGTATTGCTATGACATATTTACACTGAATGTAAAGTTTGTATTCCAGGTCTCATGGTCTCCATAGAAGATGTTCCCAACGTTCTCCAACCACGATACCTTCAATAATTGCCTCTATTTTACTTTCATGGAAACATTTTGGCCCTGAGTTTCATTTTAGACATTTCACTTCATTCAACTGAAACTAACTAGGATTCCCAATGGAGAAAAGAGAAAATGTGAAAATTCAACCATAAAACAAATACGTATTTTATGACCTGCACTTTGTAAAGTTACTTTGCTGTGTGCCCTGGCTAAGTGGTGCCTTTAGACAAAATGAATCTTCTGTCTGATAGCCTGCTTGAAGAGGTTAGAGCACTTCCCAGCTATTTAAAACTCTAAAGCGGAAACATTAAATGACAGAATGCCCTCCGGGGTTGTTATGGCCTGTGTGGTAAACACATCTTGCCATTTCACAGTTCTATGCATGGTGTCTTTTAAAGATATCCCCTTCATCACTCCCCTCACTCCCTACTCTTTTCTTCTATAGTGGAAAAGAACCTTATGCAAAGGCAAAGAGAACAAATACTGTATAGTATTTATCTACAAAACATGTTGAGGCTGGAGCTATAATGTTTACCCATATTCTCCCATCTCCATCTGAATAAATAAAGTGGTATCCTGGGATAGGCTGCTCTACAGATAACGAGTTTCAAACTCATTCATCCTGAGAAATTTGAACTGATATAGTTTGCATATCAAATGGATTTAAAGTTGTATTGTCACTACTATGCTTTCCACGGCGGTTGCTTCTGCTCTGTGGTTCCATGCCTCAATAGATGGTTTGATTGTATATACCTGCTGCTTTGTTCATACAATTCAGTTTGTAATGGTCTGTTTTGTGCAACCCTGCTATCCAGTAATAAAGTAGAACATAACCCCTTCCATGATTTCAACAGGAGTTTATCTGTTTCTAGTGCTATTTTCTTAGAGTAGATGAGGAAATCCTTATTGCTGATGACTCTTTTTTCTTTTTCTTTTCTTTTTTCTCTCGCTTCTTTCTCCTTCCCTCTCTCCCCTGCCCCCACTCCTCTCCTCCTTTCTTTCTTTGATATATACGTATCCTTTCACAATTTGGGTTTTTAAAAAACATTTTTTTTTTGCTGAATTTTTGTGCAGAGAAGATAAGTTATCAATGGATTTTCTCCTAGTTAATGGCTTCAGTGGCCTATCATTTATTATCTGAGTGCTGTGTGCCTTGAATAGATAGAAGCAGGCTTTTACTTGGTGATCTGCCCCCAGCTGTGAGGGAATAGCTTGGATCTTTGATCGAAATCAAGGACTGTCATTTGCCTCATACTTCGCTGGTTCCAGGAAGGAAGCCAGGATTATTTTCCCTTGGAAAGAAAATCAGCTATGTTTCCTTCAAATGCCTAGATTTCACTCTTAGGCTCAATTATCTATAAAAAGAGCTTTTATAGCAAAGAGACTTCACCACAGAGAAATGATGTTAAGTCAAATGGAATATAAAGAAAACCATATTCCAAACTCTCCTTGATAAGTAATTTTATATTAACTGAAATCTGCAGTTGCAGAATATAAAAAAGAAATAAAAAATAACTCTGCTGCTTTTTCAAGGGAAAGATTACTCAGCTGCCTTTCTGAAGTTGGCCCCTGTGTCCTTTCCACAAAATCATACTCTTAAGCACTCTCTTTGACTAAAATCCTTAAAACACCAATATAGGCATTACAATTTTATTAAATTTGATTCTGACTCAAAATGACTAGGTGTAGAACATCATTGAATTTCAAACTGACCTTGACATGTGGAAGAAATAGGTAGCTATAAACAGATTGAACAGGTCTAGATATAAGGTGAAGAAGAAGCACTATGTGTATAGAAACCAGGGAGGCAGAACTATGATTACACAGAGCAGAAAACAGATCAGGCGACACATACGAGACACTTCATTCCAGATTCTCTTTAAATATTACCACCTGAGAGAAAAGTGCTCTAACTATAGAACACTTCATCACCCTCTGTCCCTCATTCAGCTTTATTTTTCATTGTATAAACATCGTTATACATTATAATGTATATTATAATATGTTAGATATACTAGATACTAGAAGTATTATAAAAATTCAGATAATAATCACACTTTAAATTACATAAAAATATATGTGATTTAAAGTGTGATTATTATCTGAATTTTCCACTAGAATACAAGCTCAGTGAAGTCAATAAATGTTTGATTTACTGCCATAGACTCAGCACCTAGAATAGTACCTGGCACTAAATAAATATTTGTTGAAGCAAAAAATAAAAAATGGGGAATAGAAATTGTTTATGTTAAAGCATAGATGGAAAATTTAACTAGGAGCATTGGTTGCCCGTGATTCTCCCATTCACTCATATTTTTCAGGCTTTGTATGAGAACCATGTTCTATGTGGTACACAATGAGGATATTAGAAACTTGTCACAGATCTTTAAAAAGATACATGAAAAACACATATAATTCAATCTTTGCAAAAACTTTCTGTAGGGTCTATTACATTTTGAAAAGTTAAGTTCTTTTATCTTTCTTAGGGAAGAAAAATGTAACAGAAGTATGAAATTTAATGGACTTATTGAATATATATAAAAATTTCTAATATTGAATGAATAATAGTAGCTAACATTTCTGTGGTACCAGGCAGTGTTTTAAGTACTTACATTTATTTAATCCTTAAAAAAACCTTTGAGGTAGATTTGACAAATTAGCCCTGTCTTATAAGGAAGACAGACCTTTTTTTACTGGTTCTTGGGCGGGAATCTAAACCCTTGGAATTTCCTCAGTTATAAGAGTGTCTTTGTTATTCATTGTGGTCTCTCTGATAGTTTATGCTAATGAGATGACTTACAGTGGGTCCCCAGAGAGTTTCAGGATGGGGACTGACTGACTATGTGAGTAGAGTGTTAGGTCTTTGAGGCAAGCATTATTAGCTCATCATCCTGGGAGGGGTACTGGAGACTGAGTTTCATCATGTGGCCAGTGCTTCAGCCAGTCAGGCTTACATAATGAAACCCTAATGAAAACTATGGACACTGAAGATTGGGTGAGCCCAGGGATGTGTCCTGACTCTACAAGGGAGAAGACAGGCAAGTTTTGCATTTGGTACTCACCTAGACCATGATGCCCTATGTGTTTCTTTTTTTTCAGTGGTTCTGAGTTATATTCTTTTGCTATAATACAGCTGTAAGAGTATAGTACTTTCTTGAATTCTCTAAGTTGTGTTAACAGATTATTAAACATAGTAATGGGGACTTCCTAATTTGTAGCCAGTTGGTCAGAAGTGCAGCTGGCCTGGGAACCCTTGAGCTTGTGGTTGGTGTTTGAAGTGAGAGCTGTCTTATGGAGGCCTGAGCCCTTAACCTGTGCGGTTTTGCCTAACTCCAAGTAGCTAACATCAGAGCTGCACTGTAGCCCCACTTTACAAATGGAGAAATGAAGGCATGCAAATTTGTCCAAAGTCTCATTGCTGGTAAAGCAGCAGCATTAGGAATTAAATCGAGGCTATCTACCTGCAAAAAATGTTTCTCTTAAAGCGCTCTTTTCAGTTTTCAATAGAAGCAGCATTGGGATGAATCAATTAAGATTTATATATATATATATAAAAGTGTTCTATGGTTCTGGAGAGAATAATCTACCTGATATATATATATATATATATATATATATATATAGAGAGAGAGAGAGAGAGAGAGAGAGAGAGAGAGATTTATTACCCTGTCCACAGTTTGATTTCAAACTTCTGGTGTTCACAAATATGAGAGAATAAATTCTGCTGTTTTAAGCCACTCAGTTTGTGGTTATTTGTTATAATAGCACTACAAAACTTATACAATATCTTACACATAATGTGACCAAAACAGAACTCTGGATCTGTCCCCACCCAAAACCTACTTCCCCTTAGTCTTCTTTTCTCAGCAAAAACGGCAACCTTATCCATCCAATTGCCAGAACCAAAAACTGAAGAGCCATCCTTGATTCCTCTTTTCCTCTCCTCCAACCTCTAATCCTTTAACAGGATTTAAATACCTGTTGTCTTTATCCTACCAGATCAACCTTTTCTACCCACATCTCTCTCCAGCTCCATTGTTGCTATGCTGGTCAGAACTACCATCACCTCTGGCCCAGACTATTGTGAAACTGTCTTCACTGGGTTTCTTTCCTCTTTATGTTCTTGCCCTGTCACAGTTAGAATATAAATCCAGAAGTTTCTTTAGTGGCTCAGCACTAATGAACCTGAGTAGTATCCATGAGGATATGGGACTCACTCAGTGAGTTAAGGATCCAGTGTTACCCTGAGCTGTGGTGTAGGCTGCAGAGTCACCTCCGACCTGGTATTGCTGTGCCTGGAACATGGGCTATCAGCTGCAGCTCTGATTTGACCCCTAGCCTGGAAACTTTCACATGCAGCATGTGTAGCCCTAAAAAGCAAAAAAAAAAAAAAAAATCCAGACTTACTGTGGCTTCCCAAACCCTGTCTGTTCTGGCCCTTGCCTATCAATCTGAATTCATCTCACCTGACTTCCACTTGCACGCACTGTGCTTTTAACCATCTATTTTTTTTTTCTCAAATAGATCAACTCAATTTACCTTAGGTTTTTGCATCAATTGTTTCTTCTGCTTCAAATGTACTTCCCCCTGTCCTTGATGCAACAAGTTTTTTTTCTTGTACATTAAATCTCAACTGCAGTATCACCTCCTCTAAGAGGCCTTTTACTGACCTGGTTTAACTATCCTTCCCCGTATTTATTCTCTGTTACATTATCATACTAAAATTCTTTGCATTGCACTCATCCTTATCTAACACTTTTCTTCTTTATTTGTCTGTCGTCCCTCACTAGAATATAAGCGCTATGAGACTAGAGTTTGACTGGCTGACCACTGCTTTTCTAATGCCAGAGCAGGCTTTGACACGTAAGAGGAACTCAGTAAATATTTGCTAAGTGAACAGCTCCCTAGCAATGCAGTATGTTTTAAACTCAAAGCTGTGTTTTCTTATCTCTAAGAACTGTTGCCATTCAGTATAAGGACAGCAGTACAAACAGATATAAGACAATGGACCTACCCACATCACCTGGAATAGCGTGTATCTCTAGAACATGTTAGTGAAAATGTTCTTCACTAGACCATATGGGAGCAGGAGACAGTCTTTGTTGAGGCATCTATTTACATTCAGGTATACCATCCCATCAAACTTGTATTTATAGTCCTTGGTGCTGTTACAAAGCACCAAGGATGAATGAGGAAGTCCCTACTTTCTAGGAGTTCACGATCAAGTAGGAAGTTTACATTTTCATTCCCCATGCAACTCAGTGAGATACTGTTTCAGAGGTGAGGCAGCAGAAATGCACAGAGGTCAGGCAATTTGTGTAAAGACTCCCTGAAATATTGGAAATTCCTGTTTTTTTTTTTTTCTGGATTCAGGTTAGCATAGCAATAAAAGATTGTCTATATTTTACAAATAACATTGTGCTGAGAAAGTACATAGGAAAAAGGGAGAACCTAGAGGTGATCCAGACTCAGCAGGGGAAATCTGTCAGGGAAGTCCATGTCGGAATGAATTCCTTGCCCATGTTATTTCTTTCAACATCTAACAGATTCCTGTATATGTTCCAGGTTTAACGTAGATGAGGGTCAAGCAAAGGGGAAGTTGGGAGTGGCAGGGCATCAGACTGGAGTCTGTCTTTGAGCAAACATATTTCAATGGATCACAGACACTATAACTTCCCCGTTAAAAGAAATATCTCAAAATAGATTTGGTGGAGCCCTATAAAGTGTAATAATATAAGGAAGAACAGCTTGGGTGCTGAGAAAATCTTTGAAATTTGACCTTTCTCAGATGGGGATATAATGACCCACTTTCATTCCAGCTGGCGAATAAATTCAGATAAAGATATGTGCCGCTGGCCTGTGGGGCCCACATGGAGCCTTACAAATGAGCATGCTGCCAAAGCTCAGAGCAACCAGTTTTATACATGCACCGATAGTGCCTTCTCTGGCTCCAACTGGAGAGGCAATTCAAAAGAATAAATGTCTAGACTTTCGACTTTGCCACGTAAGGAAGTGGTTTCTCCTTCTGGCCTCAGCTATGTACATGAAATTATAGATGTATATAAAAGTATATGCACACGCTGTTTTTTTTCTTTCTCTGAATAATTTGAGAGTTAGTTGTAGGATTGCAGGATTCATGTCACTTCTTTTAGCCTATGTCTTCTAAGAAATGGACATTCTAGAAATGGATGTAACCAAACATTATCATATTCAAGACATCTCATATTTTCACTATGACTAATTGATTTAATGTACTGTCCATATTCAGAATTTCATTTGTCCCAATAACATCTTTTATAGGCTTTTTTTTTTTCAAAATTTAAAAATCCATGATGTAGTCAAGGGTCTTGCATTGTATTTACTCTTCATACTTCTTTAGGGTCTTGCTAGGACAGTTCCTAGCCCTTTTCGGAAACTTTAGAAGAATTCAGTTTAGTTATTTTGTAGACTGTCCTTTGATTGGGATTTATCTGATTGTTTTATTAAAATAAAGGTTAAACCTTTTTTTTTTCATTCCAGGAATACTACAGAGCTGATGTGCTCCTCTCAGTACATCTAATTAGGAGGCATATTAGGTCATTTTGTCCTATAATTGGTGATATTAAGTTTGATCATTTAGTTAAGGTGGGGTCCATCAGATTTTCCCACTATCAAACATACTTTTCCTCTTTGAAATTAATAATTAATCAGTAGGGTATTGTTTTCAGAATATATGAATAACGTTTTCAACAATCTTTCACCCATGTTTTGGCATCTATTGGTTCTTACCTGAATCAGTTACAACTATGATTTGCCAATGGTGATTTTCTAATTCTTTTGGCCCTTCTACATTTATTAGTTAGAATTCTTCTGTAAAGAAGAGCTTTTCCTTCTCTACTCCACTTAAAAGTATTATTTATGATTATAACACACATACATATACATAAGCACATATATAAGATGTATCTTTAGGAACTGATGGCCTTTAAAAATTTCAGTGTTGTAATTGGTTTTTCTCATTCTTCATTATAATGCTCAAATTAGAATCAGTTTAATTTAGATCCACATTAACTTAGTACTGTTGCTTGAAATCTGAGATCTGTGTAGTTGTAACTCTAACTCAGACCACGGCTCTCCTGGGAAATGTAAGACTATGGCCTGAAGAGCTGGAAGAAACATTAAACATTAACTTCTCATGGACAATAGGAATTTTCTATATAATGTCTTGTGTCCATCTGTCAAAAGCATCCATCCTATTTTCTTTCTCTAGAATGCCTTTCTGCTCAGTCAGGATGACCTCATACATGATTCATCACATGTCTTCTGCCATCTTGTGGTAGGTTACTGAGCCTACAAGAAGAGATCAGGCAGGATCTGTGCTGTCCAGTACTGGCCACACACCAAATGACAAGGTCTAATTAGCATGTCATTTCTTTGTAATCTTTCATTTTAACTGCTTGTGTGATTTTGTTGGAGGAAAGAGGGTATGAAATATTTACTGGTCCCTGTCAGAAATGCTAAGTTACAACTATGTGATGGAGCACGATAATGTGAGAAAAAAGAATGTATGCATGTATGGATAACTGGGTCACCTTGCTGTACAGTGAAAAACTGATGTAACATTGTAGACCAGCTACAATGGAAAAAATAAAAATCATTATAAAAAAGAAATGCTAAGTTAAACCGTGAGAAACTCTATGAGGTAGATTCTATTTTCCTAATTTTACAGTCAGGAAAACAGAGAGTTAAATAAATAAATAAATATTCTGTCAAAGCCATGCAGCTTGTAAGTGGTAGAGTGAAAATCTTGACCAAAGTTAGGTGATTTTAAAACCTGTGTTCTACTCACAACATTGACTCTAAAATGTGTTCATTACTCTGTGTGTGTGTGTTTGTGTGTGTGTATGTGTGTGTGTGTGTGAGAGAGAGAGAGAGAGAGAGAGAGAGAGGTGGGGGGGGCCTATTTACATTGTAAATCACTGGAGGCCACCCAAAATCTCAAACTGAAATTAAGTGAGTTATAAATTACTAAGATATGTTAGAATGTAATTATATAATTTTCAAGGTGAATTCTCTTCACTGGTATCAGATTTCCTCATTTCCATAATAAATATAAGGGAGGCAGTAGGGTCAAATATTTAAGGGAATCCCTGGATTTAGAATCAGACCTGACTTTGTTTAATATTTGCCTCTACCACTTAAATATGTGAATATGGGTAAATCAGTGACCATCCCAAAGCTTTAGTGTCTCATATATATATGGTAATGTGTGTGTGGTATTCGCTTTATGGAGTTGTAAACATTGAGTTAGATAGTATATGCCAAGTACTTGATTCAGGGCCTGACAGAGTTTGTGTTCAGTAACTGATGACAGTTGTCATTTTTAATTATGAGAGCAGTGAATGGAAATCTTTTTAGGTTAGTAAATATCCCTCAGATCTGAAAACTGTCTTGATGCATCTTCTTAGAGATGAAGCAATGAATTACTTTTGCTTTTTCTCCTACTTAACATTTATATTAAAGTATTTCTTTGCCAAACAGTTTCAGAGCCTGAATATCTGTTAATCATATATCCATCTGTGAGCGATGCATGGAGACTCTTAACTTTTTCCTTTCTCTACTTGCTACTGACCAGAGCCCTCTGAGACCACTTGACTTGGGAAGAACAATTGTTGGACGTCATTTGTGACAGTTTTAAATCATTGGAGGGTAAACGTATTTTAAATGACATTTGTAAGGCATAGTTTGATATTTATGCCAGTGCTGCTGAGAAAAAGAAGTGGAGCATTGGTTTTCAGATGTTCTCAGTGTGACCTTCTTTTTGTATGGACATGTGCACTTCTCCCTTTTCTTACTGATTACCAGTAGAAATATGTGACATTTAATTGATTTGATACATTTTTTTCCTTGTTATATTCATTTTTTTTTTTTGCCTTTTTGCCTTTTATCTAGAGCCGCACCCACTGCATATGGAGGTTCCCAGGCTAGGGGTCTAACAGGAGCTGTAGCTGCCGGCCTTCGCCACAGCCACAGCAATGCGGGATCCGAGCCGTGTCTGCAACCTACACCACAGCTCACGGCAACGCCGGATCCTTAACCCACTGAGCAAGGCCAGGGATTGAACCCACAACCTCATGGTTCTTAGTCAGATTCGTTAACCACTGAGCCACGAAGGAAACTCCAGTATATTCATTTTGTAGAGTACTTTGCAATTGATTCACTTAAAATATTTATTGCATAGCAATTAATTCACTTAAAATATTTCTTGAATATTTGTTATATGCCAGGCAGTAAGTCACTTTACAGGGTAGAGTATAAGAACAAAATTAGTAAATATAAAAATATGTGTCAAGGACTATGTCTGGTACAGGTAATACTTAGATACTTTTATTTCTCAATGAATTTAAAGCCTGGTTTATCATCACAATATATAGTAAATATAATAGGGACAAGAGCCCTAGTTGCAGACTAAGCCACAGCTGTGACATGTGTGTGACCCTTAATCCCCTGTGCCACTGGGGCTCAAACCCATGTCCCAGTGCTGCCAAGACACCACCAATCCCTTTGGGTCACAATGGGAACTCCTCCATTGTCTTCTTGCTTGCTTAGTTTTGGATGAGAAATCTGCTCTTTATTTTATATATATTTATTTATGTATGTAACATGTTTTCTCTTTCCCTATCTTTGCCCTCTCTCCCTGGGGTACTCTTAAGATTTTCTTTATCACTAATTTTTACTAAGTTGATTATGATGTATCTCAGTAGTTCCTATCTTTTGTTCTTGGGGTTTGCTGAGCTTCTTGGATCTGTAACTTTTGGTTTTCATCAGTTTAAAAAACTTGGCCATCATTTCTTCAAGTATTTTCTGGATCCTTTCTTCTCTTTCAGCGACTTAAATTACATAGACATAAGGGCACTTAAAGTTGGTCTGAGTCTCACCAATGCTCTGTTCATTTTTGTAAATACTTTTCTCTGTGTTTCATTTTGGATAATTTCAATTGTTCTTTCTTCCAGCTTACTATTCTTCTCTTCTGAAATAGCTAATCTCTTGTTATTCTTTCTTTTCTCCTTTTTCCCCTAAATTTTGCCATTTGGAGCTGCCCAGGACTGGGCCTCAGAGAGTGGCCTAACTGCATGGTAGAGGAGGGAGAGAGGGTGGGAGAGGCTGAGAGCTGACTGGCTCCGCCTGTGGAGCAGGCCGCTGTACGATCTGCGAAGCCCAAGTCCGGAGTTTGGGGCTGGAAAGGACGTGGCTGATGAGGTCTTTCTCATAGGAGAGAACAGTGAGGCGGAGAGCTGCAATAGCTTCATAAAACCACATAAAACTGGCATATGGAGTTTCAAGAAGAAATGCTGGCCTTCTTAGAAAAGAGTCTCTGCGACTCGGATGCCAGTTTCTTCTGGCGGTAATCTCAGCGAGAACCCTCCGTCTCTGGCGATCCCGCGTGGTGGCCGCCCTCTTGTGGCAATGCTGGATCGTTAACCTGCTGTGCTGGGCCCGGGATCGAAGCTGTGTCCCAGTGCTCTAGAGAAACCACAGATCCCTTCGAGCCACAGAGGGAACTCTGCTGCCCCTCTTGTTATTCTTATCCAGTGTAGTTTTACTGCCAGCCATCTTAATTTTCACATCTTAAATTTTGCTCCAAATGTCTGGCTTCAGAGAATCTCCTGTTTTTAGAAAATATTTCTTGTCCCAAATTAATATCTGAACATATGGAATGCAGTTATAGTAATTATTTTGATGTTCTTGTTTGTTAATTCTAGTATTGGTTTCATTTACGTCTGTTTCAGTTGACTTATTTTCCTCCTCTTCATAGGATGGATATTCTGGCTTTATTGTATTCCTGATTAATTCAAATTGAATACCAGACATTGTGAATTTTATTTTACTGAGTGATGAATATTTTTCTATTCCTATAAATAATCTCGTGCTTTGTTATAGGATGTGGTTAAGTTACTTGGGAACAGTTTGAACCTTTTGTGTCTTGCTTATACAATTTTGTGAATCCAACCAGAGCATCATGTAGTCTAGGGATAATAATTTCCCGCATCTACTGCAATACTCTTCTGAGGACTGTACCCAATGCTCCCTGAATAATGTGGCTTTCCAGTCTGGTTAGTGATAACAGGCACCAGTCTTTGTCCTGAGTGACCACTGAGTACCGTTCCCTCTAATTCCTTGGCTTCTGGTAGTTTCCTCAAATGAATGTGTTGAACACTTGAGGAAGACTCTTTGGAGGGATAGTCTTCTCTCTGTGTGCAGATCTCACCTTTCTGGTCCTCTGTCCTGCAGACTCCATCTGTTTTGTTTTCCCTGGAATCTAAGTTCATCTCTTCAACTCAGAGAGTGAGATGGGCTTTGTTTGGCTTCTCCTTCCCTGGGTAGTGGCCTGGAAACTCTCAAGCCAGAATGCAGGAATAATCACTTTTTATTTCTTATGTCTCAGGAATCACTGAGAACCTTTGTTGATTGATGTTCAGTGTTTTATATGTTTTGTTTTTTCCTTTTTCTCATTTTAGCTTAAAATAACCTAAATAACAAAATTCACTCATTTACCATTTATTGATTTAATTAGTACATCAAAATTTGTTAATTAAAATAACAGTTTATTAAGCAGAAATTCCCTCTTTCAGAACTTTGAAGTTCCTGGCTCATTGTTTCTAATGAGAAGTTAGAGCTTCCCTATTATTGTTTTCTTATATGTAATAATTTTTCCCCTTTGGCTGCTATGAAAATATTTCTTTAGTGTTTATCTGTTTTACTATCATGTACCCAATTTTTTTTTTGTACTATTTTTGTATTGCTCAGCTTCATGAACCTGTGGGTTGATTTTTTTTTTTTTAGCCAACTTGCAGATTTCAACTGTTATTTCTTTGAGTATTTTTTTCTTTTTTCACCGCCCTGCGGCATATGGGATTTCAAGGCCAGAGATCAGATACGAGCCACAGTTGCAACCCATGCTGCAGTTGTGGCAATGCTGTATTCTTAACCTATTGTGCTGGACTGTGGATTGAACTTTCATCCCAGTGCTCCACAGATGCTGCTGGTCTCATTGTGCAGCAGTGGGAACTCCTCTTTTAATATCTTTATGCCTAAATACCTCTCTCTCCTATCCATGTAAGACTTTAATTATGTCTGTTAAACATCTTATTACTGTGCCATTTGATGTTTATTTTGAAAAATCATTTTTTAATTCTCTTCTTCAGTTTAGATGATTTCTACTGACCAATCTTTAAGTTTACTAATCCTTATCCCCTACCATTGTCTATTTTTCTCTTAAGCTCATTCAGTGAGTTTTAATTTCATATATTTTATTTTTCAGTTCTTGAATTTCTGTTTGGTTCTTTTTATAATTTTCATGTCTCTAACGATGTTCTCTATCTGTTCAGTCATTCTATCCATCATTTCCTTTAAGTTCTTAAACATGTTTATAACAGCTTCCTAAGAGTACTTCTCTGATAATTTCAAAGCCTTCATCATCTAGGGGGCTTGCTGCCATTGACTATTTTTCTCTTTAGAATTTAGTTCATTTTTTTTTTTTGCTTATTAGTATGTATAGTAGTTTAAAAAACTGTACAGTGGACATTGTGGACGAGACATGATTTGTGGTTTATGATGTTTTCTTTAAAGAATGTTGAGGGTTTTTTTTTTTTTTTTCTAGCTGACAGTTAAATCATGTTGATCACTTAGATCCTGTAAAGTGGTAGTTCTCAACCGGTGGTAATTTTGCTCTGCCAACCCAAGGAGATTTTAGGCAATGTATAGAGATACTTTTGATTGTCACAACTGGGGGTTGGTGATGACATCCATTGGGTAGAGGCCATAAATGCTGCTAAACATCCTATAATTCACAGGAAGAACCTCCCACAGCAAATAATTATCTGATCCAATAGTCCAGTAGTTCTGAGTCTGAGAAACCCTACTGAGGATATTTTGAATGCTGTCAAAGAGAGATTATTTCAACCCCGCTCCCCTAGTTCTATAACTTTTTTTCCAGAGTATAGCCCTTATTTCTAACATTTGGCCTTTCTGGGGTCTTAACTAAATGCCCAAAATACTAAATGAAGTCTCTTTATTCCACTCTGACTGACTTGACCTCCAAAGCTTCCCAGAACTTTACAACCTCTGGAGTCACCTCCGGGAAGCTGTTATCTGGTTAGTCTTATTGAGTCTCACCCTGCACAAGTACAGTCCAGTGCTTGGCCAAGGTCCTGAAGGACACCTCCACGTAGAGCTCTGGGAATCTCCACCATCTCAAGGAACTTAACCTATAAATTTTAGCCTTCTAAGCAACCCTAAACCCAAAACTCTGTGACCTCTGCCTAATGAGACTGTCACTCTCTGTACTTCACTTCAGAATGTCCTCTCGATAGAAATGTGGCTCAACATGAAGCTCACCTCACATGTTTTCCTTCTGTCAAAGAGCATAGCCTTATGCAGTTTTGCTTTCTAATGCCTGACAACAGTGGTTTCATGTATTTTGTGCAGTTTAATAGTTTGCAATAGGAATGTAATTCCTATACAATTATTCCATGGCCAGATGTAGATATCCCTGAAATGGACTTTGAACTCAATTCTAAATTTTGGGTTTCTCCATCATTCTTTGAGAGTAACATGACATCCTTTTAATCATAAGTAATTATTTGATAATAGGTGAATATGAAGTTGCAGTTTCCTTCTCTAGAACATACTAGAGAATACCATTTCTGCTAGATTGACCTTCTTATCCCATTCACCAAGACCATTTCTATGCTAACTAATGAGACAATACAAATGATGCCTTCTTTCTATCAAAGGCAATAATAGCTGCCTTCTAGTGTATGCTTTCTATTGCCAAGCAGTGTGCCAATAGATTTATGTATATTTTATTTTTTTTTTAATGCTCACAGAAGCCTTACTTTACCTGGTTTACTTTCTCTTTTTTTGTCACACCATTGGTCTATGGAAGTTCACTGTCCATAGATCTAGTCTGAGCCTCAGCTGTGACCTATGTGGCAACACTGGATCCTTAACGCACTGTGCTGGGCCAGGGATCAAATCCAGGCCTCAGTGACCCAAGCCACTGAAGAGACAACACTGGATCCTTAACTTGCTGAGCCACAGTGGGAAGTTCTTCCTTGGTTTACTTTTTTTTTTTTTTTAATGATTTTTATTTTTTCCATCATAGCTGGTTTACAGTGTTCTTTCAATTTTCTACTATTCAGCAAGATGACCCAGTCACACATACATATATATGTTCTTTTTCTCACATTATGCTCCATCATAGTTCCCAGTGCTATACAGCAGGATCTCATTGCTTATCATTGCTTATCCATTCCAAAGGCAATAGTTTACATCTATTAACCCCCAATTCCTAGTCCACCCCACTCCCTCCCCCTCCCCCTTGACAACCACAAGTCTCTTCTCCAAGTCCATGATTTTTTTTTCCTGTGGAAATTTTCATTTGTGCCATATATTAGATTCCAGGTATAAGTGATATCATAAGGTATTTGTCTTTTTCTTTTTGACTTACTTCACTTAGTATGAGAGTCTCTAGTTCCATTCCATGTTTGCTGCAAATGGCATTATTTTGTTCTTTTTTTATGGCTGAATAGTATTCCATTGTGTATACATACCATATCTTCTTAATCCATTCATCTGTCAGTGGACATTTAGGTTATTTCCATGTCTTGGTTACTGTGAATAGTGCTGCAGTCAGAATAGACTGATTTCTATAGCACCCCCCCACACACACACACATCCTCAGTGGCTGAACACAGTAGCCATTTAGGAAAGTATTATTTTTTTGACTTTTTAGGGCTGCACTTGTGGCATATGGAGGTTCCCAGGCTAGGGGTTGAATCAGAGCTGCAGCTGCCAGCCTATACCACAGCCATAGCCAAGCCACATCTGAGCCTCATCTGTGGTGAGCCTACACCACAGCTCACGGTAAATGCCAGATCCTTAACCCACTGTGTGAGGCTGGGGATTGAACCTGTAGCCTCATGGGTCCTAGTCAGATTTGTTTCCACTGTGCCATGAGGGGGACTCCTGAAAGTATTCTTATTCACATTACGTTCCAGCATTGTTTGATGGCAACTTCTGTCTCACATAATCCTTCCTTCTAGCAGCCCCATCATCTCAGGGCCTTGGGGTTCTCTGCTGCTCCACTTCATCAGAAGACAATAAAAGAGCCTTTAAGCTTTTAGGACTGGTAAGTAGAGAATATCATATATTTCTCATTGTGGCTCGGTGGGTTAAGAACCGGATTGAGGTTACATGGGGATATGGGTTCCATCCCTGGCCTCACTCAGTAGGTTAAGGATCCAGTGTTACTGTGAGCGGATGTAGCTTGGATCTCAAGTTGCCATGACTGTGGTATAGTCTGGCAACTGCAGCTCTGATTCAACCCCTAGCCTGGGAACTTCCATGTGGTGTGGGTGCAGCCCTAAAAAAGGCCAAAAGAAAAAAAAGTAGAGAATATTCCTTCTGATGACATACATTTGGACAGAAGTCAGTTACAGAGACCCATCTAACCACAGGGAGGCTGGGTAATAGTGTCTGGCTACATACTTAGAAGGAAGAGGGAATGGGCTTTGGTGAATAGCTAGCTAGTTCTTACCCCCCACATTAAGCCAAATTCTCCCCTAAGTTGCTCCTTGGGTAGCATTTATACACTTTGCTCTAAATACAGTTTTTCTAGATTGGGGGCCGGGTTTAGTGTCACAAATTCTTGAGGCTACTGAAAACTAACAGATCATATTCTGAAAGGATGTGGATCATCAGTTCATGTATCACTTTGTCCCCGACAGAACCAACAGTTATCACCATCACCACCACCACCATCTTCATCCCCAATTTGAAGCAATACATTTTTGATAATTTTTGACATTTTAACCTAGAGTTTCTATCTACATTGTTTTGATTAAGAACCACTTGCTCTCCCACCACTCTTAAGTCAACGTAGATTCCATGCCTTGTTTTCTTGGAATTTATTCTACTCATGTATCAGGATTTCAGAATGGTGTCTTCCAGTGAAAGCTCTGAGTCTATAGACAGAAAATGAGTGTCAAGAACTAACTGCCCTGAAACAATATCAGTGCTATATTAATAGTCAAAAAATAAACATAAGTGTGAGGAGGACACTTCCAAAAACGACTGTCTTAGATCCCTTTGGGAAATGGTAGTGACATTTGGGAGACCAACAGTTAACTGAAAAAGGGGCAAATCTGAAGAGAACTTTAGTCACCTTGCTTTTGCTCAGCCCACCTGAGTCTTTCTTTTGAATTGAGTACATCTCTTCTATCTGTTTGGTTGGAGTGTTAGAACAAATTTCCTGAAATTTATTCCAACTGCACCTGTCCTAATCCAGGACTTCCTTTTACCTCCTTATGACAACATATCTCTCTAGCATATTCCTTGTTAATTCATCCTACAGAAGACTGCCATTATCTTTGAAGGTGCAGGTCACTTATGTCTTATTCTTGCTCAGAAATTTTTAATGTCAAGTTGACTACAGTTTTTCCCGCATCTGCCCTCTGTTCCTGCCAGAGTAGTGACCTTTTATGTTCCCAGAACTTGTTCCGTGCTGTTCCACATCCATGCTCTCATTAATGCATGTACCTGGATACCTTCTCATTCTCATCTCCACTCCTTAAAATCCTACCCAGTTTTCAGGGCTCAAGTAAATTTTATCTCTTCCATGAATTCTGCCCCCACTTTTCTAGTTAAATAAGTCCCTCTCTTGCTCGTACTTGTATAGCATTTTGTACTAGTCACAGTGTGCTCTGTGTCCCATCTTCCCCAGTAGATCACAAGCTTCTGGAGAGTACGTGAACCTTCATATCCATCTCCCACAGTGCTGAGTGGTGTTTTAGTACAGAGCCTTAGGAATGCTTATTAGGCAAAATTAATAGAAGGATGTGACATCAACTGAACAAAGACCTTTTCTCTGAATTAACCTGAAAACTAATAACAGACTGCCTCAAAATGATTTGATAATATGCTTGAGATAAACTACTTACACACAACCTACATTTATATGGTCTCTTTTAAATAAAAAAAAAAAATCCTCCAAGCAGTTCATTTTAGAATAGATCTATAGTATCTTTTAGTTGTCTTATTTTCTTAAAGAAAATATTAGATACGAAGAAAGGTTAGAATACTTCCTATAACATGTAATTTCAAGTTTCCAAAAAGGCATCTTAAATGATAGGTACTGAGTGTGCCTGGCATGGTGCCACTGCGCGTAACTTCTTTAGCAGTATCTTAGATACAATTTTACATTGAGATTATCTTTGCTTAGGAGAAGCACGAGTTTTGTTGGGAAGCACAACCGTTGATGTAGCAGAGCAGTTAGAAAGGGTTGCATCAGAGAGAGATCCTTTAGAGAAAATGCGTATCTTCATCAAAATTCTAAATGCATTGAAACTGTCACTCAAAGAGTTAACATCTGTGAAGAATAAAAAATGCAATGGAGAGGTTTCAGGCAAAGCATGGGGAGACTGATAAAATTATCAGTGAATTAAATTCAGACAGATGGCTTTGGAAAGGAATGAAGTACACAAACCTTCCATGGAGTATAATGACTCTCACTCTGACAGGGGCTTTGTCAACAGGGTAAGCCTATTTTTTTTTTTTTTAATCTGGATTTTAAAGCAGTTGGAAATCAAATTCTTCTCCTTTTCTGAAGGTGTTGCTTAATACGTAAAGCAACAAACCAACAAAAGCTTATAGAGTCTGGACAGCCTCTGACTCTCAGTTGCCCTGTGTAGGGGCACAGCTGGGTGGAAGGCACCTGATGGGCACCATGCTCCTTTCCATTATCCTCAGACTTGCTGTCCACATCAGTGGGTCCTTGGCCGTTAACGTATTTCTACAGAACAGAGGCCAGTCATTAGCTCTGCTTCCAACAGCAGGATTAAAAGAGAAGCTTGTGGCCACTAAACACACATATTTGCACACATGTGCACACAAAATAAAGACATAGATCAACTGATTTAAAAGGTTCTTTTAAAATGTCAGTTTTTGTCCTTGTTGGTTGCATTAGAAATATAGATCTCCTGAAATACTCCTGGAGTATCCTAGTTGATACCATTCTTCTACTTTTAGACAAAAATGATGAGAAAATAATGTTATTTCTCTCTCAGGGTTTCTTTTTCCTTATGGTTTCTATGTTATCTTCACTTATTTGGCTCTAGGGACACCCCTCTTTCAGGTGACAGGTGCTGGCATATTCACGCTCAGACGCGGATGGCCAGGTTGTTTTTAAGCAATGGACTTCGCCTTTGTTCCAGACCAGATGTTCTGTTTTTCCCTGGTAACGGTTTGCATTGTGGTACCTTATTATCAGGCACTCTCTGGAACTGGTGCCAGGGTAGCCTCAGAATCCGCCAAGAGTGGCGCTGAATCAATGAGACAGCTGGCAGCCTCCCTGGAGAGGGAACATTTTTACCTTTTTGATTCATGCAGTCTCTGCTAGTTCAGATCCAGGATGCCCTGAATGATTTTTCTTAGCGACAGGTGAGAACAAAAAACCTTTGTAAACCTAATTCAATAGAAGCTGGAGACTCAGTGTGCTATTGATTAAAAGGAGAAGACGATGAAGAGGAAGCGTACATACAGTCCACTTGCATTTTCTCCTTAATCGATGTCTGCACTTCTGCATGTGTTGGCGTTGTCAAGTTTGCTAGGAGGAGAGGCTTGAAAATCAAGAGCATTGTGTTTACTGACCCAGAATTAGGATTTTAATCATGTCTCTGAGATTGCATGTTATCTACAAAAACAAGAGGATTATTCTTTTTTCTTTTTCAGCTATAATATTCACTGGTCTATTGCTAACTTTGCTAAAGATTCAAGGTTACTTTAATGGGTTTTTTTTCCTACATCCTTCAGGCTTTAATGTTTGAGATTTACTTATCTGTTTAGGGCTATGAATTTGGGTAAAAATCGTCCCTGGTTTCTTTCAAGCAAAGGATGAAACTCACTTTGGGTCCTCACTTTAGGTCATACACATGTCAGCCCACTTTTTGAGCCAGTAAGAACCTTAGTCGTGAACACCTCTCTTCTCCCACTGTTCCATGAAAGCAGGACAGTTCTTGAGCTGCTCTGCAGTCAGAGGGCCATTAGAAGATGAGAATGGCACTGTACCTAGGAGCTCCAGTCCTGGTGTGGCTGAGAGGAGAAAATGTGACAGTAACAGCATTTAGGGACCCTCCATGTTGCAGATGTATTGGCAACATGATGGATGACACCCAACCACTGACCTTGGTGGGTTAGCCTTTGTCACTTAAGTACCAGAATAAGTCAAAGCAGTGGTTCTACCCACCCTCAAATAAGAACGATAAGCTGTGACAGTAGCAGGGAGAAAATGAACATTGGTGTCAAATATGGTCCATATTTCTGAGGAGCAGTTATCTTATTGTTCATCCATTGAATGGGATGGGAGTATTTCAAGAAGAAGGGAAATCAATCATCAGTGCATGTTTGTGGCAGTATGACTTTTTCTCTCTTAACTGAAGTATAGCTTAGACAGTAGTAAAGTCTCTCTGAAGTCTATAAGGGTCTGTAAAGTAGTCATTCTCATAGGGTGAAAACTATTGTAACATAGATTTCTGTACTTTAAACCCAAGGAAAAAAAATAGTCTAACCAGAGAGCAAATCTCATACAAACTAAAGTTCCTACTCCATCTATAAGACTTTGGCTCATCTACATGCAGTTTAATATTCAGTTGGTGACAGATGACTTGGTTTGGGAATAGAAATAATTTAGTCTGGGATTACTGGCGATTTTCACATGATGGTTTTAGAATGTATCTTTCAAGCATTCTTCACACTTACAAATGACCTACCCCAAATCTATTTTCTGAGTTTAAATTTTATTTGATGGGTCATAAAAAGTAAGGAGAAATATTTAATAAGATATCTCAATAGTATGCATCAGGACATGTGGAAGGCTTAATGGCTACCGAGGATAAAGATTATGATCAACTTGCTTTTCATAGAAAAATGAGGTTAGGAGAAACTGAAGCAAATATCCCTATTTATTTTCCAAATGACTTTATGCCATATGGGAAGAGATTCTGTCAGCTTTATCAGTAGTAAGAGTTAGTGGCTCCAACCATACCCGTAAGCCAGTGGAATCACTGAAAATATTGTATGGTATCTTTTGGAATCAATGCTTAAAAAGCAAGAGATCCAGATATCAGATTTAGCTTGTCTTTCCTTCCAAGCCAAAATATTCATGTTGGCATCCTGAGGCACGCAGTCAAGGAGAGTAATTTCGTGATGCCTTAACAGTTAAGGATCTAATTATTCTAATATAGCCTGTTCAAGTTGATATGCATTTCATATCACATATCTTCTGTGTGCTTACCACTGTGCCATCAGTAAAGAGACCGAAGGCAAAGGAAACACTTGTTATCATAGCAGGCTTTATAATTTTAGGAACTTTAAAAGGTGGTACAAGCTGGAATTACACATACAGTCAGGAAGGATTTAGGGGGGAAAAGAGAAATATTATATGCATACCAGAATTATTAAGGAAAGAAAACCCAGGGGCATTTCAGAGTTAACCTTTCCTCTCTCAAGACTGATGTCAGAAAGGATGAACATATCCTCTGATTGAAGAACTGATATAAGCTATTTGTTGGATCCAGCAGGACATTTCTTATATTCTTTAGTTCTTGCTATGGGAGTAGACACGGAGAAGCCAGCGCATCTGGATGCACTGTGTTTGGCTGTGTGGACTACTGTATATAGAGGGAAGATAAAGTGTAAGTCCTGATGGTATTCTGGGTGCATTTCTCTCCTTTCTGGATGAATGCCTAAGATGTTGCTAGACTGAAAACTGAATTAGTTCTCTTGGTAATCTTTCTCATTCTTCTCAACTGCAGGATTTATAAAACATTGCTCTTTGGGTCTAGGTATCATTTTGGGATCACATCATGATAACTCTATGTGTGTGTGCTGGGAGGGCAAAGTTACAAAGCAATTACTCAGCAGTGCTGGGGAAAGAAGCAATTACCAGAACACATTTTAGCCCTGCTTGTCAGAGCGAGTTTCACTTGGGCACAAGGGGAGCATTTTAACTTGGGCAGCATCCCTTTTTGGAGGATTAATTTAGTTTTTTCTTCCCTTTAATTGTGTGATTCCAGTATTTTAGCTGCGATCCCTAGGCTGTAAGGACCTTTAAACAGCTCTTGATTATGAAGCAGGGCATGGGTTTTGAAGAAGAATAAACAGGGAGCTGCATAATTTATAGGAAAACTGCATGATGGACTTTTCCTTCACAAAGAACATTGGGGTTACATTGGCACAAGCCAAATACCTTTTTAATGAATAGTCAGTAATCAGCAGCAGCTACAGTAAGTGCTTGAATTTTTTTCTTTTATGTGCTTTGAGTCCATAAATTAAGCATCTGATTCTGATTGCTGTCATGAATACATATGCCTATTTCTACCCATCCCCACTGTGCAGATCTCCTGCATCAACTCATGTTCAGTTTAGAGCATTATGAAAAGTGGAAGGCAAGTAAGTCTTTTAATATGTTTAATTTCCATTCATTTTAAATACCATAATGGGAAAAGAGTGTTGACAATACATTCTACTTTCCCTCTTGGACCTAGATCACAGTTTGGATTTGAAGACAGTAGTGCCGTGTTCTAGAATGTAAGAAAAAGAGTTTATATAAAGAGGCATTAAAATGAACTTAATTGCCAAGGTAGCTTTTTTTTTTAAAAGTTATTATTATTATCTTTAAGAAGAAGAGCTTTATCTAAATTGTAGACTTTCAACTTCCTTATTCCTCTGAGATTTTGCACATGCTATATTCATTACTTGGAATATATTCCCCGCTTTTCTATTCTCTGCTTCTCAAGATTTCTACTTCCAACCAAAAACCAAAACAAAATACTTTAGGAAATTATTCTTTTCTCATCTCTTCTGCAACCAGATTCTTTCCATTTCCCTACCTAATGATTCTCTGGCTGCCATGAAGCTAATGTGAACAGATAGTTATTAATTTATAATTTATTTCTAATAGTTTGAGTATTTAAAAAATATAACATATTTTTAATTGGAACAATGGTACATGTAATTATGGCTCCAGGCCAAGTCACAAACTCTGTTTAACCCAAAGTATGAGTTAAGTGCAAATATTTAAAACCGAAAAATAGTATCAATATTGATATATGACAATAAATATATTATTATATGATATAGCACAATTTTAAGCCATTTTCAAGTATTAATTAAATGACTTTTCACAATATTCCTATAAGGTAAGTTCTATGATTTTGCTTATTTTACAGAGGAGGAAACTGATGCACAAGAAGGTTTAAGCAACTTCTCACGTTTGCATAGTAATATGTGATATTTGAGTTGAAGTTTAACATAAATTCCTATGATTTTAACTGCCATGTTAATTTTATTTAATTTCTTAAAATTGTGGTAATGGAGATATGGAAAAAATGCAAACTTAGAAGACTTTAGTAAATATATACAGAAGATAATTTGGGACACCAATTGCTTTAGAAGTTGGCAAAATTATTTTATAGAAGTCAAGACAGCTGCTGCTTTCCTTTTTTTTTCTTTTTTTGTCTTTTTGCCTTGTCTAGGGCTACACCTGCGGCATATGGAGGTTCCCAGGCTAGGGGTCTAACAGGAGCTGTAGCTGCCTGCCTTTGCCACAGCCACAGCAACGCGGGATCTGAGCCGCATCTGCAGCCTACATCACAGCTCACAGCAACGCCGGATCCTTAACCCACTGAGCAAGGCCAGGGATTGAACCCGCAGCCTCTTGGTTCCTAGTCAGATTCATTAACCACTGAGCCATGACGGAAACCCCAGTTGCTTTCTTATCAAGGTTTTTGACTTACAAAAGCAATAAAGAGAAAAAGGATGGAAGAAAATAAAAGAAAGCAAGTCAAAATTTTTTTAGGGCTGTAGTCGTGAAATATGAAAGTTCCCAGGCTAGGGGTTAAATTGGCGTGACGGCTGCCGGCCCACGCCATAGCCACAGCAACATGGGATCTGAGCCGCATCTGCGACCTAAACCACGGCTCACAGCAATGCCAGATCCTTAACTCACTGAAGCCAGGGATTTAACCTGAGTCCTCATGGATACTAGTCGGATTTGTTTCCACTGTGCCACAACAGGAACTCTAAAACATTTTTTTTAAGTGTGAATTTGTTAAGAATTCAAGACAGACAGAAAAGATAAAGGGAATTAAAGAGAAATTAAGAAAAACAGGTAAACTTAAAAAAAGTAAACAATGAGCATGAAAGAGAAATGTATGGAATTGTAACTTATGCCCAAGTTCTCAGATCAGAGGAGGAAGGAAGGAAAAAAAAAAAAAGGTATATGGGATCTGATAGTTTCCTTAAAGGCCCACTAGGCAGCACTGTTGACTGAGACAGCTTTGTGGCTAACACTGCTTAACTAAGGTTTAGAGCTTGTAGGCCAAGTAAAGTAAGAAATACATGTGGGATATTTCTTATTCAGTTGTCATAACTTGGAGAATACCTTAATGATTGTCACTTGTTATCATTAATTTTTTTAAATTTAGTAACCTATAGTATTTCAGGAACAGAGAATATTGTATCTTCCACAGAGTCAGAAGTTGAGTTTCTCATATTTGGAAAAATGACAGAGGTCATTCCTAACAGAGTGAAAGAGCTAAACCTTTGCCATGGGAGGATCACCTTCCTGATCAAGATACTTCCTCACCCAGGTAGTTTTTTTACTGCTCCTCAAGTAGTGATCTAAACATCACATTCACTCAGTATTGTTGAATAAATGTCATGCAGCATTTGGAACCTTGATTTTTATATAAGTACAGTGGTTTTGTAGTTTAAGCCTGAAAAGTGTCTGTTGTGTCATTCCATCAGCTGAGTACAGTGACTTTTGCCACTTTCTTTTATATTTCACTGTGGCTTGCCTGAGGAGGGAGTAACTTTGAATGGAAGGAACCCAGGAGAAGATTTAGGTAGCACTGTAGAGAATTGAAGTGTTCAGCTTTGCGTTAGGTAAGCAGAATTTCAGCAAGTCAAGATCAGCAAATTTGTGCGATGTTCTGATAAGCCACTTCCCTTCTGCAGCCCACTCATTAATTTTCGGAAGCCTGACAGAATAGCTAAAAGGATGATCAATTTCAAGTGTCACTCCTAGTGTGTTTTTAGCCTATGTAAAAGGAGTTCCTGACAAGTAACCCTGTTAGTACCCTCAAAATGTCTTCTATTATTAAATATTGGGAATAAGCTGAAATAATGAAACTATTTTTTTCTGTCACTAGAGTGGTTGCTTTAGAAGATGATGAGATTGGTGTCTGTTACTGACTTTTAGGTGGGCTTAAGCACTCAAACAAGTAAAACTTTGAGAGAAATGAACATATTTCAAGAGAATTGTTTTTTCCTTAATGGATCTGTGTGGAACCACTGGGATATCTCTGCAAGTGATTCCTTAATCACATTATCTGGTAGATAAAAACCTAACTCTCTCCTACTACCCATTTTTACTCTCATGTGTTGCTTTAAATCTGTGTAGATAACTGGTGTCTCTTGGACCCTCAAGCTGCCTGTGGGGGACTTGTGGGTACCTCTCTACCAGAGGGAAAGGTGTCTCTTCTATCGGAGGGACAGATGGACTGTCTTTCCCTCCTTGAGTTTGCTTTTCCTCTCTTTCTCCATCTCACTCATTTTTTTTGCTTTCCTGGATGTCATCTTTTCTTCTTCTTCCTTTTGATAACAGATTTCACCCTTAAATCTTTAGCCTCAATGTATAGATGTTTTGATGTCCATTGACACAAGCATTTGCTGATGTTGTTCTTAATTCTTTTTATATCCTACTATTTGGTGAATGGATATTATTCCCAATGTGCTTGGTGAGAAAAGGGGTTGCACAACCCAGTTACAGAATTCTCTACTGCAGAGATACGGAAAATTCTAAGAAAGGTATAGGCTTCCAGTCAGACAAACACTGTAGGGCCTATGTGGATAAATAGTAGCAAATGAGAAAAGCACCCACAGGGGCCTGACTGTTAAAGCAGGTCAATGGCACAGATCTAGTAAAGATGGAGAAGAACAGGAGAGCAGCTGGTCCATTCAAAGGGGCAGCTGCTACTCAGCCCTACTGCTTCTGCCCTTTGGAATATGGGATCTGCATTAATTTACTTGGACTGATGCTAACTGATCTATCTGTATATAACCCTGAGAAAGAGAGAGAGAGAGAAAAGAAAATAACAAGAAAAGAAAGCAAAAAAGTAAAGACGAAGTTTCTGAAGACCTGGAGTACTATAGGCAGCTTGTTTGTGATTCCTATCATAAATACCATACATTCTGGAGATAGAATATTGTAATTTTGTTACACCTGGGAATCTTAATGTACCATACTGTTCTGACAGAAGTTTGAACACAGTTTTCTAGATGAATGTCCATCCACTCAATTAAAACTCTGTAACTCATCAGAATGTGAAATTCTGAACTAAGACTGGAAACAATAAACTGACTAAACAACATCACTACTGTTAAGATACAAAGAGCTATTAATTTATAAAACTAATTGGATTGGAATACAGCTAAACTCAAACCAGAATTACATTCTAATTGCTCTTTTACTTTAGAAAATATCAAAGACCATGAGATGGTATTTTTGTGGTGACAGTTCTTAACAAGCTAGGCAGGTCTTCAATAGGTGCCTTTTATTAGAGCACTGGTATTTGAAAGAATTTAAGTGTAACAGGCCAACTCTATGGAATTGACTCAGAGTGCACTAGAAGAAAAAGAATTTGTAAAGAACTTTTAAAAACAGCATTCATTCTATATCCACTGATCTCTGATAGTCTCATAATGTGGTTGTAAAAAATTTTGTTTTCTGGAATGCTGTCTGAAATATATTATTTTACAAACTGAATTGTTTTCAATACTTTGAGCCAGTTAAGAATTGTTCTTTTGTCTTGATAGAGCTGCCAGGCTGTTTATAATCATGTTGCCTTTGATGTCTACCAAGAACAGACACACAGAGAAGGTTGGGAGACCAGTTTCCCAGCCCCCCACCCCCTTCCCAATAGTCGCAGAGTGAGGTAACCAAGTGGAAAAGCAGGTTCGGAGAGTGTGACCTTGAGTAGAGGACACAGGGGCTTGTAGTCTGAATGACCGCTGTTCAACCTTGGACTCTGAACACTTCCGTTCAGAAAGGTGTCTCAGGTATTTGCCCTCAAGGAAGGCCTCAGATATCAGGTGCTCTTCCTTTCATAATCTAAGTAAAAATAATCTCAAGCAGACCTGGGAGTCATTTCCGTGTTCCTTATCAGTGAGCTTCCTCTTGCTTTCACCCAGCACCTCGAACCTTGGGGGGCCTGCCCGGCCTTTTCCGGAGTCCCAGAGCGCACCCACCCAAGACCCTCCGTCCCTCGCAGCCCCGCGGGGAAGCGTCAGCCATAGCTTAAGCCTCAGCTCCCAAGGCTATCGGAACGCTGTTCCCTCACAATGCAGGCTCTTAGTAAAACTGAGGAACACCCCGGAGCGCTGCTGAGGCCGGGTGCCTGCAGGACTCGGGACTACGGGGACCTGCAGGTGTCGGCTTGGTCCTCCAGGCAGCCGCCGGCCTGTGCGCCGACCCCGGCACCCTGAGCCCGGCCCGTGGCCCCCGCTCTTTGCGCGAGCCGGGCTGTGCCGGCATCGCCACGTGGCCGGGTCCGCGCCGCTGCCGCCGGCCGCCTGCAGATGCCAATCCCGGCGGCTTTTACCTCCTCCTCCAGCTCGTCAGTTTCGCCTTCCACCCACGGAAGCTATCCTTCCCGTCTCTTTACTGGGCGCCCATTTTCGGTGCAAACAGTGGTTCATTATCATTTCTCCGCTCTGTCTTTTGTCAGCCTGAAGTGAGGCTTCAGCAACCGGTCACCCGCAGTTCGGCACTGGCGCTTCAGCTCCTTGTTCCCCTCACACATATCCTCTGTCCGGCGCTGGAAGAGCCTCGGTGCAGTTCAGGGTGCTCTCCTGTGGCATCAAGGCAGACAGGGTTACTAGGCCCGACCTCAGTCACCTGTCAAATGTTACGTCTCTATGAGTTGATTTAAATCCGGCTTCTAGATCCCCCCCCCCCCAATTTAACACTCATCCACACGTCCACAAACGGCAACCCCGGTAAATGTGAAGTGGGATTTTTAACCTGAACAACTTTAGGACTTGGAAGAGGAAGGGGTGGGAAGCGGGGGTGGGGGTGGGGGTGGGGTGGCTGCTATTCAGTGAATGGGAATCAAAAAGGATTGCAGTTAAATTGCCACCAATACACCTCCTGTTGGGAAAGTGATAAACAGTGGGCTTGGAAGAAACATTCAGGAGGTTTCTTTAAGCTTTTGCACTAGAGCAGGAATCTATTTTGTTTTAGAAATAGGTGTATTGTTTCTGAGGCCGAATGGTATTGCCATATAACTGCACTTTCTTCCCTTTAAATGCTTCATCTCTCTCTCTCCCCTTGCTAAATGTAGTAGATACCCACTTCCTATCTTCATGGCACTGAGTTCAGTAGAGTTGCATTTCTTTGATAGTAAGAAAGCCACACAACCTCAAAATGTACATATACTTCATCCCTGGGCTTGTCTTTCTCTGAGCAGTGAGTTTGAACACATATGCACTACTCCATAGCAATCTCTTTGTCATATCTGCCTAGATAAGTAATGTCTTATATAAATAAAGTCTCTAATTAATTTTTATGACCTTAGCAGTCTTCTGCAGTCCCCCCCTTTTTTAAAGCACCATTCTGTATGGAGCTAGCATAATATTAAAAATTTCCTAACAATTTTTATTCCTTCATCTATCCCCTAAACTATTTCCAGTCTGTGGCACTTTAAAAAAATCTTTCCTTTTCCTTTGAAATTTTTTTTTCTCCTTAAACGGGAAAGTTTTATAATTAAGTGGTATGATAACATCAGTAAAATAAAAAAGCATTTCTCAAGATTTAACCTATGATATGCTATCTTTACAGAGCAATTTGCAAGGTGCATGAGAATTTATGTTTGGACTGAACCTTTTAAAATAACTGAAATAATACTTCATGTGTGAACATGAGTATAAAATTTTATAATAGTTCCAGTTTATTCATGTTTTATCCTTGCTGCCAGCATCTGCTTTATTTTCTGACTGCAATTTTTAAGTCTTCTCAGGAAGCTGTATGAGAACTTAACCTTATTGCTTTCAGAGGACAAGGAAAGACCAACAGATGCAGCTCTAAAGGGGTCTTTTTGTATTTTGCCACTTTCCAATAGAACAGTGCATTTTACACTATTTCAGTTTTTATGATTGACACAGAGTAAAGACATAATTTCAGTCCATGTTACCTTAGGTATGTATACCAGTAGGCGTGGCCTTTATACAATCAGAAGCTTTTCACCACTGATTGCAGAGAACTTCTTTTTAAAATTTCCTGGTAGTAGGGTTTTTATTGTATTTAATTCTGGAAGCACAGTATTTTTTCTGATTTTTCTCCCCTTCTATTCCTCTGCGTGTGAGTGTGTGTGTGTGTGTGTGTGTTTGTGTGTGTATGTAGCCAAAAAAGTCTCTAGAAGTCAGAAGCTGTGTCTTCCCTCTGCTTTGTTATGGGTAAATTGTGGAGTTTTCTTGCTAAGGATTGTGCACTTGGCATCATCTTTATCAGCACGACAGATCTTTGCATGTAGTTACAGGATGTGTTTCCAAAGACAAATTAAATCTTGTACATTGAGAGCAGAGAAATCTTTTTCTTTTTGAGTCAGAAACGATCGAGTTAGCTTATGTTATTTACAGAATCCCCCATATTATGGCAGAACTTTCTTATTGTGCATCTTCTGAATGCTGCTTACCTGGTTGGGTATATTCAGGAAATGGGTGGTAGAACCAAAAGCCCTGTACTGTGCTGGGGGCAGCCTGGAGCCAGATGCTTTAGAAAACTGGTGTAAGAACTCCTCATATTTCTGTTCTTTGAGAAATTGTGGGTTTGGTTCTAGATCATCACAGTAAAGCAAATATTACAATAAATAGAGTCATATGAATTTTGGGGTTTCCCACTGCATATAAAAGTTATGTTTATACTCTATGGTATATTGTGTGTAAAGCATTATATCTAAAGTAAATTGTACCTGCCTTTATAAAAATACTTTATTGCTGGAATTCCCGTTGTGGCTTGGTGGGCTAAGGACCCAGCGTTGTCTCTGTGAGGATACAGGTTAGATCCCTGGCCTCCTCAGTGGGTTAAGGATCTGGTGTTGCCCCAAGATTTGGAGTAGTTTGGGTCTGATGGTGCCATGGCTGGCATAGGTCCCAGTATGGCTCCCATATGACCTGTGGCCCAGAAATTTCCATATGCCACAGATGTGGCCGTGAAAAGAGAGAAAACAACAAAACTTTATTGCTGAAAAACGCTAATATCACCTGAGCCGTCAGAGAATTGTAATCTTTTGGCTGGTGGAGGCTCTTGCCTCAGTATTGATGGCTGCTGACTGATCAGGGTGGTAGTTACTGAAGGTTGGGGTGGGCTGTGGAAGTTTCTTAAAATGAGGCAACAGTGAAGTTTGCCACATCTATCAACTCTTCCTTTCACAGACCATTTCTCTGCAGTTTGCAATGTTGTTAGCATTTTACCCACAGTAGAGCTTCTTTTAAAATTGAAGGTAATCCTCTCAAACCTGCTGCTGCTTTACCAAGTTTATGTAATATTGTAATATTCTAAATCCTTTGTTGTCATTTTAACAATCAGTTAAATTTACTGACTTATATGGGTGCAGTTCATGGCACCCCAAAATGATTTACAATAGTAACACCAAAGATTACCGCATCGAACATAATAATAATGAAAATGCTTGAAATACTGTGAGAATTACCAAAATGGGACACAGAGACATGCAGTGAAGAAATGCTGTTGGAAAACTGGCACAGCCAGTCTTGCTCAATGCAGCATTGTCACAAACCTTCAATTTGTAAAAAAAAAATATGTAGTATCTGCAAAGCATGATAAAGCAATATGAAATAAAATGGAATATGCCTGTATTTTAATTAAACATTTTAATATGCCTTGGCTGCATTTTTCAGAATTTGATACTCCATCCCACCCTACTCCTAATTATCCAGTCTGTTGTAAATACATCGAATGCTTATAACTGACCAGAAATTCTAGATAAACATACACCAATTGCTGGAAAAATAGTTTTGTTAAAACAGCTAGATAGTGAGGTTGAAGCAAGGGCAAATTAGAGGCAAAGACCTGATACTTGCCTCTAATACTATAGTTTCCTTAGGCTGGACACCCCAGAAGGAGACTCTGAGATGAGGACTCAAGTGTGAGAGATTTACTAAAGAAAGACTTCCTGGACAGACACAAAAGACTGAGGGAACCAAGGGTGTGGTTCCATGTTAAGTCCCCAGAGGAGACAGAGGAGACTGGCTTTGGTGTACCTCATAGGGAAAGGCTTGAGGCAAGGGGGCTGACCTTTCTTGATCCTGCACTCTATAGATCATGGGCTAGGCACCCTGTGAGGGCAGATCGAGCTGATCCAGTAGCTGCAGGGCCATTTTCCATGGAAGAGTAACAAGTATTATCCATTGGAGGTTAGGCATACTGCAACCAGAAGAGGCCACAGAAGCAGCAAGGGATCCTAGGGTGACTGGGCAGAGAATCATCAAACAACATGCTGTAACTCAACATGCTGTTTCCTCAAAGGCTAATTATTTTCCCTTTAAGTAAACATACTAAGATCCTAGTCCTTTAACAAGAAGTGTGAATGCTTGCTTGGAGTGACAGCCGGGAGCCTACTTCAGTCTATGTGCAAGAGCCGACTGTGCACATCTCTTTCTAACTCTGTGTTCAGTGATGTACAGGTAGCTTGGAATCAGCCACAGTGGGGGTACTCCCATATGGAAATCCAAAGTTGTTATAAATTGGCTTTTCTAGAGGTGTGGGATGTAAGGAGGGAAGGTAATTGTTGCATGATTGCCATCAGACCACTCTGATGCTAAGCTAAAATGTTAACAAAGATATTATTGAAAGAGAATACTTATCCCATTAAATACATTAGATAATGTATGTGAAAACATTCTGAAATCATGAAATGGTATACAAATGCTGTCTTGACACAATAGCTTGAAATAATAAAATATCTGAAACATAAAATATACACAATCTCTCCCCAACTCAAATGAACTGGCAATATACTACCAAAAAGATTGTGAAAAGGAGTTCTTCAGTTGTTCTGACTTATGTGTTGCTGATATTAGGCAAAAGCCATCCCAGAGTAGAGTTATCATTTCTTCTTTTAATCCTTTCCCAAGATGCCTAGTTAATTGTACTGTGATTCCCCTCTTACACTTTACTTTTTTGATAGGCAGATAGAAAATATTTTACTGGGAAAGGAGACCATAAAAATGTGTAATACTTTCCTTTCTGATGGTTATGGTGAGAAAAATAGGCTAATCCATTAGAAGGAAGCCCCAACAACAACAACAAAAAAATTAAGAATTCCACTTTGTTTGAGCATTTTCAAGGAGCACAGTAGTCTTCAAACTTTTAAAATTCAGCAATGAATCTCTTTTAAAAATGCAGTATTATGAAGCCCCCTTTGAGGGCAGGAAGGGTCACCTCTGCTCCTTTAGATGCCTCTGACATACCATGGCTAGTATCCAGGCCCTGGGGAATGCAGTGAGGAAAACTGCCCTGAAAGGATTGGTTCATATGCCTTCTCTGATTCCAGAGAAGCAATGAGTCCAAAATTTGATAGCTGAGGTTTTGAAAGCCTTGAGTATGGTAGACCAAAGAATGCTCTACCCTCCAAAAGACTTCCTAATTCCTGAAATCTGTGAAAGTGTTACTTTACATGGCAAAAGGGACTTTGCAAAGATTAAGTTAAGGGATTTGAGATGGGGAGAGCATCTTGGCTTATCCAGGTTGGCCCATAGGACAAATGTCCTTATAAAGAGGGAGGCAAGAGGGTCAGGATCAGAGAAGTTGTGATGATGGAGGCAGGGTTCTGAGTGATATGAGCAAAGGGTTCTGATCCAAGGAAGGAAGGTAGTTTCTAGAAGCTAGAAAAAGCAAGGAGAGGGCTTCTCACCTAGGGCCTCCTGAAGCAGTCCAGCCCTGCCAACACCTGTTTTAGACCTCTGACCTTCCCGACTGCAAGGTAAGGAGTTCCTGTTGTGACTCAGCTGGTAAGAACCCAACATAGTCTTGTGAGGATGCAGGTTTGACCCCTGTCCTGCCTCGGTGGGTTAAGGATCTGGTGTTGCTGTGGCTGCAGCTTGCAGGCATAAAAGGAAAAAAAAGTGTTTATTTTGTTTTATTTTATTTGTTTGCTTTTTAGGGCTGCACATATGGCATAATTTTTTTTTTAAGTACCAAGTTTGTGGTAACTTGTTACAGCAGCAAAAGGAAAATAATATGCCAAGGTTCTAGGCTCTCATTTGTAGGTTCCCATGACACTGCGTTTTTCATAGTGCAGTTTAGTGATTTCTGTGGGCTGAGTAGGAACTATAAATACAGCTCCAGAGAGGAATGCTACGTGTAACATTTAAATGAGCTCAAAGAACTTTTCCGTATTGATTCATTTATCTTAACAGATTTTTTTATTAGAGAGGATTTTATTTTAACTTAGCGCATGAAAACATTAACAGTTTCATAATATACAGAGCTTTTTCAAATTTAATCTTCCTGCTAACCTGATTTTAACAAGATAAACATTTTCTATTATAAATGGATTAGGTATTCATTATGGTAAAATGGAAATAGACATAGAAAGAAAAAGTAGAAGCATCTGTTTTCCCTTTATCAGAGGAAACCACTCAATATTTTGATGTATTTCTTTACAGTGTTTTCTAAGCATGTTTTAAAACATCTGTTGCACTCACATATGTATATAACATTTTGTCTTATGCTATTTTCACTTAATGCTATAGAAATACTTTATTCTTGTGAACTTATTGTAACTAAAATTTTTGTACAATTTGAGGACTGTACAAATAACTGTTCTTAAGTGCAAATATTAGAAATTAATTCTGGGTAATGGAAGCAGAAGGGCACTTTTTTTTTTTTTTTTGTATTTTTTAGCTCTGACCTGTGGCATATGGAAGTTCCCACGCTACGGGACAAATCAGAGTTTTAGCTGCTGGCCTCCGCCACAGCCACAGCAATGCAGGATCCAAGCCAAGTCTGCAACCTACACCACAGCTCGTATCATCACTGGATCCTTAGTCCAGTGAGGGAGGCCAGGGATGGAACCCACATCCTGATGGACAGCGGTCATGTTCGTTACCGCTGAGCCACATGATAACTCCTATGTTGAAAGAATATCAGGTGGCTTATGGAACTGATAGGAAGACTGGGGAATTAAGGGGGGCAAGATTTAGACAGGATCACACTGCACAGTATGCTTAGGATCCTGGTCCTGGGGCTTTCACTTCTGACCATGCCATCCTTAAATATTGCCTTCAGTACCCAAAAGCTGAAGTAACATTTGCCTTTCTTTGTGGTTTGGGGATCCCTGCATAGCAACTTCCCCTTCACCTTGGAGGGAATATTCTAATATTGGGTCCTCCTAAAATTCCTTAGCTTGTCAGTTCCCTATATTTGTATGGGATTTATATACCAGTCTTTGATATGCAGATATCTTCCCAAGGTTTCTAGGGTAAGGTCTATATAAATTTCCAGATTGTATCATCATGATTGTCATCCATATGGGGGATAAACATGATGTCCTTTACAGGTTGTGATGTTCAAATTTTTTGGCATTGAAACTAGACAATCTCTGTATTTCTGAGGGAAGAGAGTAAAGACACACTCTTCTTCTTGCCAGATCACAGCAAACTGTTTCAGGTCCTTTCTGACTTTAAGGATGCAGAGAGAGAAAACATTTTCTTAAGATATAAAGCTACATACTAGATGCTAAGGCCTGTGTTTTTTTGTGGCACTCTGGACCATCACTGTGTCATCTCAGGGTCCTCCCATCCTTTTGGAAGTCGGGGAGCCCATTTCACTGCAGTGTCTCCCACCAGCATCCTAGCCGTAAGGAAAAACCACCTAAGAGCTTTTCAGGAGTGCTAGCATTCCCTCACCAGTGTATTTCTTGAGGCCTTGGTGAATGAAGTGTCAGATCTCCTTGAAGGATGTAGTTAGAGTGTAGGTGGTGGATGAGTTGCAGATGATTAATCCATTTCAGTATTGTCTTATGAGCACTGATAAATAGCAAGGTTTCCATTTATTTCCTAGGATAGAGTCTCAGAAGTTTTGGTGTCAAAGGTTTTATACAAAATTATTAGGATGTGTGATATATCTGTCAAACTGCTTTTTTTAAAATTTTGTACCAATTTAATTCTCTCTCCAGCAATGTTTGAGTGATCCTGTTTCACTGTGTCTTCACTCCCACTGACCTAAGATGTTTCCCTTTCTGTCAGCAGTCCATTTTTCTTTCTTGAAAACACCAACATTTTATCTTTTAAAGAAACTTAGCATTGCCCCCTTTCCTGTTTTGATTTTTCTGCCTTCTTGTCAAGCCCCTTAGTAATACATATTGTGAGAAGTGCACACTCTCACTGCTGTGGTATTCCTGCCCAAAATACATAACCTCAGCCTGATTATGAGAGAATGTCAAACCCCACCTGGATATTCTGCAAGAGAATTGGCCTTCAAAAATGTCAAGGTCATAAAAAGACACAGACTCAGGGACTTTTTCAGATTAGAGGAGACTAAGGCAACAGAATAGCTAAATGCAAAGTGTAATCCTCAAGACTGGTGAGATTTGAATAAGGATTTTAGATTAGCTCATAGTATAGTATCATTGTTCATTCCTGATTTTTGAGTTGTACAATGTTTATATAAGATGGTAACATTAGGAGAAGCTGCGTGAAATACCTTTCTGAGCTATTATTGTGACTTTTGTATAAGTCTAAACATTTAAAATAAAATTTAAATTCTTCAAAAATAGTTTTTTGTTTATAAAATAGATTCTGTGTATAATGCTCTATGTACAGTGAGTGTCATGGAAGACACAGCAACGGATGGAGATGCTGTCTGGATTCAGTAAAGGCTTTTAATTTCTAGATTTTTAAAATTACTCTGTTTTACTCGGAATCTTTGTTCATCCTTATGTGATAGATTTGGCCATTTCTCTTAAACTTGTGTGCGAGGCTTGTCAGTGACCTTTATAAAATCCATCAGTGAAACTCTCTCCAGGCTAAAGTACTCACTTCCCTCTGAAGCCTTGCTCAATCTTCCCTCTGCTTGTTCATCATGCTCTTCGTTTCTCCAGCACATCTCCAACCCCCTGATTCCTTCCTCCTTAGGGTGGCTCCTCAGTGTTTCCAAGAAAATGAATACAAGTCCCTTGTGAAGCATATTTGATATTTTTGTTGCTGTTGACTATTAATATTTTCTCTTAAGAAATTAAACACCCTTCCTATTGAGAGGGACTCTCAAGAACTTTGTTTCTGAACCACCTTGTCCATTTGTTTCAGCAGTGCCTCAGAGATGTGCCTTCTTTCTCTCCTCTGCCTTCTGCCACGGACACAGATAGCCCTGCATGGCATCACAGTGCGTAACGGCCCCTCCTGCCACAGGAGAACACACTCACTGGTGAAAATTCTTGATGATATGTTATGCCTGTGGGCGTCATTATCACTGTAAGGGAGTTGGTCAGGACAGGGTTTGCTATTTGCAGTTCAGTAGATGTACCACAGCTTTTCCATAAAACGTGGCTCTGGAGTTCCCGTTGTGGTGCAACGGAAATGAATCCCACTGGTATCCATGAGGATTTGGGTTTGATCTCTGGCCTTACTCAGTGGGTCAGTGATCTAGTGTTGATGTGAGCTGTGGTGTAGGCTGGCAGCTTCATCTCTGATTTGACACCTAGCCTGGGAACTTCCATATGCTGTGGGTGCGGCCTTAAAAAGCAAAACCAAACCAAACCAAACCAAAACAATGACAACAAAAATGTGGCCAAAGGATCACCTGTATGAACAGTTCTAGGAGCGTTTATAGAAGTGCACGTTCATTAGTCTCCTGTCAGACCCACTACCATGTCAGAAGCACTGACGTCAAAGAAATATTTGCATGTCTGAACCATCTTCATTCTTTTTTCTTTTTTTTTCAGATAGCATATTTTAAATTAAAGTACAGTTGATTTATAATGTTGTGCCATTTCTGCTGTACAACAGTGACCCATTCATATGTATACATATACATACATACACATTTCTTTTTTTTATATATCTTCCATCATGGTCTATCCCAAGACTTTGAGTACAGAACACCCATTCCTGTGCTATACAGTAGGACTTTATTACTTATCCATTCTAAATGTAATTAATTTATATCTACTAACCCCAAACTCTCTGTCCATTCCACTTCCTTCCCCCTACTCCTTGGCAATTCTCTTTCAGTGAGTCTGTTTCTGTTTTGTAGATAGGTTCATTAGTGCCATATTTTAGATTCCACATATAAGTGATCTTAGATAGTATTTGTCTTTCTCTTTATGACATATTTTACTTGGTATGAGAATCTCTAGTTGCATCCATCTTGCTAAAAATGGCATTATCTTGTTCCTGTTTATGGCTGAGTAGTATTATTTTGTATATATGTTCCACACCTCCTCAATCCAATCATCTGTGGATGGACATCTAGGTTGTTTCCATGTATTGGCTATTGTGAATAGTGCTGCTATGAACATATGGGTGCATGTATCTTTTTGAATTGTAGTCTTGTCTGGATATATACCCAGGAGTGGGATTGCTGGATCATATGGTAGTTCTATATTTAATTTTCTCAGGAAACTCCATACTGTTTTCCATAGTGGTTGTACCAATTTATATCCCCACCAACAGTGTAGAAGGCTTCCCTTTTCTCCACACTCTCTCCACCATTTATTATTTGTAGACTTACTAATGATGGCTATTCTGACCACTGTGAAGTGGTACCTCATTATAGTTTTGCTTTACACTTCTCTAATAATTAGTGATGTTGAGTATCTTTTCATGTGCCTAGCCATTCATATGTCTTCTTTGGAGGAATGTCTATTTAGGTCTTTTGCCCATTTTTCTATTGGGTTATTAGTTATTTTTGGCGTTGTTGAGTTGTTTGTACATTTTGGAGATTAAGTCCTTATTGTTTGGGTCATTTGTAACTATTTTCTCCCATTCCGTAGGTTTTTTCATTTTTTAATGGTTTCCTTTATTGTGCAAAACTTGTTTGATTAGGTCCCTTTTGTTTATTTTTGTTTTTATTTCTACTGCCTTGAAAGATCGTCTCTTATTTTAATTGAACGTTTTTCTGAACATATAATTGAAAACTGAAACTCATACCAGTGTTTACTCAGAATTTGCAGAAAATATTTGATGGCAAGAATTTCCTGGAGGAGCTGTTTTCTTTCTAAACCTGGAACTGTAATTGGAAAGATAGCCAGAAAATTTGAGTCAGAATCTCCTGGTATGAAAGCATAGAATCTGTATTTTTAATAAGAATTTCACATCTTCGTGATGTTTTGTCTTTAGCCGCAGTGACTTCACTCTGCATTTGGCTTCTCTGGACTTAATTTTCACACCTCCATTTCACAGGAAGAATAGTTGTTCATTCTCTGAGGATCTCTGAGGGTCTACTTTGAATTAGACACTGATACCAAGAAGAGCCAGGGTCCCTGTTTTCCAGCAGTTGTGGGAGACAGACAAGTAAATAATCAGTTGCAGGCTACTTGAGGAGCAGGCACTCGGGAGAGGTGCCAGCTCAGCCTGGGACATTGCGTAGGGCTTCCTGCAAGGACTAACTCCTGGGCAGGCAAGGCTTGAGGGCAGTGAGTGTGTCCATGGTTTCTGCTGTGGTGTGTGCACCATGCCTCTCACTCCCTACGTTAGCTTGATTTACCTCAGTCACTTCTTCTCTACTATTTTCAGTTCCAATAGTTAAAACTCCATTTGTTTCTTATATCTTTCTCCACCTCCGTTCACCCTCCTCCTTTATTTTTTTAACTAAATTATGCTGAGGAGACAAACCTCTCATCTCCTTTGGCTTTAACCTGCCAGATTTGTCCACGTCTCAATCACTTATTCCTTCTGGCTCAATTTCTTCCTCTGCTCCTTAAGTTTCTTATTGGACCTTAAATGAGCAAATAGATGTGTGCCTTCACGATCTTTTCGTTCCCATATCCTGTACTGTGAGCCCCATCAGTGACTGAAAGGGCTCATCTCTGACACTGAATGGCAATCAGTGAGGAGGTAGTGTTTGCCCAAAATATGCACAACAATTTTTCTCCACTCCTTAGTGAGAGTCAGGAGCAGTGGTTTACCACAACCCTCTCCTGCTATGGCTCTGCCCGCCATGTAGTTCTTTCAACCTACAGGCTGCCTTATTTGGGTGAGTGAAGGGAGGGTTATTGCCTTCCCTCCAGAAAGATGTGAAGACTTGTTCATAAAGTATCTGTCATAGTCATTGAACTCTGGATCAAATCTTTTGAAGCATTTAAGGAGACAGTCATTTTGATTCATTTTGAAATCAGTTGCTGCCTTCTTTAAGGGGGTTCCTAGCGCAATGGCAAATTTTCTTCTGATTGGGCCTCCTCATACCTTCTTTCTCCTCTAGAAATCATATACATCTCAAAATCCTTTCCATTCTCTTCCTTGAGGCTGGCTTCAAGGTAGAGCAAATATAAGGTAATGAAACATTAAATACTTGGAAGGGGTTAAGCTAAAGAGAGATTCAAAATACGATCAGGAATGGGTCTCAAGGGTATGCTGGGCACTTGTATAGGTCTCCTTTTCTGAACCACTTTCATCCTTCTTCCTCTTATCCACACCTCAGTAGCTAGCTCTGTGCATTGTTCAGGAAGCTTCTCACAGGTGTCACCTGTGCTACGTATGTCATGCTTCCTGTTTATGGTGCCAAGGGCTTGACCTCCCTGCAAGCTCTGGGAGTGGAGGCATCCTTGACCACTGGAGACAGAAGCTCTTGGACACAGTGCATCTGTCTCTCTTTTGTCCTCTGAGTGGACAGTTCTGACATTTCCTAAGGCTCCTCAGAAGGTCACAGAAGATCAAGTATCAGTTACCTACAATGGTGACAAGCTCAGTAATGCATCTTTGTATTTTTCTTTCCTCTTTCTCTGTTTCACTCTCATTGGGCCCTCACTGCTGCTCCCTGGATCATATTCCCCAAATAAACTACCTGTGCTGAAGACTTTATATCAATTTTTGATTTCAGAGGGAGCTCAGACTGTGACATCATGAACCATTTTCAGCACATATACTTAAGCCACATTTCTCTCTTTGTTTCACTTTAGGAACTTTGGGGGCCATTATTGAAATGCCAGGGACATATTATTTTTTTTTTTACCTGTTTATTCCTTCCTTCTTTTATTCCACAAATATTCATTGAGCACTTACTGTGGGATAAGCATCATTCTGTGGTTTGGGGGTACATCAATGAATAAAACAAAGATTTCTGCCCTTGTGAAGCCTACATTCTAGTGAAGGGAAAGAAGAACTAAACAGTAAATCACTCTGTAATAAGTAAATCACCAAGTCTGTTAAAAGTTGGTAAAAACTATGAGAAGAATGAAAATTAAATGGTAACAAAGGAATCCAAGAAAACCACCCCATCAACTGATGAGAGCCTGGCTTAACTGTAACTCCTCTTGACACTGCACCAACTACACAGCCCCTGATCTAAGTTGTGGGAAAATGTCTGAGATCAGTGGCCAAGACTGAGTAAATACATATAGTGACTGAGGGAAGGTTTTGGCAGTGTTTGCATTCATCCCAAATACTTGGGGCTTAAGGAAAATTTTGGCTTTGAATGTGGGTGCTATTGCCATTTCTTCTTCTTCTTTTTCTTTCTTTCTTTTTTTTTTTTTTATTAAACTATGGCAGTATTCCTCAGTGAAAAAAAGACAGTAATTGAGCTTCTCAGAAAGGGAGTAGATAAATAAGTTTATACCCAATGTAGAACACAAGCTAAAGAAGGACGATTTTTTTTCTTTGTCTTTTTAGGGCCACACCCAAGGCATACGTAAGTTCCCAGGCTTGAGGTCTAACTGGAGCTACAGCTGCCAGTCTTCGCCACAGCCACAGAAATGCAGTCGATACTAGTCAGGTTGTTAACCTCTGAGCCATGATGGGAACTCCTAAAGAAGGATGATTTGAATGATATTCATTAGTGCCTGCTTTGCCTGTCACCACCAAATTTACATGTGTGTGTACTTTGACATCCACTGAAGTGGATTCTAACATTTTTGAATATGAAGAAACATTTTTAATGTCTTTCAACCTTTAAAATCCCCATAAGAGCAGTTGTAGTTTAAGGATCTGAAAAAACATTTGATGACAAAAGCTATTGTAAATTCAACAATGCTTTAAAATAAAAAGTTGTATTTTTCGCAACATATACATACATTGGAAAAATAGTACTCTATACGATACATACTATTTTTTCAATCTATAAATGACTCTTGGTCACACATAGATTCTAGGACTCCTCATAATAAGCTAATAAGCTTGGGAACAGGATCAGAGCATGGTAGCCCAGCCAACTACAGATATAAACAGTAGTTGATTTACTTAACTGATATTACCAGGAATTCTTTTCTTTCTTCGCCACATCCATGGCATATGGAAGTTCCTGGGCCAGAGGTCGAATCTGAACTGCAGCTGCGACCTATGCCACAGCTGGATCCTCAACCCACTGCTCTGGCTGGGGATAGGACCTGCACTGCTGCAGAGGCAATACCAGATCTTAACCTGCTGTGACACACCAGGAACTCCCACCAAGAGTTCTTATTTAAGCAGTGGTAATCAAATCAAGATTAAGCCTTAGAGGTGGGAATATATCACGTCATAGGATTTTTTAGTAAGAACACTACTTTACAATTCAAGTGACATATATACTTTTCACTGTTTAATTAGAGTTCTATACAGAGAGCTTAACTCGTTTTGGAATCACTTAATACCTGCAAGTAGAAGGTTGAGGAAATTAAACTGCAGTTGGTCGTGATAAGAATAAGACTCAATTCTAATGGCCATTCATAGAGTAGAGATAGCTTTTAAACAATAATAATAAAATGTAGCAGTGGAACAACCACTCTGATAATATTGGGGAGAATTAAATTAGTACAGTTTCCTATGATAGCAATTTGGCAAAGTGTGTTGAAAACCTTAAACACCTCAGCCCAGTAATTCTGTCTCTTGGAGATATAAACTGAGTTTCAGCACTTTGTATGTTGATAAAGAGTGTGTGGAACTATCTATAATTCCAACAACAGAGATGTAGTTCAGCTCATTATGGTTGCTTGACTCAGTGGAACATTAAGTAGTCATTAAAATTTTTATTTACAGAGCATTCATTAGGTATAGAAATGCACATATATTAAAGGAAAAACAGCTTACCAAATTGTAAATATAGTAAAATATAGCCATATAAATAACTTTTCAGATTTTATAGTAAACCTGAATGTACTTTATAATCAAGACTCAATACATTTGTTTATTTTCAAGCTATATATTACAAACTAGCTTCCCCCCTTAAAAAATAGTATTGGAAAGCAATATGTAAAACAGCAAGACCACTGGCTTTCCAAACAGGCAGACCTTGGGTTCAAATTCCAGTTCCAGACTTGGTAGATGTGTGACCTTGGGCAAGTAAGTTAAAAAGCTCGAATTTCAGGTTCTTTGTCTATGGAAGTGGGTTGTCATGAAGACAAGATGTATAACATATATGTAAAGTGCCTAATATGAACAATGGTAACTATATGGCTAACACTTCAGTAATTGCTATGAATGTATACTTGAGCTTTGAGCAAATGAATAAGTTGATGGTAGATGATGGGAGCCAGATTTCTCCGGTTTAGAGAGGGAGGTTATATCTAACCAAGGAGGGGCAAAAGGGGATAGATGTACACGAAATACTGGATTAGAAATTGAATCACCAATATGAAACCATGTTTAACTTAATAAAGATGAAGATGGATAGACATAGAAATAAGTATAGATTTTCATAACTCATGTTACCTAGGTTAGTATACATACATGTATTTTTCTATTTCTGTCTGTGGAGAGGGCCTAGAAGCAGTGACGCCCTATTAGCAACAACCATACTCAGAGCAGAGATCTTGGTTTCTAATGCTCTTTTTTAAATAAAATGAACTAGGGTATCCTTGGAGAAATGGCTAATTCTAGATGATCCTGGGGCATCTTGTAGTGTGAGAAATTAGGAAATGCGCAAAACCAAAAAGATGTCCAAGAGACACACAGAACTTGTTCAGGTTGCATGTAGCCAAAGCTGGAAAGATTGAGCAACAAAATGAGTAATGGTTAAGAATGGATTGTAACCTAAAGAATAAAGTAAATGTGAGTTCATACTGATAAAAATGACCAGGTGACAAATAAATACACAGGGAGAAAAGACAAATCTTCCTTATCCCAAATAATTTATATGGACATTACCTCCTCTGGGAGGCGGAACTCTTATCTCCTGCTCCCCAGTGGGAGCTGTATAATGGCTTGTTTTCAAAAGTAGAAAAAAAGGGGGAAAATAGTAACTTTATAGTGGAGAAACCTGACAAACACTGCCTCAGCCGGGGGATCAGTGTTCACATCAACAGTTGAAGTCGTGTTGATAACATGTACCTTCCCTATGCTGTGATTCAAAATGACACTTTACCTTTTTGATCTTTATCGCCCAAACCCATAAACACAATCTAGTCATGGAGAAAGTAAACTCCAACAGAAGGACAATTTACAACGTACCTCAGAAATTTTCAAGGTCATTTAAAACAAGGGAAGTCTAAGAAAACATTACAGTTAAGAGGCCCCTAAGGAGACTTAAGAATTAAATATTATCTAGATCGCTTAATGAGATCCTGGCATAGAAAACGAACAGTAGAGGAAAAGCTAGTGAAATCTGAACAAAGTGTGTTTCGTTCACAGTTATGCACCAATGACAAATGTATCATAGTTATATGTAAGATGTCATCTGTGCTACAACCTAGCAAGTAGTTGAAAAGTTCCTTTTTTTTTAAAAAAAATTATTTTGGAATGTAATTGATTTACAGTGTTGGTTAGTTTCAGGTATGTAGCAAAGCGATTCAGTTATACGTATACACAAGTCCATTTTTGTTTTCAGATTCTTCTCTAGCGTGGGTTATTATAGAATATTGAGTAGAGTTCCCTATGGTATTCAGTAGGTACTTGTTGGTTATCTGTTTTATGTATAGTAGTGTGTATATGTTAATCTGAAACTCCTAATTTACCCTTCCCTCCCATGTTTCCCTTTTGGTAACCCTAAATTTGTTTTTGAAATCTGTGAGTCTGTTTCTGTTTTGTAAATAAGTTAATTGGTATCTTTTAAAATTAGATTCTGCATACAAGTGATATCACATGATATCATATGATATCTGTCTTTCTCTGTCTGATTTACTTCACTTAGTAGGAGAAATTCTAAGTCCATCCATGTTGCTGCAAATGCCACATCTTCTTTATCCATTCTTCTGTCAGTGGACATTTATGTTGCTTCCAGGTCTCGGCTATTGTAAATTGTACTGCAGCGAACATTGCAGTTCATGTTATCTTTTCAGATTATGGTTTTCTCCAGATACATGCCCAGGAGTGGATTGCTGGATCATACGGTAGTTCTATTTTTAGTTTTTAAAGGAAACTTCATACTGTTCTCCATAGTGGTTGCACTAATTCACATTCCCACCAACAGTGTAGAAGGGTTCCTTTTTCTTCACTCCTTCCCCAGGATTTATTGTTTGTAGATTTTAAAGATGACCATTCTGTCTGGTGTAAGCTGTTAACTCAATGTAGTTTTCTTGTGGTAAAGGCCCGATCCTTAAACCACTGAGCAAGGCCAGGGATGGACACTAATTTGGGTTCTTAACAAGCTAAGCCAAAACTAGAATCCCCTCAATGTAGTTTTGATGTGCATTTCTCTAATAATTAGTGATCTTTTCATGTGCTTTTGGCCATATGTCTGTCTTCTTTGGAGAAATGTCTACTTAGATCTTCTGTTGTTTTTTTTTGATATACAGCTGCATATGCTGTTTGTATATTTTGAAGATTAATCACTTATTGGCCACTTCATTTGCAAATATTTTCTCCTACTCTGTGGGTTGTCTTTTAGTTTTGTTTGTGGTTTCCTTTTGCTGTCCAAAAGCTTTTATGTTTAATTACGTCCAATTTGTTTATTTTTGGTTTTATTTTCGTTACTCTAGGAGGTGGATCAAAAAAGATATTGAGGAGATTTATGTCAAAGTGTGTTCTACCTGTTTTCCTCTAAGAGTTTTAAAATATCTGGCCGTATCTTTAGGTCTTTCATCCATTTTGAGCTTATTTTAGTGTACTGTGTTAGAGAGCATTGTCATTTCATTCCTTTACATGTAGCTGTCCAGTCTGCCCAGCACCACTTATTGAAGACTCTTTTTTCCGTTGTATATTTTGTCTCCTTTGTCATAAATTAATTGACCATAGATATGTGGGTTTATTTCTGGGGAAAATTCCCTCATGAACATTGTGAACCAAACCATAAATTGAGGGAACCTATTCCAGCTTTGGTCAAATCTGAAGATTAGACTATTCACTCTTCATTTTCAGTCATCCATTCAACTAGCACTGGTTTTACACCTTAAGCCTCCTGCTAGGGCGTTCAGGTACATGGGTGAACAAAATGAATATGGCATCTGCCCTCCAGGGGTGATTAGAAAGCACAACGCTACAATAAACAGTCCTCCGTTTCTCTGTAATATTTACCCCGTGATCCTAGCTCTACCTGCTTTGGTGCCACAAGATATACAGATATTCTCTGTTGCTCAAAATAATCTTCAAATTTAGGAAATGAACATGTTTCCTCTGGGTTTCCTCCAGGCAAAATGTCTCCCGTCAATATTTTCTCAAATATACAGTTTTGATTTTCCTCTAAATTCTGTTTATCTTCTAGTTTTTTTTTTTTTTAGTATTATTCTTGGGAGGGATATGGAGGTCAGAATAATTTTAACCACGACTATGTACCTAGTCTGCTAGCTGGGTGACGTATTTTTATGACATTTTAATTAATTACTTAATTTTTATGCTTTTTAGGGCCACACCCGTGGCATCTGGAGGTTCCCAGGCTAGGGGTCGAATTGATCAGAGCTGTAGTCGCCGGCCTACGCCACAGCCACAGTAGCGCAAGATCTGAGCCACGTCTGCGACCTACACCACTGCTCACAGCAACTCTGGATCCTTGACCCACTGGGCAAGGCCAGGGATCAAACCCGCAACCTCATGGTTTCTAGTCGGATTCGCTAACCACTGCGCCACGATGGGAACTCCCAACATTTTTTTGATAACACCCAAAACTCATATGATACCAATGAGAAACTGATGCCTTGGTAAAGGGTATTAATTCATTCTACAAATAAATTTATTGAGGAGCGACTTTGTACCAGACTCTCTTCAAAGTGACGGGGATACAACAGTGAAAAAAGCAGATTAAGTTCCTGGCTCATAGAGTTTATTATCCTAGTGCAGGGGTACCAAACTACCAGCCATGGGCCAAATCTAGCACTTGTCACGTGTTTTTGTAAATAAAATTTTATTGGAACACAGCCACACCTGTTTGATGACACATTGTCCATGGCTTCTTTCCGCTTTAATAGCAGAGTTGAGAAGTTGTGACAGAGACACAAAGGGCCCACCAAGCCAAAAATATTTACTATCTGTCCCTTTATAGAAAAAGCTTGCTCACCCATATTAGGGAGACTGAGAGTGTGGGGGATGGTGGTTAGGCATGGGGGAGATTAGAAAGAAAAGCAACTAAAGAATTATATGTCAGATGGTGATATACAGTGGGAAGCAATGAAGCAGGGAAAGGGAGATGGTGAGGGCAGAAGCAGAGGATGTCAGGATGTGTGATGGAATTCTGGATGAGAGAGGAACTCTCCAAAAAGCTGTCCTGAGGGAGTAGACAGGGTATGGAGAAGGACGTTCCAGCCAGAGGGAAGTGCAAAGACCCTGAGGCAGGAGAGAGTGTCCCTAGGCTTGAGGAACAGTGGCTGGAGAAGAGGACCTGAAGGAGGAGGGGAGTGGGAGGAGATGATGTCTGAAAGGTGAGGCGGATGCGAAGGTGGTACGGGGCCTGCTCTGTACCACCTGCTGGCTGATGTGGGAAGTCAGGAGAAGACTGGGGCCGCGGAGCTAGGTGATGGAACATACGGTAAAGGGTTGATTTGGCTGCTGCACTGAGGACGGACTGAGGAAGGGCAGGAGCAGAAGCATCCAGTGGGCTACAATGGGGATGCAGGCAGCGGCAGTGGTGGCTCGGGCCACAGCCCCTCAGAGTGAGGGACGAAGCAGGACTGTGCCCCAATATCTGCCTTCCCAGAGCCCAGCCTCTGTCAAACATGGATTGTAATCACAGAACCTAATCTTTAGGCCTGGGTCATGCAAGGCAGCACTTACCTGCCAATCCTCGTGGATTCTCGGTGTCCTTTTAGGAGAACAGGGTGCCTGTAATAGATGAATCCATAATAGCAAGATCATTGAGGGGCTAGTTAAATATTGTGGGCCGTGTTCATTAGCTCTTTTGAGTCAGAGCAGCGACACACTTGTGAACATCTAATTAAAGCTTTGAAACACACCTTCTAGAAAAACAAAAGAAAGGACATATATGAAAATTTACAGTATTTTGCATAGAATTTTAGGGTGATTACTACCTCTGCTTCTAGGATTTAACACTGAGAATTGATTACTTTAGGGTTTTTGAAATCAGAGCACTGGCTCTAAAGTGAGAATTTGCGCACAGTGCAGCAAGAAGGGACAATGACACTTCATTGGAGCCAGTGGGGAGACATTTAGGCACATAGCAACCTGTGGCATCTTTTAAGTCACATGGAGCAAGGCACCTAGAGGAAAGGGACTACGTTAGCCTGGATGTACCTCCTATTGTGTTGACATTAAGTGATATATTTACTCATTATTTTTCAAAACAAAAATGTATTAACTTTATAAAATAATGTGAATCTTCTTTGGCACAAAACAAGTGTTCCTTTTGAAATATTTATTTAAAAATTGAGCACAGGGTGCTGTCACATCTCTCCTTGAGCATCAAGTGCCTTGTTATATTTCTGCTCCCATTCGGATTTTGTAAATGAAGAAACTGAAGTAGTTTTACAGCAAGCCTAGATTCTTCTCCATTCATTCACTTGACTGGAAATGGGAAAAAAAGGCCATTTAGTCCAAAATGATGAGCTTTCTCCTTCCTCCTTTGTTACCTGACTAGAGTTGCACAGAAATGTTGGCTTTTCCATGCGCTGACTAAGCTAGTTTATTTGCCTGGTGTGCATCTGGATTTGAAAGATCCAGACTGCATTTCTATTTCCTTAGACAATGCTTTTTATCTGACCCAATCCTAGCACTTCTTATCTAGAAGCAAAGACATTTCTCTAGTTGTTGGATTACTTTGATAAAGAGATTTGAGAAAGAGAAAACCAGAGCAAGAATAATAGGATATTTTCTCAAGGCGCAGGTAGACACTGTCTCATTCCCATGTGTGTTCAAGATGAACAAGGGCATTTTTTTTCCTTGGAGTTATTCTATGACATACCTAACATATCTGACACTCAGGGTGGATCATTTTTGAAACATCACCTTTTCTATCCATCAACAAAATTATTTTCAGTAATTGTCATGAAATAAAATTAAACGTATATAGCTTTAATCTATAAGGATAATGCCTAAAACTTTATCCCTCAATGGTCTCGTGTCCAGCCATTGGTATAAGATGATTTCTAATTGCCCGATGCAGGTCATAATATAATGAAATTCTGCCTCAGGGATATTGCCACACTTGCCTCCAGTGAATATTTAACACAAGATAGACTTTTGAGCAATTAAAAGAAGAGATCTGAGGCTTTATTAAACTTATTAAATAGACTTTATCAGTGGTTTTTATTTGCTTGTTTACTATTTAACAAATGTCTGTACATGTGACATATTTGATCTGAGACACGCTTTCATTGTACTTGGTAATGAGGTTGTGGGAGGGTGGATGTCACCTATCTTAATCTTCATTTGTGACCACTGTTTATAGTAACAAGAACCTGAGAGTGTTCTCAACCAACTTTGTTTAAGTCAGTTTACTAAAATTGTGTATGCAGTGGTCATCCTTTGTTTCCATGTTTCCTTGGTGCTTTCTGTAAACTCACCATTTATATGTGTAGATCTTCCTCTCTGAAATGCTAAGGTGAACCAGTCATAAAGTGACCTATGTTTTTATCAAAAACGGGGTCAATCTTATAATTACATTGATTTGCCAGGAAACAATGATTATTAGGCCAGGTGTTTTTCTTTTTTTTTTTTTTTTTTGTCTTTTTGCCTTTTTATGTAAAGCCACACCTGCGGCATATGGAGGTTCCCAGGCTAGGGGTCTAACAGGAGCTGTAGATGCCGGCCTTCGCCACAGCCACAGCAACGCGGGATCTGAGCCGCGTCTGCAACCTACACCACAGCTCACGGAAACGCCAGATCCTTAACCCACTGAGCAAGGCCAGGGATCGAACCCGCAACCTTATGGTTCTTAGTCGGATTCGTTAACCACTGAGCCACGAAGGGAACTCCTAGGCTAGGTGTTTTTCAATGGAAATGAACCCCAAAAGCTTGAGTTCAACAAAAACGACAAGAGACTTTCACCAATTTACAAGTACTAAAGAAAAGAATGGAACATACCTCGACTGTAAGATATCAAAATCAGGCTATGAAGTTTTGCTGTTTCCTTTTATTTGGGATGTATGAAAACCTTTGTAAGAAAGTCTGGTTTAATAGGTGAGCATTGCTACATCAATATGTGGGAAACACTAGGTGGCACTAGAGGACTGTAATAATTGACCGCAATTAGAGCCCTTTGCAAATCACACCATTGTCAGAATCAAGGAGTGTGAAATTTTACATTAAAAAATGATGCAGAAGATCAGATTTCCTTCTCTTCTGACTATGGGTTCACTCAGTAAAAATTCAAGTGCAGTTTTGTCATGAGTGAAATAGAGTTTATGCAGTGCTCACTGGGCATTAACTCTTAAAAACTGTACTACAAAGGAAACAATATTTCTTTGTTTGGATGCTTCCACTTTTCCAATTTTGTTGATCCTTGAAGTCATGGTCTTAGTTTGGTTAACAGTCATCAACTCATTGTAAAACATCCACATGAAAATATACTTGATAGTCACCTCTCCAATGACTGACAGTTTCCTTTCCTTATTTTGTGCAGCTTTTTTTTTTTTTTTAATTTAAATGGTCACTGTAAATCTTGGAGTGTAGCAGAACCTATGATGAAGGGTGAAGGCTGTTCTTTCATCTTCCATCTGCTCACGTTGTAAAAAAGAATGAAAATGTCTGCTGCATAAACTGATGTTCTTCATGTTTTATCTCGACTTTTCAACAGGAAAATCCACTTCATAATCATTTCATTGAGGGTATTTTTGTCCATTTTCATTGAAAGGTATTCACTTTCTGGAAGTCCATTAGGATTTGGCAGAAGAGAAATACACAGGGTTAATCATCATTACATTTCTCTTCTCTTTTTGAAAATAATAAAGCATGTATCTAGTTTTTCAATCAGCTTGTTCATCAAATTCTTGTGCAATATTTGGAAATGTAATGTCTCATTTATTAATTCTGAAACCTAAGGTACCAGGTAGAAATTGTAGACTTGAGGTTTAAAATAAAAAAACACATAAATAATATCTTAGTATCTTAGTCAAATAGAGTATCAGTTTCACAAAATTAACACATATCTAATATAGTTCATCTTACTTTGAATTGTAGAGGCTAAAATCCAATATCTCTAAGTTGCAGACTCACACTGTACCATGATATAATCAGAGAAAAATAAATTGCTAATATACAGTTAAATTTAAGTTAAATTGCTCCAATTTTATATTGCTTTATCAAAGATAATTTTAAAAATTAGCACTTGGGTTTTATATACAACTCCTTTGAAGATCTCAACATGTCTTCGTTTTGGGACAGATGATGACTTTAGGAAGTAAGCTAAGACTGAGGCCCTCTAGGTGAGCACAGCACTTGGTGTTCTGAGTGAACTCGTTGACTGCTATAATGAATTGGTCCATCTCATTAGGGAATGTATTTCCTTCATGGCATCGTATGTTACCAAATAACTCTCCTTTCTATTTTTTTTTCTTTTCTTAGAGCTTATGAGCAAAAGTAAAGCAAATAAGATTGCCAGACTTAGAGTTCCCACTGTGGTCCAGTGGGTTAAAGTCCAGCATTGCTGCAGCTATGGCATAGGTCACAGCTGTGGCTCCAGATTCAGTCCCTGGCCGGGGACCTTCCATATGTCTCGGGTATGGCTGTTAAAAAAAAAAAAAAGATTGCTGGACTTTCATTGCTAACCTTGAAGGACTCGATCATTTGGGGATATATGTTAGCAATTATTTACTTAGTTCTCTAATGGTACCCCAGTGGCCTAAGAGGGTTAAGAACACTTTCAAAGTTCACAAGAGTTCCTACCCTGAGGAAGTAAACAGAGTATCCTCTAAAATACATTTGAGGTGTGCAGTTCACATTAGGCTCAGAAAGCATTACTTAATAAAATATTCTTTATTTTGTTCTCTAAAGATCAGAACTCTGAGTGGAAAGTCTTGTGGCAAAAAGAAGTCCACTCCAAAGAGGAAATGTATTCCCAGAGAACATTTTTATCCTAGTTTTCAGAAACTCAGACTTGTAAATCATTACTATTTGAATCAGTTGTAGTTTGATAAGTTTTAAGATATAAAGGATCAAGAGCAGAAAATTTTTAAAGAAATGTTTTGTTAGGTTAAATGATCAAGTCAGTTGTAGGACTAGTGGTTCATATGTCATTAAAGAGGGAAAAAGAAAGTTAATTAACAGTTTCATTGAAAACCAAACCTCTTCAATTCTAAATGAAAAGAGTCGTAAAACAACTTTGAATTAGGTTTCGAGTGGTTTTATATTTTATTAAGGAAACAACTGTGGTGGAAATAGAAAAGAAATGGATTCTAGAGCCTGAGACTTAGAATCCAGTGTCCTATAATGACCTTGGGCAAGTCGACCTCTTTAAGACTATTTTGTTGTAGTATTATAAAATATATACTACCCATAACCTATGGCTCTTGAGAGGATTAAAGAAGGTAATGTATGATGTATGAAATAATTGTGTAGTGCAAAGCCTTTTTTATCCATCCATCCATCCACTCATTCTAACATATTCATTGTTCATTGTCTTCATGTGTGGCCATATCTCGTTTCTTATTTGATTTTTCATTGATTCTGAAATACCATTTGATCAATAGATAAACAGAAAACTAAAAATGCTAAACTTGGTCTGTTTTCTTTTTTGCCACACCCAGGGCATGTGTAATTTCTCAGGTCAGGGATTGAACCGATATCACAGCAGTAACAATGCCAGATTCTTAACTCAGTGAGCCACCAGGGAACTCCTGATTTGGTCTATTTTTTTAAAGTGGAAAGTATATAAAAATAGAGGTTTTGAATCCAATAGATAGTACAAGGACCGGTCATGATGTTGAAGTACAGTTGATAAGCCTAAAATCTGGAGTAACTGTATATTAAAGCAAAGAGCACCAAAAGATGAGATTAGGGTTCTTTCTTGGTTCGTTTCAGAGACAGAAAAGCCCTTGTGTTTTAGCAGGGATTTCCAGACAAGGGTAATATAGCTAAAATGGCATGTAAAAATAAGTAGCCTCTTTTTGGGAAATGGTCAGTAAACCATCCTGACTAAAACAGAGGACTATTTAAGAAAATGCTAAAATATATACTTTGGGTGGAACTGTTTTGTGAAGGTCCTCAAAGGTCAGAATGAGGAGCATAAATTTGACCTACAGTCTGCTCGAGATTATAATCAGGAAGAAGAGCTTGATAAAGGGGCAGGGAATGTCATCAGAGAAATATTTAGTTCCTCCTACGTTTTCAAATACTCACTGTAGGCACATGGCATTGTGCAATCTCTGAGTGGGTATTGCAGATGTCACAGGGTTTATTGATTCTCTCCACTAAGAGCTTCCAAATTAGTTAGACAGAAGATGTAAACTTAATGAGGAGTTAAGTAACATGGAGGGTATAATATGATAAGTTGCCAAAATGAGCAGACTGGTGTTAGATGTTATGGAGACGCACGGAGAAAGAAATTAAGAGGGTGAAAGGACATCTTTCAAGAGCGCTCTTTACTTGCTGTGTATACACACTCTCTCTTTACATTTCTTTCTTGAGTCTGCCTCCCTCAGCTTCTCCCTCATTCATCCACTGAAACTGTTCTTGTGAAGTTCCCAAAGATTTCCATGTTTCTAAACTCAGTGGTCATTTTCAATCTTACTTGACCCTATCAAAGAGTTTGATTGAGTTGCCTACTTCTCTTCCTGGCTTTCTCCTACATCACTGAGTGCTCCCTCTCAGTCTTCTTCACTGCACCCACCGCATTCCTGACCTCCTAACACTGAAGCACTCAAGGACTCTTTTCCTCCTCATCTACACTGATTCCCTTGATGACCTCGTGTCTTTAAATACTTTCTAGAGGCTGATGGCATCTAAATCATACGTAAATGCTTTTTTTTCAGCCTAAACATTTCCCCTGAATTTTTGACTCATGATACTCAATACATCCACATGAATATCTACTATACATCTCTAACTTAACATGTTAACATATCTCAAACTCAGCTGCTGATTATTCTTCTTCCTCTGTCTTACTTTCTTCTTTCACAGTCTTCATCATATTAATCAGCGCACTCAGGGCAAAAAGCTTGGAGAAACAGTGTGTCTCATATTCCACATTTGATCCCTCAGAAAACTTACCATCTTTCCCTTTAATATATATTCAAAATTTGGTTCGTTTCTCACCTCTTCTATCACAGTCTATGTCACCAAGTCATCATTGCCTCTTCCGTGGATTACTGCAACAAATCCTAACTGTTCTTCCTGATTCTTCTCTTTCTCCCCTTAAGGGTGTTTTTGACATGGGGTCTAGAATAATCTTGTTAGAATGTGAGTCAGATGTGTCACTCCTTTGCTCAATGTAAGGATATCCTGTAGGGACTTATGAAGCCAAATCTTCCCAATGCCCTTCAGATGCTACTCCAGTCTGTCCCCTGTGACCTCATCTCTTTGCCTTCTCTTCCTGGCTCACTCTTCCCTAGACACTTTGGTGTTATTGCTCTTCCTCTAATATATGAGGTTGTACTTCTTTCTCAGCTTTTTTCACTTACCGTTCCTTATGCCCTGAAATCTCTTACTACAAATATCTCCTTGGCTTACTCCCATACCTCCTTAAACTTTTACTCAATTGTTGTCTTTTCCTGAGGCTTTGGCAGCCCTTAATTGTTAACACAAGAGGTTTAGATGTTATTCTGTGAGAAAGGGATTTAAAATTCCCAACCACCACCTTCTAGGGTAAGGTTTCTTAAAATGGTATTTTTCTGACAGTGTTCATTGGGATTGCCTCACTGCCAGTTAAAATGGATCCTTTTCAGCGTCAAAGCCCAGACCAATGAATTGTAATTGAAAGTGGGGCCTGGTAATGTGCATTCTGATTACCCTCCAGGTGAAAATTAAGCAAACTCAAGTTTGCAAACTCCTGTCTTATGGTATCCTGGACAATGACTAGCTCTAGGGTTGCTTGGGAATGAAACAGAGGAAAGGAGGTGGGTGGGGAGTCTAGAAGTATAGACCTAAGCATTCTCTCCCAGACTCAAACAGAGATGCTTTGAGTTTCTATTTTACTTACCAAATGTCTGAGTGAAGGTTCTCCTGAAGAAATGGATGATGGGAAAAAATAAATGAATACATCAAATAGCCCTGATATAGATATGAGATAATAAAAGAAGGATTTTTTTTTTCTGGTGCACACTGGACTAATAGGGCAAATATATTATTTAAGAAATAATCTCGAGGTGATATAAGGAATTGATGCATGCATCAGGCAAATATTTATCGAGTATCTGTTATGTGTATTGCACCATAGTTGTGAAAAGATGAATAAGACATAGTCCCTACCATCATTGTGCTCACAGCTGTGAGATTAATGGGAGTTGGGAAAGATTTTAGCCAGGTAAAACATTTAGAAGGTAGCTGTCAATATATTAGATAATGAAGACCTTATCTAGAGTGATTGCAAGAAGGTGGATTAAAGAGATATTCCTGAAGGAAGACTTGAGATAGTGTGTGTGACTGATGTGTGAGGTATACACAAAAACAATGAGAGCTGATTCTGAGGTTAAAATATTATGTGCAAAGAAAATTTGAGTGCCATCAAGGAAAGTAGGATAACTGTTAATAGGATTTTGTGTCAGTGCTTGGGGGATTTGGGGAGTATTGCTGAGTTCACTTTTGTACATTGAGTGTCAGACAAGAGTAGGACGTTTGAATGATGATGCCATCTGGTAGCTGAAGATGTTAGACTGCAGTTTAGGTCAAAGGGGAAGGCTTGAAAGATAGAAAATTGACAGCCTGGGGAAAGTTAGTCAGAGGAATCAGCAAAGGAGACAAGAAGGAATTTTCAAAGAGGTTGGAAAGAAACTTGGAAAGGAAGGTTCTGTGGAGAGTTGATGATATGAAAATTGAGAACGATCATTGAATTCAGTTAAATGTAAGCTTCAGGTTACTTTAGATCCTATCAATGGAGGGATGGAAATATGATTCAGGGGTTCTTAATGAGACTTCAGAAATCGTGAAGCAGGCAGCACAGGCGACTTTGATGTCAGGAATTTAGCTATGATAGGAAAAAGTGCTAGTGTTTTTTTCTCGACCAAAGGCCTCATAGTTTTCCTTTCATTGAGAAGTTCAGAGCTATAAAGCCTAGAGTCATATATTTCTATGAGTCTGGTTAATCTTACTTACGAGATCCAGAGTTGGTGGTAATTATGATTCTGGTGTTCATGTTTCTTTCTTGAACTCCCCTCTGTCCACCCACTTTCCTCTTTTACCTGGTGCTGAGGTGGAGGGGATAAGGCAGGGTCTGATAGTACTCACATGTGATACACGATTTGTTGTGTACTTATGCAGAATTTAGGGATGTCTAGGGACTTTTTGTCACACTTGACCCTGGAAGTGAGGAGGGTTAATGAGTCAGTCATAGAGTAACCCATTCAGGCTAAATTTCTCACCAGTTCCTGATTCTGAGACGCACATTTGAGGGTGTTTAGGGTGAGAGAGCTTGCATCTTCTGCCCTGAGCCTCACGCTCTGATCCTGTTCCTTTTACTCATTGTTACCAGGCTGAGATTTGCTTGAAACTTTTCCAGTTATGCACTATTTGAACACTTCATAGATGAAGACTTGCTATTCTAGAGTCTCCGATGTGCTCTCTTGCAGGACATATGCTGGGCTTTTTCTGGATACTGTGATTTCCAAGTGTGGCTGATAGTTCACCTCAGTCCAGTTCAAGGTAAGGCAAGGGGTACGAAAGTGAATGACGCAGTCCAGTAGAAGACAAATGTATAAGCAGCATGGTGTCAAGGATTTAATAATATGTTTTAGTGCACAGATATCTGAGAAAAGTGGAGAGAATGAAAGGTGATCTCTGAGCAGAGGTTTGTAAGAAAATCGTAAGTTTACCTAGAGGTTGAATTTAGAGAATTCAAAGGAAATAAGGTGCAGAGGCCCCAGGCTGAGACATGCAGTTGTGTGTTGGAAGTTCTAAGGGTACTGTAACTATGAACATGAAGTATGCAGTCAAGCAGGGGTCAGGGGCGGGAGATGAAGGTGGGCGAGTAGACGGAGGCCAACTCAGTGGTAGTCTTCTGTGCTGATCTAAGGGGTTTGGCTTGATTCTGTAAGCAGTGGAAAGTTGTGAAGAGATTTAAACAAGTGTGTGACATGAATGCATTTTAATTTTAGCTCTGTTATTCAGGTGGAACAGAGGAGGGCATCTATATGGAGATGGAAGCTGAAAATTGGGAGACCAGTTAGAAGGCCATTGTCATAGACCAAATGACTTATAATATGAGCCTGAGACAGTGGCAGGAACAGAAACAGAGAAGGGAGGAGAGATAGGAGGTATAATTAGGTGAAAAACTGAGAGGTGCTGGTAATTTTATTATTTTTCGTTTTTTAATTTTTTTTTGCTTTTTAGGGCTGCACCCTCGGCATATGGAGGTTCTCAGCCTAGGGGTCTAATCGGAGCTGTTGCTGCCAGCCTACCCCACAGCCACAGCAGCTCAGGATCCAAGCGGCATCTGCGACCTACACCACACAGCTCACGGCAACACCAGATCCTTAACCCACTGAGCCAGCCCAGGGATTGAACTTGCTTCCTCATGGATACTAGTCGGGTATATTAACCGCTGAGCCAAGATGGGAACTCTGATAATTTTATTTTTTTGATGTGTAGGGAAAAAAGACGTAAAAAAATATGATTCTTAGCTTATCCGGTAAAGTAGTGGCGTCACCAATTAGTCAGCTTTAGCTATGATGATGCTATAAAAAAATAATCACAGAATATTGATGGTTAAGCAATAAACATTTTTTTCTTATTTTTGGATATCCAGGACTACAAGTCACCTTTGGTGGCTATGATCCAGATCACAGATCAGGTTCTGGTCTGCTTCATATGTTTTTTCATTTCAGGACCCATGCTGAAGGATGAGGCTTTTGCCTGGTGTCTGCTGTTCTTCTGGTGGCTAGAGGATCAGGTAGGAACATGCTATATCTTTTGAAGGCTCTGATTAGGATTAAAAAGAATCCCAAGGAAGGACTTCCTAGGAACTAAGAAGAGAAAGAAAGGGAAGAGAAGAAAGAAAGAAAATTTGCATATAGGGGGAGTTATATTCCTCCATTTCACTGTGAGTTCACTTGGCGAAGGGCATAGGCTTAATCATTTTATCAGCGGAGAACTCCAGAATCTATCATAATAGCTAACAGGATATGAGTGTAACACAGTGATACAATGCATTCAGTTTTAGGCATGCTAATTCTAAGTATCTCTAGGACATCTAAATGGACATACAGACAATAGGATATTTAGGTGAGGAAAGATATAAGAGCTGGACCTATGAACCTTTTGGTTGTTGGGTGTTATATAATAAATAAAACTGTGGAAATAGACACGATTGTCTCATCTAGGTTAAAATGGTAAAAGAAAGATACTGATGGAGCCCTGAGAAGCACCAGTGTTTAATCTATGAAGATGCATAGCATGTAGATAATCTGAGAAGGATGGCTAGTGGAAAAATTTGGAGAGGGAATGGTGGTGCTGACTAAACTAAAGAAGAGAATTATGAGATGCAGGGAGTGAGAATGAATGATCTGATGATGCTGAGATTTGTTTTAAGTTGGCCTCCATGGAGAACCTTTGTGAAGAAGGAGAACTTACCTAACATGAGAGGTTTCCTTTTAAAACTGAACAGCAGATTGATGCTCATAGAGTTACTAAGAGAACAGTGGACATGATGATCCTGGCACTCAGTAAATGGTACACATTATTAACCTGTTGAAAACTGGAGCTTTGAGGAATTACTGCTAGTTTAACACAAAATTTAATGCTAGACCATTTTGCTTTGAATTTCATTAAGAGCATTTTATTATTAGAGCCAGAGGAAGCAGAAAAATGTAATATAATGTGATTTTATGGCATTACCCTTGAAGTTAATTATGATGAAATTCTAGTATAGTTGTTTTCATTAATTTGCTGTTAAAAAGGGAAATTGAGAGGGTTGTTGCATCCCTGTGATCTCTCTTATTTAAAAGATATCTAATCCAAGATGTTCTTATCATTATGATCTTTGGGCTAAAGGAGCCATTTGTTTCTTGCCTGTAAATCACCTTTTTTTTTTTTTTTTTTTGTCTTTTTGCCTTTTCTAGGGCCATACTCGCGGTATATGGAGATTCCCAGGCTAGGGGTCTAACAGGAGCTGTAGCCGCAAGCCTATGCCACAGCCACAGCAACGCGGGATCTGAGCCGCATCTGCAACCTACACCACAGCTCATGGCAACGCCGGATCCTTAACCCACTGAGCAAGGCCAGGGATTGAACCTGCAACCTCATGGCTCCTAGTCGGATTCATTAACCACGGAGCCACAACGGGAACTCCTCATCTTGTTTTTAAGTTCTGTCTTCGTTCACATTGTCAAATGAGAATAAAAACTGAAAAAACATGTATGTTTCAAAATATCCATGTATTTCCAATTATGGAGATGAAATGTACGTTTTCAGACTTGCTTCTGATTTTCAGCTAACCAAAGATCTTGCAGTTTTTTCCTCATAATTTCTTCCATCTCTCCATGATACAGAGTCCCAGAGTTCTTCCTGGCTAAAAGCATACACTGCATTTCTCATTGTTAACAGAACTTTGGTTATCATGCTCTTTATCTTTAATGATTCTGCTTTAGGGAACTGTCAGTTAATAATTCCTGGAGGGACCACCATGAAGAGTTTCTGTAATTAGATTATAATGCAAAGGTTTGCTTAGTCACAGTATTTAAAAAATTTTTAATTATGATTTTTTTTGGGCAATGACCCCAATCTTCCCGTCTTTTACATTCAACTGCCTTTTTAATGCTGATTTTCTTCAATTTCTCTTATTGTGTTCATTCTCTTTTTAAAATCTGTGAGTATAATTAAAACTACCCTACCTTTGAGAACCTTCTGTCCTCACCTAGCAGAATAAATGAAATATGGATACAAAGACTGAGCATATAAATTACCTCTAGAAAGGAAAATGCCTTCTATGTAAAGCTTTTTGATTCCTTTTAATGTTTTTTTTTTTTTTAATTCCAGAGCTTGATGGCTATTTTTTCTCTCTAGTCCAGTGATCTTGTTATTAAAGCACTCTTGTAGAGGTAATTTAGCACACATGCCTCATAGTTATTAACCAAGTTCCACAACATTCAAATATCAGATCACTTTGTAAATGATACTTCCTTCCTCCTTCTACTAGCAAAATAGTTTGGGGTATGGGGGGGCCTGAGGGTTCTTAATTGTCGTGAGTGACATTTAGGAATTCTGCAAAAGTAGTCGAAATGGCTTTGGGTCTTTTAAACCAATATTCATAAGTGTAATAAAGATGCCACTATGAGTGTAGATTCTCATAAATCAGTGACATCAAAAACACGTGCAGAACAATTTCTGTGAAAAAATGGTAAAATTAATACAACAGAGCCAACCTTTGACCTTGAAGAAAGGACATGAGGATGGGGCAAAGAAGAAATGCCCCCAGAGGCCTTGGCTCAAACCCACAAACACTCTTGACTTAAAATCTTTGACATGAACTGAACAGAATATATTCTTTTAAGCTGTTAATATTTTTGAAAATCATAAGGCAGAATAAAATTGTTATTTGTGAAGTAAGTTTTTTTAAACCTGAGATGACTTTACATTTAATCATAGAAAAACAGAACGAAAGTATTTTAGAACTCGAAGGCGCCTTAGACATCATCCAACCCTATTTCCCCATCATATAGAGGAGGGTTCTGAGGCCAGGCGAATTTTTAGTTACTTTCCATGGTCATAAAATGTGTAAATACCAGGTTATATTGAGGTTAAGTCAGACGGGTAATGCACACTTTATAAGTTTTTTGGCACTACTAGGGGAAATATAGGTGCCATGCTCTTACTATGTACAAAGTGATATAATTTGGCCTGAAGCTTAAGCAAGACCACAGCTGGGTGCTTCACAACAACATATTTCTTGGATTTGGGGTAAAAGATGATGCTATTCATGCATTTTTAAGACAGGTTCATTTTAGGGCAGAGTAGAACTCAAAGTTAATCTTATTCTGTCTTCTACCCAGCCCCAAGATAATTCAAACTTTCTACTTTTTTCCTCCATTTCCCCCTCAGGAAGTGAATCATACAAATGAACCAGAACAAATGAATCAAAATAACTAATTACAGTTCTCAGGGTATTGGTTTATTTCAGATGAACTCTAATGTATTCTAGTTTTATCAGAAAAAATATTTAATATCACTGTTTCCTTTTGGGTTCAGCCCATTTTAATTCTGCTAGCCTACGCCACAGCCACAGCAACCCGGGATCCAAGCTGCACCTGTGACCTACACCACAGCTTGTGGCATTGCTGTATCCTTAACCCACTGAGTGAAGCCAGGGATTGAATCTTCATCCTCATGGATACTAGTCGGATTTGTTACTGCTGAACCACAATGGGAACTCCCATTTTGATACCTTTAAAGATATATTTCTTTGAAATAAATATATATTGTTCCTTTATAGCATTCATTTCAGATTGTATCAGGTAGACTTAGGAAACAGCCTAGGGCAGAAGACTGTGTTTTACTGTGGTTATTATTCATGATAAGTTTATATGTGTATTAAGTTGCATCACGCAAAATTTAGAAAGTGTTTTCTGAAAAGATTATCAACATATCTAAAGTCTGAAAAACATGGCACAAATACTGTACTCCTTAAGGAGAATCATGCTTTTGTTCTACCCTGGAGAGGCCTGTTATGGTGGCTTCTAAGAGTGCATTTTAGAGTAGGGTCCTACTTTAAACAGGAAAACGTATGAGAGTCATGCCCTTACTGTTTTTAGTTTTTTTTTTTTTTTTTAAAGCAAATGATAGGAAAGAAGGAGGGTGAACCAGCCATCCTTGTCTCCCCCAGCCCACCACCCACCAATACTAGGTCATTAAAATTGGAGAGGTTTAGCAGAAATAAGTTTTTTGGTTTTTACTTGGCTTAGTGTCCTTTTGCAATTCAGTACTGCAGGAAATGAAGACTCCTACAAAGAGACAAAAAGCTATAGTCCACTGTTGTTTCATATCCCAGGCCAAGTGTCTCACAGGATCCATGAGAGTTGAATGTCAGGGCAGAAGGTCTCAGGTCATTACCATAAAAAGCTCTTTGCCACCCTGTGTCATAGAACAAAGTGTCGGACCTGTTCCCATTACTAGTTGCCTGTGGTGCTTTTCTTAAATAATCAGTCCCATTCAGACAGAGATTTTAAGGTCCTTGATCATCTATTTCACAAGCAGTAATTTTTTAAGGCTAAATGGCACTAGAGGCAGAATGTTTTTGAAGTAAGGTTTAGAAAAAGAACTTGTTATATCCCAGAGCTGGCCTGATTCTTTCTTATTTTCCCAAAGGTCAGATGCAAGTTCAGCTCTGACAGCACTGACCTTGGGCATGTGGGCAGAGGTAGGCAGCATTCACTACAGCTCCACACTGTAGCAGGAAAGGCTCTGAGAGCTAATGTACAAGCAGGAATCAGTTTCAGGATGGCCTCCTCAATCCGAGAGGCTAGAAGCAGACAACACTTCCTTTGCCCTACTTTAACCCTTCAGCTTCAGATATGGATGCTTATTTTTGCTCTTTAAACTTTTTAAGAGCATGAAAAAACCTGGTAAGTGAAAATAGCCAAGATAACATTGCAACTATGCTATCTATAAATGTATTTTTTTCTAAAGTGCATTTTCAGAGTCCCAGTTAGAAAGTGTGCTTGACTGCCTTACTCTGCATATGCCCCAGTGAATTCCAAGAGGACACAAAGGCAGTGTACAACTCTTGAGATTAGAAGAGCTTGCTCTTTAAAGAGCTATTTTTAGCTTGGAAGGCAGAGGGTAGGCCTGGAAGTGCCTGGCAGGTACTTCCTACAGTGGGGATGTAAATTGGCAGTCTGGTTCCAGGTCAAGGTCCCAGCAAGTCTCCTCATGCCTTTTCTCTAGGAAAGGGTGGTTCTGCTACTTAGCAATGCTCTGTTGGGGAGTGGGGGGTTACCAGTAGTCCCCAGGGTAATTCAATCTGAGGTCATCTGTGACCTCTTGTGTAGGGCATACATCGTGTCTTGGCCCCAAGTGACCTGAGTGAAAACAACAGATCCTGAGGTGTCCAATAGCCACACTTGAGACAAGGACTCCCCAGGGTTCTTGATGACCTTTAACTCCGACTCCTGCAATAAATTTCAGCTCAACACTTGTATCAAGTTTTCCTCTTGCAGAGTGCATCATTTCAGGCCAGAGTCTAGCAGGAGGGTGGGCTTGGAGAGGTGACTGGCAACGTAGGAGGAAGAAGAATGTCCCCAGCCACACTCGGACTAAGTCTGGACACCTGAGGAGATGCTGGTGGCCCCTATGGCAAGAGGGGCCTGGTCCCCTTATCTGACTGATTGTGTGATGGACAAGGTGAAGGAGAGAAGGAAAGGACAAGGTTTGAGAAGGAAGAGCGAGATGAGGTAGAGATATACATATACAGAGAGATGGAGGGAGTCAGGAATCCTGAGAGAAACACAGAAAGAGGTAGAAAGATGCCGAGTGACAGGCACGGAGTATGAGAAAGACAGAGAAAGTCTATAGAAGAGAAAGATACTGAGTGTTAGAGCCAGCAAGGGAGAGATTAAAATGACTGAGACAGTGAGAGAGCAGAGGCAGACACTGGGTAATGCTAGTTGACTAGGAGGTGTTAGGAGGTGGGAGCGCTGGGTGTGGTGGTGGCAAAGACTGGATGCACCCCTCATCACCCCACTTCCACTCCCGGGCCGCCCCCCACCTTTCTTTAGCTTGGCCCACCCCGCGGCGAGGAATCGAGTGCTTGCAAGGTCGCCCAGTCCTCTCGGCTGGGCTTTCACGCGCTGAATGGCTGGCGGTCTGCAGCTCCAGGGTCTCCGGCCTCCCAGCTACAGGTCCGCGGTGCTCCACGTAGGCGCCCAAGGCGGGTCGAGGAGCCTGCCCCTCCAGCACCCGTCTCCGCCCTGCACACCGCCCCATCACGCTTCCCGCCACTCTTGTGGCGGTCGCAGCCCTCCCTCACTCCTCTCAGGAAGGGGACACTATGGCCACCAGAGACATTACAGAAGCTACTTCTCCCTGAGGGCCCAACCCGCCGAGAGAGAGCCTGAGAGCGGGATCCATTTACATGGGGTATTCATTGGTCTCTGAGGAATCGTTCACCCACGTGCGGATGTAATTGCCCGAGTCCAGGAGGTAGGCAAGCGGAGCCGCTGACCTAAAGAGGAAGCACTAAGGCACCTCCATCTAGAAGAAGCTCAGCGCATTCCAGAGCGTCCCCCAGTGGCCGGGCAGCACCACGGACAGAGCCTGCGACTCCGCTCCGAAGTGGCTCTCGGGCTTCTCAGTGTCGCGGGTAGAGGTGCAGCTCAGGGCGCGCCAGGATCCTCTGGGCTCTGGCCACCCTATCCCTCTCTTAGAAACTCGGACTGCTTGCACCTGCCGTGTGGCTTTATTCCGAAAGCCAGTGTCTTATCGCTCAAGTTCAAGTTCCGAGGAGAGGACTTGCCCAGTTTCCTCCCCATAAGTCGCTTCTACCGTCCTCTGGCAGCCTCTGGAAGCAGGGAGCCTTGGACTGCTCGTCCCAGAGCCAGCGCAGGCAGTCCCCTCCGTCCGGCGCAGTATCCCGGCGCATTCGCTTCCCTCTAGCCCTCCCTTTCTCTCTTCCTTTTTCCTCCTCTACTTCCCCCTCCCTCTTGCCTCTTAAGTTTCCTGCACCGTGAATCCAACTGTGCCAAGCCTAGGCTCTCGAGAAACCAATCCTGAACGCGACCGGGGCACTGGGACGCCGACTCTGCGGAGCTTGTACAAGACAGCAGGACCCGTTCCCGCCCGAGCATGGAGATGAAGCGCCAGGGAGGGCACGTCCGGGGCGCCGGAGACGCCAGGCCCGAGTAGCTCCTCCATGGAGCCTTCCCAGAGCGGTCCCTGCTCGCCGGATTCTGCCCCAGTCCAGTGCAGTAAGTATTCTTCGCCTCCACAGTCCCAAGGTGGGGGATACCTTGGGGTGGAGTGGTGGGGCAGCAGGAAGGGGTGGCGAGACAGAGTTCTCCTGGCAGGTGACCCTCAGAGACCCGGGTAGGCTTCCACTCTAGAAGTTAGAAAGACTGCCTGTGCCCCTTGTCTCGAAAAAAAGTAGTATGTGTGTCTGCGTCTGTATCTCTGTGTGTGCAGGGGGCTCTACTGGGTAAACTGAGCCTGGCTTTCCTGTATGCAAATTGCATTCACTTTCCCCACCCCCACCCCACCAAATGTGTGGAGATATCCAGCACCTAATCCCGGTCAGCTTTACCTACCCCTTCCTCTTCCCGCGCCCCCTCGCCCAATCTCGCCCGCTCTCACTCTTTCGCTCTCCATCTCTCTCTGCTGATGTGTACGTTTGTGAGCACTGCCAGGGCTGGCGAAGAACCAGCCACCGCCTTTAGTCCGAGCAGCCCGGCCATCAAACACTAGGACAGGTCTTGCTGCCAGAAGCGCTTGGGCTCCGAACCAGCCTGCACGCGGCTTTGTGTGCCCCGCCACCTCCCGGCTCCACCGCCCCGGAACTCGCACCCGAGGAGCGCAAGGAGCAAGGAGCCCCTCATCCTCCCACCCTCCTGCCCGCCTGCCTGCGGACCGCGCGCTTGAGGGTTTCAGGCGCTGGATTTCCTCGCTTTTCATTTTTTCCTGCCCCCCCCCCTCCCCGGCTTTTTTGTCCACCCCTCCCGTCGCGACCCCCTTTCCTCGCTTGGTCACCAAGCCTAACCTTGCCCGCATGGTCATGGGATGTCTAATTTCATTTGTATCTAGGCTGCTGAGAGCGCTCCTTGATCTGTAAAGTGGATGTCAGGTGGATCTATGTTTTTGAAGGAACAAAGACTCAGCGAAGGCACCGCGGAGTAAGTTTGAGACGCGGGAGGATGCAGGCTGCGTGCTGGTACGTGCTTCTCCTCCTGCAGCCCACCGTCTACTTGGTAAGTCGCTGCCAATCCCGCTCCCCCGCAATCCCACCCTGGTCTCCAGGCCAGGCAACTGGGGCGCGCGGGAGGAGGGTGAGACTGCCAGTTCAGCGGGAGCAACGTTCCTAAAGACAGTGTTGAAACAACTTTGGCAAGCTGGTCTCCTGATCCCAGTGGCTTTTCCGGGGTTTCCACCCCCATTTCCTGCTCCAGTTGCCCCTCTCCTGCTCCTGATTCTAAATAGCATCTGGGTGCGCCCTAGACACCTGGAAACTGAGGAGAGCGCGGGAAGGGATGCTTTAAGGGGAGAGACGGCAGAGAAGGGATGGAAGACAGGGAACTCGCGTTAGTTCATCTAGAGTTTAAATGAAAGGAAATGGAGGTGGAGAGTGGCAAGCAATGAATCTGCCCGGGTCTGTGACTTTGAAAAGTGAATCCACCCACCCAGCCAGCCCCCAGTTTGGAGATGTGGCACAGAAAGAAGTGTAGGTAACTTTGTTAGACTTGTAGGGTTCAGACAGGACAAGTTTAGCTGTCAGACAGGAGCACCACAGGCGATCAGATAGTTAGGTCAGAGATGCTCCAGCAGACCTATAGCAGCTCACCCTCCTCCTCCCAATCTCTTTTCCTCCACATAACTGAACCCCAGTTCCAGTGCTTAACCCCTTATTAGGAAGTGGCGGACCTTGTCTCCAGAGAGAGAATGCTGAGCAAGGCCACCATCCCAGTCCTCCCAGAGCCGAGTTTTCTGGGGTCTAGACTTTGCACACTGTTGGAACTAGGGTTGTGTGTGTGTGTGGGAGGAAGTTGAGGGAAGCACTTTTTTATGATGGTTATGAATTGGTAACTGAAGGCACAGTGCAGAGTCAAGACTGAGAGTGCAGTTTCTCAGATCTGGCTTCAGGGAGGGCCAGGGACAATCTCATCCTGCTGGTGAAGTTGTGCTCAGTGCACACAACCGCATAGCCCACCTTTGGGCGGCAGGAGCACACTGAGGACTCTCTGATCTGACTAGGGGAGAGGAGCGCTGGAGCGGCCTGATGTAGTTGAGTAAGTGGGAAGGGGTGAGCGGTGCAGCGCATTAACCCGGAGGGCTTTCCGCCATCCTGGGAACAGAAGTGTTGTCAGCCCTGCAATTGAGAGCGTTTCCTAGCCGATACCTTAGTGCCTGTGACTATAGGGCTGCTAGTTGTGTGATCTTTGTATATGTTAATGAATGTGTATGTATATGTGTGTGTGAATGTGTATGTGAGGTTGTGTACCTACGGGTTTCAGCTTGAATCCAAGAATCCTTAATCTTTGCACCTTTATCGCTTGACCGTGGCAGCCGCGGACGCCAGAGGGCGCCGCGCGTCAGTGTCCTCGCCTACAGGACAGCGTGGGGGTAAGCAGGTGAAAGCCGGGGCAGCCAATCCAAAAGAACGGCCTTTCTGACTGTCACCGAAGTCTGCGCCTTCCCCGGCTGAAACGCAGACGGAATGTAAAAAATGTCCTTCTCATTTCCTATCTTCAGTCATTTTTTGCCCCCACCTGTATCCTGTGAACCTACTGATATTGAGAACTTAGAGACGCAGGGCAGAAAGTTTGGCCAGAGGAAGTACGGAAATTGTTTATTGAAAGAAAGAGGAGGGACCGCGAAGTGAAAGCTGCAGAGAGGGAGTATTAACGACTCCCTTGACCGCGGAAAGCCCCTTGCCCCCGCCCCCTGGATAACTTTGCATAGGACCTGAATCTCGAGACAGTTCTTAATGTCCTTGAACTGTGCTCACATACACGGCAAAAGCTGGTGGCCGTGGTGCAGTTTTTTGCTTGGAGCAAGTATTTCGATAGTCTGGAAAATAATCTATCAAAAGCAGAAGTGAAATCAATACGTTGTGTTAAATTTTAAATGTGTTTGTTGGCAGTTAAACCGTTTTCCACTCACTGCAACAACAGTGCCGGATTTATTCTAATGCGCTGCGTTCTCAACAACAAGCGCATTAATTCTCCTTTAATTGTAAACTGGGAGCATTTGAAAATCATTCAGTGTGCAAATTATGCTGATTCAATTACCGTTTAGTTACAGACTTCATTACCTGAATGCCTTTTGGCAATACAGAGAAAGAAGACAATTTTTGCAATTTCACTCAAAACAATACGAAATGTGAACAATAAAATAGAGAAGGCTATTTAGAAGTCCATTCTTTTCTCTCCCATCTAAAGTTGTTTTGTGTGTCGGGGATTAGAAACCACACACACCACAAAAACAAAAGGCTGGTGGCTGTGACCCAAAGCACTATTTCCAGGGATTTTGTCCCATGGTTATTTGTCAGCAAAATTCTGAGCTGTTTTCCTGGAGGAGCAAGAATCTGACTTTTACCACTGAAATGAATTTAGAAGGGTGAATTGGACAGTCAGGACAAGTTGGTTTTAAGCAAGTTAATAAGTGAAAACTCTTCATTATTTCTCTAGGGCAATGAAACAGACCAAGAAGTGGTCAAAGCTTCTTTCTCCATCTGTTTTATTAAATATCAGATACAGAAACTGAATTGATTGTTTGTAGCTGCACTCCGAAATACTCCAGACCGTTGTAAGAAACTTCAATAGATAGGTGCCTGTAGGTTGTCAGGAGCTGCTTCAAGTTGTACTCCAAAAAGGCAGGGGTGGCAGAACCTTTATTTTATTTTATTTTTACCCTTGAATTGACACAAGCCAGGGAGCTTAATGAATAATTTTTTTTTTTGTCTTTATGGACTCACACCACAAGTAAAGTGACAGATACACTCTACTGATACATTGCTTCCTAGCTGATACCACAGTGCACCTTTTTCTTTAAGCCCCTCAAATCCCAATTATATTTCCCAAGGAGTAATTGCACATTATGTTCAAGGAGCAAGTTTTGTTTACGTATCTCCTTTACAAAAATATTTAGGCTTTTGCTTATAGAGATATACCTTAAATACTCCCAAATTTGGGAAGTTTTTTTTTTTTTTTTGATGGAAAGCAACTCTCTATCCAATAGATAAATGCATATTTAAACGACAGCTCCCTGTCTGTTTAGGTGAATGTTCTCATAGTATGTTTCTTGGCCCAGGGTCCTTTGAATGCCTGTTCTGTGTTGAATATTTTGAGTCGTTTTTGTATTTATTGAGAGATGGATCTGTCCTATTTCAAACCAGAAGCTCATTTTAGTACTGCAATGGGAAGTTAATTAGAAATCTGTCTTCAAAGTTACCTTCTAAAGCATATTAGCTAGCATATTCAAAAATCACCACAGGGCCAGCCCCAGCCATAAATGCAGGGAAGTAAGAAATCATTTTTTTTTAAATAAAGGCAAGGAGATCTTCTGTTTACTGAATATTACTGAGTTACTGACTTAAAAGCCTGAATTCAGTAGGAGAGGAACCTATGGTGTAACAATACTTGTTAAAAATAAAAAAGTCCTGCACTCTTTATTCTGTCAGTCTGGACTGATTCCAGGATATTTTCAGTATGATAAAGTGGAGTAACAGACAATTGTGTTTTATCAGAATTGAAGTATCTACTGGATAACCTAGGGAAACGTGGTTTCTGGCTCTGAAGAATGGGGTTGCCCAGCTGAGTTATTCTCAGTGGAACAAGCTGAAGGACAGGTATGGGTACATAGGAAGGGCCCCTCCCTGCAGAAGGCAGAGGTATCCTGCTTGGGGGCTCACCTGTGGCAATTTCCAGAGTCAAGAATTACATCTAATGAGCACTCTCAGGGCATGTTAACCAAAAAGTTACTCAGAAATTGAGTCCAGAGATCCTGACAAGGGGTTGAATGATGTTATTGCGGTCAAGTCACAGATCCAGTCTATTCTAATGAGAAGAGGCCTCTTACCCTCCAATTTAGTTCCCAGCATTTCTCCTAGGAAATAAATTTGCTAATAATCTAGTTGCTTTTTTAACCAATCTGGGCAAACATTGAAAGTTCTTTCTAAAATTCGGGTTTAAAAACATTTTCAGTCACCTGTTCCCTCGAATTTAGGGTATCCTTAAAACATGCATTCCACACCAATTGTTTAATAGAGATTAAAATATTTCATGGACTACTACCTCTACACTGTTAGAAGCCACACTGGGGGAATTCTACTTATTATGAGGGTGGCTGTTAAGAGATGTGGAAGCTGAGGGGAAAATAGCAGGAAAGAGACCACCAATGTCTATTCTTTGGACTAGGCATATATACGTGCTATCTTTTGAAAATTAAGCAGATGCCCACTGAACATTTTGATCAATTTCAGCTGTTCCTGAAAAGTCAGTGTTCTCTATTAAGGCCAGTTCTTGGAGGCAGTACTATAAGGTACCCAATCCCACTGAAATCTCCTGACTCTTCTGCTCTAGATCTGCCTTCCTGATATAGAATTAAGCCAAGATTTTTGAAGGAGCCTATGCCCCACCAGCACAGCAAGAGAATTCATCAGTCTTAAGACCTGTTTTAGGGCTTTGTGAGAAGTTGTTACTATTCCGGGCATTTCCCTGAAATAGTCAACTCTCCATTGACCAGGAAAGCAGCTCCTTGTGTGTGTGGAAGCGCTTGGGTGGGTTGCATTTCTGCTTACTTCCAGGATTATAGTGGTCTGGGGCCTTCTAGTTATAGCTTTGGGGAAAACTTCTTTCCGTATTAGAAGGAGAGATCCAGAATTGCACCAACTTCCTCAGCAATATTTTCCCAGAAAGCCATTTAGTTCGTGGCTTCTCTTTGTGTGAAGTTGATTTCCATTTGGCTTTGAATTGTTGATGGCTATTTCCTCCTTAATGAAAGTGTTGTCTGAATGAAAAATGTATCAGGTGGCAGAGAAATTGGTTGATTTTTTTGAGGTGGGTGCCCAGTGTCCTACTTTTCTATCTGAGGGAAGATTTTCTGCAGACTACAGAAATTGACAGTATTGTCCGGGTAATAACCACCAGCAACAATATTTTCAAAAGGGCATTTGAGTGATGAAAGCATTTGGATAATGCTTTTTCAAATAAGCAATTTTCTGTCTTGGACTTTTTTGACTTTTATAGGGGGTAGAGGAGAAGGGGCCACACATTGGCAAAGGGATGTTTCCTGGCTTCACCTAATTCTGAAACACCGAGGTGCTTGTCAGCCATGCTTGGAATTCCAGGGTCTGAAGAGCTCTCAGTGAGTTTGTCGCTTCGGTGATATTAAGAGTCAAAAGGGAGTCCTGGGAATGAAGAATGACCCTTTTCTTGCACACTTCCACCCATAAAGAAATCTGAGGGAAGCTGCGAAACTTTGCTAGCTTACAAGTGGCCAGTTAGGACGTGTACATTCTTTCTGATTTTTTTTTTTTAAAGAAAATGCCTAGCTTTGATTCGATTTAAGAAAGTTCCCTTAAAGCAACCACGTCCTTTAGGAGCTTCGGATCTCATTCTAAGACCTTAACAGTCCTCGCCATTTTAATTAATAGAGGGAGGTAGGCCAGTAAGCCCGCCGGGCGTCGTCGGGTCAGCAGCTTCCAGGAGCAGCTGGGTGGATAGGCAGGTCTGTTCCCTCGCCTCCCTCTGTATTCTCTCAGCCCGTCCTGCGAATGCTTGCTGGAAGTTCCGGTCTTGATTTATCTGCTTCTCAAGCTCCCGACCAGCTCTTTTTCTCTAAGTCAGCACTAACCCCTCCCGGAGCTTGGTAAACACCGAGCGCGCGCATTTTTCTGCTGCAGATTGGCATGTTGACGACTCCGCTTGAAGGAATGTGACAATAAAGTGGGAACCAAAGCTTGGCAAGCACTTAATCAAGGATAAAAAGGTTTCGCTGTAAGGATGTCACTCAATTTATTGTGAAAGTCGAATGAATTACGTTTAATGAAAGTGCTCCCCAGATGAATATTACCAGCAATTTCCTGAGTTGGCTCTGTCAGCTCGAGATGAGGAAATGCCAACCCAGATCAGGAAAGAGCGCCCATCTCAATTACTATGCAAGCTTTCCAAGAGCGACTTTTTATTGAGATGATATATATTGGCGGCTTCTTCAAGCCCCTGAGCGCGCCCAGGAGCGCGTTTGCGCATTTTCCAAGTTTGCCGTCTGCCCTCGCGGGTTGCTGGCTGTTGTTTAAACTTCTAATGAGCTTGCAGTGTTTCTGCTGCGGGCTGAAAACCTAATTACCTCCTCTGTAAACAGTTTTCCCTAGTATATTTTGTTTGCTACGGAGGTGGGAGCTGGCGGGGGGTGGGTGGGGGTGGCCGGTAGAGATTTTCCTTTCTTTCTTGCAGAGGGTTCCGTTTGTTATAAAAAGTTCCTCGGCGTCTGGTCAGGGGCTCCGAGGTGGCGCGCGGAGCTGGGGCGTGGGGATAGTGCGTGCGGTGGGGGGTCTCAGGAGCAGCACGTGCCTCTCCGGCTGCGGCTAGAGAACAGCGCTCTCCAGCCCCTACTTCCTTTAAATTAATGAGGGTATTTTACTTGTTCAAGCCGGAAATACGATGGGGAGGAGGATACACAGGCCGCAGCCGGAGCGCACAGCTTCATCTGCATGAGAATGGAAAACCGTGAGGCTTTTCTTGTACAGTTTCTTTCTCCCACAATAAGATAAATTGCTGCTTATAAAAACCGAGTGTTTCCGTAGAAACTAGCTCGTGGGGGCTCTGCTCGTCCCTGCTGAATCTGACTCTGGCTGGGCCTCGCCCATCATCCCCACCACCCTAATGGATTCCGACGGGAAAAATCTGAGGCTGCCGCTCGAGAGGCGCAAAGAGAGGCTGGGAGCCCGCGCCCCTCCTGACACATTCCGCCTCACGTCTCAGGCCCCGCTCCCACCCATTGACTGTCAAGGCCATTTCGAGTCGTCTTCTGCTGTAAGAAGCGATTAACTTCCTTCGGCGTAGGCTTCACACTTTTATCTCTGAAACTCAGTCCCCTGACTTGAAGCCGCGGAGTGTTTGGGGCCAGGGGAAATTTCCCAGCCGGAGTCACTGCCGTCACAGCTGCGCGCTCTATTGTCTGCTTTTAGCATCAGATGACCTTCAGCAGCCCCAACTGGTTTATGAAAACACAGGTGCAACCCTCTCGCATCTGGACCTCAAGCACTCACACCAAAGCGTGGCTCCTGGGGAACTTTTTGTCGACGCCGTCCAGCTTTGATGCTCCCGGGGCAGCAGGCAGGACTGCAGGGGTTCTCCGGAGGGAGGCCACAGCACCGAAAGTGAATGGGGTGGTGGCAGGCGGCCGGCGGCTGGAAACCCGGCCCGCAGAGCGATTCTTTAGGACCACGGACAGCGCCATAGGCTCCGCCCAGCCTGGTGCCGGCAGCCAGGCCTCTCTCCCGAGCTGCTGCGCAAGCTTATCCTTCTGGAAGTAGAGTGGGCTCTTTCCGCAGACACTTCGCTACTGCCTAGCCGCGACTGTAAAGACACGCCTCCCTCTCCCAGTTGTTCGAGAGCACTGAGGTCCGATCTCTAGGTTCCTAATGTTTCCAGTGGTCAGAGCCTCTTGTGAGCAGCCCTTCCCCCGCCCCCTCCCCACTTGCGGCATCACGTGATTGCCACCCAGTTTGTCCTGAGGCGGGGTGAATCCTTCTTTTCCCCCACTTTCTCCTCCTCCGTCCCAGTTCCCTCACACCGTTCGTTTACCCCTGCTCCCAAACAGAAACGTCAATCCTGTGCTGTAGAGTTGTAAGCATCTTTTAATAATGTAAAAGCCTTCTTAGACACAAGGAAACAGAGGTAGGAGGAGGAGAATCAACTGTTTCGAAAGAGTAAAGCCAAGTGGGGAAAAGTAATCCCTGCCCTATCTCCCATCTGCAGGGAACGCGCAGGTCGCCCTCCAGGATATGCGCTTTTAAAATGCAACCGGCGTGGGGATGGAGTAGGGATTCCTAATTATTATGAATTTCCAAAGGAGCAGTAATTATTCAGGGGGAGCAGGACAGATCGCGGCCTGGGCGAGGGAATCGATATATTTGCTATCGAAAGTGCCTGGCTCGCCTTTAATGCAGACAAATGGGGATGCAGCCTCATTATTTTTCGTGGCTAGGTTCCCCGGCGTGGGGCCTGATGCAGCGTGGAATCTATCATCATTAGACCCGGGGAGGAGTTGGGGGGGTGAGTTTCTCTTTATTTACTTAGCAAAACAAGCAAATCTACCAACCCTCCTCTTTCAAACACTGATACACACCCGCCGCCCCGCCTCCTCTTCCCCTCCCCTTGCCCCCTTGCTCCAGTTACTGTTCCACACTCCCCTGGGCCTTCGCTGAACACTCTAGAGCGAACACCGCGGTCATTTAAAGTGCAGGCACTTCCTCCTTGGCGGCGGTCACACGGTTAATTTGGTCCAGAAATAAGCCAGAGAGTACCGAGCATTGGCGCTAGGGGTTCTCTGTGTCAAAGGCTAAGGTTGGCTGGGAAGTTCAGTTCTTTTTTCTTGCGTTAGCATCAGAGTCAGTCCTTTCTGGACACCCAGTTCCGCAAATCCCTGCAGTATTAAAGGAGGAGAGGTCTGGCAGGTAGTGCTCCATCAACCCGCGTGGAAAGCCGGCTTGGAGAAAAGCAGGCCTGTGAGATGAGAACCGATCTGGAGGTGAAGAGAAGTCAGAAATTGAATAGGAAGGGAAGGGAAGGTTTAGGCTCACACCTCAGGGTATTCTCAAAGGCCTGGATGAGAAAGACCTTTTTGTCCCAGGTGAGGTGCTGGCTTTTTGCCTGCACGCCAGCCCACTTCAGTTTTCCAGGACTGGGAATGGGCCCTAACTGCATCCACTGGGGTCACTAAACTGTTGAGGATCCTGCCTCCTGAACTGCACAGCGTTTCACCATTTCTCTTCCTTTCTGTAGCCCACATTCCCCTGCACAGTCTTTCTCACTCTTTGAAGTTGTCTGACACCCCTGCTGGGCAGCTGCTAGTATGAGACTGTATTCCTGTACTGGTGTCTTCACTGTTTCCTGAAATGCCATAGTTCCTATAGTCAGCTGAGGGTGCATGTGTGTGTATGTTGAGTGCTAGTCTTTATCTGGCAGCTCCTCCCTTCTTATAGCATATTAATGCTAGAGAAGACAGGGTGTAGCCCTTAAAAAAAAAAAAAGCCTAACTCCTCCTCCTTAATTGCAGTAACATTATCCTAATTATGATAACAGTCATAATAACACTGATAAAAACAAAATTAAAAATTGTGGACTTTCATTCACAAAACTAATATCAATACCCTTCTCCCCTGGGATTTTCTTTTCTTTAGAGCCTAGTGTTTCATGGTATGTTGTGATTACCTGAGTGTCTTTGTTTCCTTGCGGGCAGAGGAGGCCAGCCAACAGAATACCAGGACTGTATGATCTACTGGCATCATTTCCTTCTGCCATCTTCATTTTTAGAGCCTTCATAATTAAACTAAGTGAGATGTATTTAATATAAATCCAGTGGAGGACCTTTTTATTTATATTTGTGTAGCATGCTGAGAAAAGAAAATCAAGGAAGTGCTTATATTGAAGTAAAAAGCCTGATTTGATATTAACAGAAATGCCCCTTTAATTTTCTTTTCTCAGGCCTAAAACACAGTCTCTGTGAGACTGGAACCCACAGTCATGAGTTTTTCAGGAGAGATCCCAATAAGCTGAAAAAAGATTTATTAGCTTGTACTTAGTGGGGGAAAGAAAAGACCAGGCTAGACACTTATTTGAAATATATACTAAGTTAAACATGGCAAAGTTGCAGTACAATACAAGCAGCTGAGCAACTCTCTGGAAACAGCCGCAAGGCCCTACATTTTTCTGCTTATCCCTGCCCCTAACCCATCACAATGCACATTTACACATAGTGTTACAGGGCCTTCCAGAGCCAGCACGAGGACCTCATGCTACAAATCAACAAGCAGTTTAATAAAACTGAAAGTCATAGACTGAATGGAAAAAGGCACAAGTTTCCTTCTCTAGGAGGGGTTATTGCCAGAAAAATTATGATAGACTAGGGGAAAATTTCTTGACTTAGAAGAGCCTTTTTCATTTACAGGTTACACACACACGCACGCACGCACATGCTCACGCTCACACACACACAGAGCAATATTGGATATACATCTGTGCATCTGCTCTTTGAAGGATTCCATGGAAATTGTAATGGGGAATTATTTTGTTTTTATAAGTCATTGGATTTGAAATTCCAATGTGTGTTTGACAGTACCATTTCCTTGATGGGAATCTAGTATTTGACCCTGAATTGTTGGCCTGTTTATGTCAGTATTTTCAGTTATAGAATGAAAGCGATTTTGGTAAAGAAGAACTACCGGTATGATAGCTGGAATTTTAGTGGTGTGTGTGTGTGTGTGTGTGTGTGTGTGTGTGTGTATATGTGCTAGCCTCTCCCCCTGAACGTTAGAAAATGATTTTTCTCCTTATAACCTTGTAACTGAATGTTATTAGAGGTCCACAGGTATATAAAACAGCTTATATAAAATTAATGGACTGCTTTACATTCGCAATCTCTTACTTGTGAAGCCCTTGTAAAATATCACATCTATTTAAAATAGGGAGAATATAAAGTCAGATTTGGTGTGCAATCAATAGTTGTAAAAGGTTCGGTGAAATATTTGATTATTTTGAGTGAGTTTGACAATGCGATGGAAATTTACTGTTCGTTTTTGTGCACTGATGTGGTAATCATACGGCTGCCTCTTCTTTTATGCACTCAACTAGTTTTGAAACTGATTGTAAGGATCCAAGGCAACATCTAAGTATATAATCTGAATTTTAGAAAAGATGTACTTATTGACTTACTAGATTACAAAAAGATCCATGGCTCACTAGGAAGTCACAAGTAAGAAAGAAAAAGAAACCTCTCCAACATTACTTTATTATTTTATTTAAAATGGTCAACAATATATTTACTGGAGTAGTGTACTCTGGATATTTGTGTGTATTTTTTGAGTAAGAAAATTGAGAGATGTTTTAATTTAGCCTCAAAACTCATAAAAATGACTTTCTAAATATAGTGAAATTGTTAAAATAAATCTCTTATTTTTCATTAATATGGATAACATTTGGAAAAATGAGAGATCTTCATTCTTATTTTTTTCCTTCAATTTTTTTTTTTTTTTCATTTTAAGGCAGCAACTGTCTGTGGCATATGGAAGTTCCCAGGCTAGGGGTCTAATGGAGCTGCAGCTGCTGGCCTATGCTACAGCCGCAGCAATACCAGATCCGAGCTGCATCTGTGACCTACACCACAGTACATGGCAACGCCAGATCCTTAACTGACTGATCGAGGACAGGGATCGAACCTGCATCTTCATGGATACTAGTCACGTTCATAACCTGCTGACCCACAGGGGGAACTTTTTTTTTTTTTTTTTTTGCTAAACATGTGTTAAAGATTGCATTTCTCTTAATTGTGTTACATGGTTTATGATCTCAAAGACAAGCCATAAGTCCCACTAGTTTTTTCTTTCTGTGAATTTCATTTGGAAAATGAAGCTTTTTTTTTTTTCCTCTTGCCTCATTGGACTAAGAATTATACACAGCCTAAAACCATAATTGCATTTTAAAAAACTTCTTCCCCTTTATCCCTACTTTACTGGAAGTTTTCAAGGTAAACTTCTAGAAGAGTCATACCTTTTTTTTTCTTCTTGTAAAAATGACCATTGGACTATTGTGTTAAAATCTCCTCTAAATAAGAAACTATGCCCTAATTTATCAACTGTCTACATATATTGCTGATGTTGCTCACTACTCGTGGAAAACCCTTAAAAACATGGATTGGATGACACAAGATCCATTATACTATTTGAGAAATTTTCAATGGAAATGCTGTAAGTAATCTCAGGTTTGATTCTAAAACTGAATTGTAGAAAGATGAGTTGTGATTTGTTGTTGGAGCAGCTGTGGTATTTGGTAATAGGACTGATTACATGGCCTCTGAAATTGAAAATATAAAATACCTTTACTCACATGATTTTTTCCGGTTATTTGTGAATAGTTTCTAGTACCAGGACACCATCATTTATTGTTTAACAGAATTAAATGCAGAGAAAGATGCAAACTACTGCATATGAAAAGAAGTTATTCATGCATAGACAGTGTAGTATTTCTCTGGTCTTGATGTGAAACTTAATTGCTATTGATGCTGAGATTTTGCAGAACATGGCAGAGTTTTTGCCTCTTTCACAATAAATATGCAATTGAATGATGAGTGCCTCATGTTAGATTTCCAATCTTATTTCTTTTTGTTTAATAAGGCAGAGTTATGAACAGCTGCACCAGAGGCAGCCACAATCTCTAGCCATTTAATGCAGATCTGGCATTAGCACATATGAGCTGAGCTACCACTTTTGGATCTGCAGCTCTGCTCTCAGGCTGAAATGTTCTGGAGTGTGGAAGCATGAAAAGTGAATGATTTGGCCGGAGATGTTTAATCCTGCCTTTCATTCTTGACTGAAATCCTTCACAATTAGAATGGCTCTAATTAATGTGTGGCCAGATGCATTTGCACATCTCTCAGACTGATGGATTTTCCCCTCCTAATATTCCTTGAACGAAGGCTGGAAAAAAAATGAGAGGTTTTGAAGGCAAATTGAATGCCGAAAGATGGCTGGTATTCTCCCAAAGACCACTACTTGTAGCTAGGTGGATAATATCTTGGCACCTATGCAATAGGAATAGAAGAGTTATGATGAGAAAGTGGGTGACTTACTCCAGTGAAGACCTGGCTGTAGAAGAGAGACAATAGGCCATTTTCAGCTATCCTGGACCTCTCTCTCTTTCTCAGATCTCTTACTTCAATTCTTCAAGGAAATGGTGTTGATATAACTTATTAGGAGAAAAGAGAAGAGAATGGCAAAGTATTTTCTTAATTCTGTAAACTTAGGCAAACTCTTTAATCTCTTAGATTTTAGTTACCTAATCTGTAGAAGGGGGCTAACAATACCTCCACCCCCAGAGTTGTTATTGAGGATTAACTGACTTAATGTGTTACAAAGAACTGAGAAATGTGCCTGGCATTTAGCAGTGGTGATCAGCAGGAAAGGGAAAAAGTCCAGGCAAAGGTTTTTGGACCAGGCTCCCATGCTCCCATCACGGCTGTTACAGGGATGAAGGGAAGCTCTACCCTAAGACCAGTCCTCTATTTTTTCCCCTCTTGCGGCTGGTTGATTGCTGTACGCTTTGCCCAGTGCTGCCCAGAAAGCCATATGTATTTAATGGGAGTAGTAACCATTGTGATTAAAACAAAAGAAAATGGCCATTTCTCGGAGTTCCCATCATGGTGCAGTGGAAATGAATCTGACTAGGAACCACGAGTTTGTGGGTTCAAGCCCTGACCTCGCTTAATGGGTTAAGGATCCAGCGTTGCCACGAGCTGTGGTGTAGGTCGCAGACGCGGCTTGGATTTGACATTGCTGTGGCTGTGGTGTAGGCCAGCGGCTACAGCTTCAATTAGACCCCTAGCCTGGGAACCTCCATATGCTGAGGATTTGGCTCTAAAAAACATAAAACAAAAAGACAAAAAAAAGGCCATTTCTATAGCAGCTATCCAAGTGTTTATAGAAACGAAGAGACAAGTCATCTGCAGGCCCAGTGAACAGATTGCCTAAGTAAAATGGGCATTCTTGTGATGTTTTAATTTTAAGCGGCAAACGCTATGGACATTTATTAAGATCTGATTTTAAGTATTGATTCATTTGTGAACAGTATTTCCTTTTAATTACTTTCAACACTTGAAGTTCTCTTAAAATTGGCACACAAGCTAATCGAAATGTATAGCCCACTGCGTTTTAAAGTCCAAGAACCTTGGACAGGGGATACAGGGGATACAGGCTGTTTTTCTCTACTGAAGTTCATTCTAGCTTCATTCTTGGATGTAGCAGCACATTATCTCCCCAGAAGTACTAGATGAAATAGTTTGGTGGGATGAGAGCACAGCACCCTTCCCATATGCTGCTCAAAATATACCCTGCAGGCCACCATATGCCTCCTTCCAAGGCACTGTCCTGGGCATCCAAGGGGGTTCCTACACGGAGACTGGGGAAGATATGGAGATGACTGCAAATGATAAAAATCTTCTGCCTTTGGAGTTCCCGTCATGGCTCAGTGGTTAACAAACCTGCCAAGAATCCATGAGGATGCAGTTTCGATCCCTGGCCTCAATCAGTGGGTTAAGGATCCAGCGTTGCTGTGAGCTGTGATGTGGGTCACAGACGCGGCTCGGATCTGGCATTGTTGTGGCTGTGGTGTAGGATGGTAGCTGTAGCTCTGATTGGACCCCTAGCCTGGGAACCTCCATATTCCGAGGGTATGGCCCTAAAAAGAAAAAAAAATCTTCTATCTTCTTATTTTCTTATTTACACCCTGAGCCAAACATTAAGCCAGAATGTTAGCATAGACCTTTTTTTTTTCATTTAGTTCTCTCAACCCTAAAGTGATAGGTACTATTAATAGCAGCAAGGTAGTGTTATTATCATTAATATTAATATGTTAATGTGCCATCCTAGTCATATCATTAATAACAGCCCATTTTATAGTTGGAATAATTGAGGTTTCCAGTGCAAAGTGGCAAGACTCTATCCCAGACAATAATTCTTGAGTCATTGCTTTTGATTACAACACCATTGTGTGTGTGTGTGTGTGTGTGTGCACGCGCACACATGCATGCACACAATGGAGGGAGTGAGGAATAAATTTTATTTAAAATTTTTTGAGAGAATGAACTGTATTGCTTTCCCCTTTAGTGAATGGTTCTATTTTCCCCTTCCTCTGGATAGGCCTTAATTGAATAACTGGAATGCTCATAAAATCACTCTTGATGCTACTGAAATTTAGTAGTTTTATTAGATATAGTTCTTATTCATGAGGGGGTTCCCATCACATGAGGTGTACAAAGATAACAAATGCAGGTTTGATACTGATGCCTGTGACTCTAGCTTCTGCTGATGGGATGTGGGACACAGTCTCTTTAGGGAGTCTGGATCTACTGACCTGATCATCATGAAGAATGATCCCCGGCCTTCAGGGTCAGATAATAAGTGAGACCCAGGCATAAATTTCAGCCCTTACAGTTGTCTGTGATGGAGTTTAAAGTGATCCATGACACCTGTATCTCGCCTAGCAAACCACACACCTGTTTTGTGAGTTATTTTCCACGTCAGGGAAGGAAGAAGTGGGGAGAGGGAGTGGAGTTTATTTGTGAGGAGAAAACCACATGCAAGAGGCACAAACTCATTTTTTTCATGGCATTTATTCTCATGAGTCTTGTGTTTCTGACAGCTGACCAAATACAAAAGAGATGTAAATTGATATTATTTTATAAGTAAAATATTTACACATTGATATAAACTAAGAAACTTAAACAATCTGTTTAGCTTAATACCTAGTAGTCAAAGTAACGCCAAATATTTAACTAGCTTAGCATAGGCATTTTCACTGTGGTCTGGATATGTGATTTAACAGTAAAATTAAAAAAATGCTCACAAAATATTTTACAAGATTACTCAGTATATGTTGGTTTTAGGAATTTTTCTATGTCTGAAGAATAAAAGTAGATCCAAGATACTCCTGCCCAAAGTAGAAGCCCCCTGGCATGAGATGTGGGTGGAGAGTCTGGCTTCATTTCAGTTTTGTACTACATTTGACCTTGGGAGAGCTTAGTTATGCCTTGGGGCAAAAAATTAAATGTTTCATTCTGCAGCAGTATCATCCTTCACCTTTATGTGGATTTAAAAATGTAAATAAAATTGCTTTCTGTAAATGGGTATACATGAAGGTCATATTCATATTCTCTGCAAGGATTCAAAATGCCATTTGACCCATCATTGGCTCAATAGATAATAATGTGTTCTATTAGTTTCTAGTAATCTACTTTTTAAGCATTTTATGACTCAATATTTTTATGCCTAGTTCCGAGTTTGTGAAATAAGAAATCAGAAATAAACCTTTTAGTGCTCCATTGTAGATTTATTTGTAGACTGTGGGCTTTCAACTTTGAACTTTTAAAAATGCCAAATCTTCCCAGAATACATAGTCTGGCTGAAAATCTGCAATGAGAGAAGAATGTGCTTTTGAAAAATCTTGAGGGCTCAAGCTTATTCTAATCATTATCCTTGTTGCTTTCCTTGTAGGAAATCGGGTTTGGGAACCCTCACAACAGAGTGCAGCCAATGTACTTAGAAAGTAAAGTAAAGTAACTACTTTTCTTTTTGAGGGAGAGAGAGTATTTGAATTCTTTTCATTGAAATTTGGATAATAAGACTCTGATAGATACTTGCATTTAATTGTCATGATTTTGATAATGATTTTGATTGCTTCTTCTGGAAGCACCTGTCAGCCGTTCCCAAAGCACAGATGGCTTTATCAGGAGCAGTAGGAGTTCCTTTTTCTTACTAACCTTGAGCCGAACTAATTATTTTGGGAAGATGAGCAGACCAATGTCATCACAAGTTTTTCTGTCTTTGGGAGATTATTTTGTTTATTGAATAATGAGTTGAGATCACTTTGCTTCAAAAACTTCTAGTTGTTTTAAATTGTAAAGAGTACTAGACCTCTCTCTGAGTAGATATATCACGAATATTCAATGACCAAGGTCATAAGACAAAATGATAATACACCCCTGTTTGCTTGGGACAGTCCTGTTTTATGCCTGTTGTCTGTATCAAAAATACATTCTCTTATTTTCAAAAGTGTTTTGGTGTGGATGATAAATTATGTGGTCATCCCACATACAACTCAATCTTCAAACGGCTGAGAAAAAGTTGATTACAAGCCTTTATGAAATGCTTATGTTTAAAATATTGTTGAATAAGCAAGAAAATCATCCCCATCTTTTATACTTTCTCATGAGGCATTGAGAGTCCTTGTGAACTTGAGTGACCAGGGTTCATGACCATAGCGTGCTCCATGGAATGTATTCCATACTCTTTATTTTAAAATTTGGTAAAATTTTAAATTAAATATTGTGCATTAAATTGTCATGGGAAAAGCTGATAGGAAAGGACCAGCTGATTAGCCACGCAGAGCTCCTGCGGGTGGCATCGGCATGGAGAAATTGCTTTGGTTCAGGGCCCAGAAACTGAATGTTAATAGTGCTTCTAGAGTTAGAACTCAGAAACAAACTTACTCTAACCAGCAAATCATTCTGATAATGTCTTTTTCCTGTGAGAAGAATATCTGGAACACTCTTCAGAGCACATCCCTTTCAATATGGTAGCTCTGGAGAATCCAGTTATTAGTCAAAACTTTATATATAAACTTTGGGGTTGTTTCATAACAGAGATAGCAGACCCTAAAGGATAGTCAAAGATTCCCTTTTTTCTGTCTTGTGTCTTCCTATCCTTAAGAGTGCTGAGCACACATTACCGTGCTTACTTCCCTGAATCCTTGTTTTTTGTGCTAACAAACCCATTCAGCCTTTTTGATATATTCTTTCTGTAGATATGTTACTGTTACTGATGTAAGTTCAAACAGCTTGTCCTGTGCTTCCTAGTCCCATTTTTTTTTTTTTTGCTGTTGTTGATTTTATGAGGTCTTCTGAAGACACTGTTTTCTTTCACAGTCTTGTGTCTTGATGAGCTAGGTCCTCATTGACATCCTTGACTCTCCATCATGTTTTACATTTCCTTTTTTTAGGGTTCTGCAAGGCCTTGAGACTAGGAATGTGAATAGACGATATTGATTTAATAGGTTTTCTCTTTCACACCTCTATTCAGGGGTTATTCATGATGGATAATTCAAGCAAGTAGGCAAAGCCATTTAGTGCGTGGTGGGAAAGGGGAGAAGAAAGCATTTTCCATGCCTCTGTTCAAATGCTCAACTTGTTTTACTGTCAGTATCCTGTAGACCTATCTTGGTTTTTCTAAATTGCATGGGATTATAGAAGTTGGTGCCTGGTAAGGCATTAAAAAGAGTGAGTGATAGGATGAGGGCATTATACTGGAGACACTTTACAAATTGTCCTTTGTTTTGCAAATGCACTGGCAAAAATTGATGCTATTCCCTTGGTAGCATGAATGCAGATTGTTCCTTCTGATAGCTCAGAAGATGAATGTGGTTCCTACTTTGTTTTTCTGGGACAATCTCATAAGGAATTGTTCTCTAGGAATCTAATTTGTGCTAGTCTCTCCAAGAATAGTTTATATTTTTTAAAAACTTATTTTTATTTTTAATCATGATAAAATATACATAACATAAAACTTACCATCTTAACCATTTTTTTTCTTTTTTGGCCACACCCACAGCGTGTGGAAGATCCCTGGCCAGGGACTGAACCTGTGCCAAAGCAGCGCCTCTGGCTGCTGCAATGACACCACCAGATCCTTAACCCACTGAGCACAAGGTAACTCTCATCTTAACTGTTTTTAAATGTACAGTTCAGTAGTGTCAAGTATATTTGCATTTTTGTATAACCAATTTCCATAACTCTTTTCATCTTGCAAAACTGAAACTCTATACCTATTAAAAATCAACTCCCCATCTCCCACTCCTTCCAGGCCCTGGAAACCACCATGATACTTTAGGTCTCTTTGAATTTGACTACTCTTAAGTCCCTCATATAAGTGGAGTCATACCATATTGTCCTTTTGTGACAGGGCTTGTCTCTCTTAGCATAATCCTTAGGGTTCCTCCATGTTCTAGCTTGTGTGAGAATTTCCTTCTTTTATAATTAAAGGTGTTACAATGTGGTCATATTTATTGGCCTTTTTAATTGTCTGTTGATTTGGAGTCATAATTAGAAAACTTTAGACTATACCCAGATAATATCAGAATTCATCCGTATTCTTGCACACATATGGTATATTATTTTTTTACGTTTAAAACTCTGATCCACGTTGAGTTTACGTCTTACGTATGGTGTAATATTAGTCTAATTGTATTTTTTTCAGATGGCTAACCAGGCATCCTGGCATCATTTGTTTAAAATCCCATATTTGCTTCAGTAGATCTGAGATGGCTCTTTCATTGTCAATGAAATATTCTTGCATCTGTTTCTATTCCATTGGTCTGCTTGCCTCTGTGTGCACCAGTACCACACTGTGTTAATTAGAAAGGCTATCTAGATTTATTTAATGTCCATTGGAGCTGGTTCTCATAGCTTTTTTCTCCATTGTTATTGAGATATAATTGACATGTAACATTGTATACATTTAAAAGTATAAATATCATTTGATACATGTATATATTGGGAAATATTTACCATAATGAGGGTAGTTAAACTCATGTAATTTCCATTTCATTGTTGTTATGGTGAGAATATTAAAGTGCTACCCTTATAGCAACTTTCCAGTATGATACAACACAGTATTGTTAATTATAGTCCCCATGGTGTACATTAGATCCCCGGAACTTACTCATGTTATAACCGAAAGTTTTTTCCCTTTGACCAACCTCTACCCATTTCCTCACCTCTCAGCACCTGGCAACCTCCATTCTCCTCTCTGTTTCTATGAATTTGATGTTTTTAGATTCCATATATGTGAGATCATACAGTATTTGTCTTTTTCTGTCTGACTTCTTTTGCTTGCTTAATTCCCTCAAAGTTCATGTTGTCACAAGTGGCAGAATTTTCTTCTTTTTTTATTGCTGAACAGTACTCCCATTGTGTATGTGTGTAAATATACATACACACATAATGACACGTGTGTATGTATCTATATTTATATCTATATCTCACATTTTCTTTATCCATTCATCTGTCAATGGACTCTTAGGTTATTTTCATGTCTTGGCTATTGTAATGCTTCAGTGGCTTTTTTTTTTTTTTTTTTGGCTATGTCCATGGCATCTGGAAGTTTCTGGGCCAAGGGTCCAACCCACACCACAGCAGCAACCCAAGCTTAATGTGCTGTGCCACAAGAGAACTCTTTATAATGCTTCAGTGAATGTGGGAGTACAGATATCTCTTTGAGATAAATGGTTTCATCTTTTTGGATATATATCCAGAAGTAGGATTGCTGGATCATGTTTTAATTCTATTTTTAACTTTTTGAAGAACCTCCATACTATTTCCCATAGTGCTTGTACTATTTACATTCCTACCAATAGTGTGCTGCAGTTCCCTTTTTTCGACATTCTCACCAGTGTTTAGTCTCTTTGGCCATCTGTATGTCTTCTTTGGAAAAATGTCTATTTAGGTAGTCTGCCCATTTTTCAGTTGGCTTGTTTGCTTTTGGGTTGTTGAGCTGCATGTGTTGTTTGCATATTTTGGAGATTAGGCCCTTGACCTTTTAAATTCAACGTAGTCATATTTGTTCATTTTTTGCTTTTGTTTCTTGTGCTTTTTGTTATCACATTAAAAAACCCATTGGCAAGACCAATGTCAAGGAGTAAGGAAAGAAATTACAAAGTGCCATGAATTTTATTCCAGTCTGGAAACTAAAACGGGCTGATAGAAATCATCAGGTTTCTTTTCAAGGATACTTTTTTCTTTCCATTGAATGGGGGGGGGATGAAGAAGAGGGAGAGAAAAATATTCAGTATTTGCATCTACTCTATATTCAGGAAGTATCGTCATAAAAAATATTACCCTCTTTGGTGAGCTGAACTGTTGACAAGAGCTCCTGTTTTCTTAGTTACTCAACATGTGAAAATGATTCTAAATATTTTAGTCAGCTGAAAAGAGACCAAAGGGGAAAGAAAACCCAATGAAACAAATAAACAGAGTCATATACAAGAAACAAAAAATTTTATGAAAATGTCTCGGTTTCCAAGATGGCTCTATATCCTAAACAGAGATTTTGTGATGGGTTATTTGTTATAAATGTTGTAAATAGACAGATATGGTCTTAATCCAGAATCATTTGCTTTTAAGAAAATTCAGGGTTTTATTTATAAAACTTCCCTAGCGGAGGAATTACTGAGTTTTGTAGGTTATAATTGCTTTGAAGACTGTCATGATACTGTTGAATTCCAAAAGTGAATGGTTTTTTTAAACATATGCCTTCTACATAATTTTGAAAGAAAAATTAGAAGACTGCCTTTGCAACCTGGCACCTTGCCAATGCACATGAGCTATGGCTGACATAATAGATGATTTTCTGTGTCTTAGGTGTTTAGAGTTTAAAGGGGAAGATCAGTTTTAGCCACCACAAGTACTGGGACAAAGAATTTCTCCTCTCCACTGTGCACCCTGCTTCCTTTGCTACACAATTCTTCATCTTTCCTAAGTCCTTACTTCTTTTCCTCATTTGGCTTCTAGTTGATAGAATTAGGATCATTCCTGGAGAAGATACTCTAGTGATATGTGTTAGCCACTAGTTCCTCTTTTTGGTTCTTTCTGTCTCTCTCCTCCTTATATCTATGATATACTTAAAATTAAGAATGAGTAAAGAGGGCCCTTTTAAAAGGGACACATAGTTCTAGAGAAATATTGCTGGTTCATGGTAAAGGTGGAAAGGATGAGGCAACTTTCATAGAAATCAGTGTTCATTGGAGTCTCAATATTGAAAGCAGAGTTGACCTCTCCATTAGGCAATATAACACTTTACTGGTAAATCTTGAACTTCTCTATTCTGGGGGTTACCACAGCTAAACAATCATCTTTCTTAGGAGCCAATGCCTTGTATTTAAGTGGTCATGGTAAATTGTGTTTCAGAGACAGGGAACAGAGATACGAAGAGATTATGTAAAAATCCTTTTTCTTTGGTAAATGCAAAAGACAAGGACAGTTTTTTTTAAAATGGGGTTTAGAGGTCTAACTTATACAATTGACTGTGGAGTGAATTGTGGGCCAGATGGGCTGAATATTTGTGTCTCAAATTATCAGAGATGAACCCTGTAATGGTATGCCATGCCATTATTTTCCATATGACCCCAAATGAATCACTGAATTAGTCTCTGAATTACGTTATTAGTTCTCCTATATGTAAATTTAACAAAAGGGAACTAAAACTGTGTTTGCGGTACTGTAGTGTAGGGCTGAAAAGAAAATCAATTGGCTTAAAGATCGACTTGTGGCCACTTTAAAAGACTCATCTCAAGACTTTAATCATCTGACATAATATTCCATGCATGGAGAAAATTGATGTACTGAATATTGTGTCTTGGTGAGTAACCCCTTGTCCTATTTTCCATTGTGGTGCCATTGAAAAAGGACAGAAGTAGATTTTTAATGGAAATCAGGGCTATTACAGCTTTAGCGGAAGGGTGAAAGGTAATGCTTTATTTTCTAAGCCAGGGCATTTCAGCTCACAATGAGAACAGTCTCCCCTCTTTCTGTACACCATCTGCACAGCCTTGTGGCCCGAGTTGCCATTTACTGTCCAGAGAGAATGGCACTTCCCAGAAAGGATCAGAATTTGCACAATGTTCCAGCCTGGAATTTTAACATTCACAAGCCATTTGTGAGCGCAAGTTGGGAGGAAATTGCCTGATGCTTATCAGCATATACTTTTTGTCACTTCTTCTAAAAGTGTTTGGGCCAATATTAAATATCAGATGCTGCTTGAAGCCACTAACCTATAAAATAAAAAGTGCTTGTTACAATACACAATCGGTGTGCTTGTCATTTGTTCAAACCAAATATGAGATTCAGGATTTTCTTTCCATGTGTCCTAAGGGCTGTTTCTTTATCAATCATTTGTTTGCTGACTCTTACAGAAAAGAACAATTCTTTGGAATGGTACCCACCATTCTTGTAAAGTCATGAGGCAGTTTTTAAGATATAACAAAACTCTGCTCTGAAATAGGAAGGAAAAAAACCGAGGTGTTGGTAATTTAGTTTATAAGTGGTGAAGCTGAGGCACAGGATAGTTAAATGTCTCATCGGTCACACATGTTGCAGTTAGAACTCAGTCTGTCGACTTCAATCTGGCCAGCAAGAGAAATTAAGAACCATAAGATTTCATACTCTTTTGCTCCTCCCTGTCTATATAAGGGGGGGAAACCTAATCTATTGACTTAGGGGGAGTCTTACCTGAAAGTATAATATAAGGGAGATAAAGAATTCTGGTTCATCCTGGTGATAGCTGATTAACTCATTGATCCCTGGCTTGAAAATAATAAATAATTAACAATTGTTATATTGTTCACCATTATTTCTCGATTCAAAGGCTGCTGTAGTTTGAGCAATGCTATACAATAACCTGCCCATCTCTTTAGAATTCACAGAGACTGTGGGACCTTGAGTCTGGTCCAAGTGGCTGTGTGTGCTCAGCATGTGACAAAAATGATGAATGAAGATGCAGGTTCAAGGAAACAGAGGTCTTATTGGAATGACATCTGCTTCTCTTCCAGGCCAGACATGACATACCAGGGCTCAGTGAATCATGGTGGAAGAGGAATTCGACAGGCTTGAAAACATAACTTTTTTTCTGGCCTGTTTGATTTTGAACAGAAAAGTGAAAACAAAAACAGCAGTTTAATTTTTCTCTTTCCCGTACTTTGTACATCCAAATGCATAAAGCTCTATTGAATTAACTACAAAACGAAACAACTTTTTGGCTTTATGAGACATAATTTAAGCCAAGATTGCCCTTTTACAGCTATTCACTTATTAAGGTCAGGCTTGCTGAAAACAACATTTTGCTTTTGATTTATATTTTCAATTTATTTCCTTGCCAGTTATTTCTAACTCTTCATTTGCACCACTCTCTCCACCACTGTCTAAGTAAACTCAACAACTCACAAGCTTTATTAAATTGCCAGAATGGCAGCCCAGTATCCCGGGTATACGTCCAAACACTGTACCCTCACTTGTAGAACAGAGACTCTCTTATTTCTACAGAGCTCAGCTGAACAGTTATCCTGAGCAGAAGAACTTCTAAAAACATTTTGTGGGAGCTATGGGTTCTTTATACGTAAAAATGGCTTTTAAGAGGTATTTTTCAAACTCTTTTGTTATAGAGAGTCATTACTTTTTGGCTTTTCCAGTTAATTTCTGGTGACTTAAAGAAATGCCCTTTGGTGTGCAGCCATTTTGCAGCAATTGGCAACTGATGCAAATGAAACAAATCTCTACCTCTCTGTTCTAAGTGGTTTAATTTTCTCAGGCAGTTTCAGAACTTCTTCCTAAATGGAGGAAAGAAACAACCCACAGATACTCTGTCACTGGCATGTAATGGATCAGAGTTGGTATACCCATGGAGAAAATGTCAAACTGTGTAGTTAAAAATCGTGGTGCCTGTGACAGCGTGGCCTGGAGGCCCACACCCTTGACATAGCTGAGAAACCGAGGGTCTAGTCACACACCATATTTTTCATTGGTAGGATGCTTTTCATTGCCCTAATTCTTGCCAATATTTTTTCTTTGAAAACAGTTGAAAGGAGCTCAGAAAGCAGGCAAGCCAGTTTCATTGGCCCATTAGGTCTCATAGCTAATGGCACTCTCCCCCATTGTTCATGCTTAGATTTCCTCAGCTTTATATTTGTATTGAGCACTCAGTGAGGATCCACATAAAGTATTCACATATCTGCTATTGCTTCTCAGCCTTCTGGCAAAGATTAGGTGCAGGCTGTTTTTGCCGTGTGTGTGTGTGTGTGTGTGTGTGTGTGTGTGTGTGTGTAAATGTGTTTCTTTGAAGATTAATGTAGGAATTTCTATAATTTTTGCTGCTATTGATTAAAATAAATGTTCAGAGCTATAAAAAGTTTAGGAGTTATTCAAAGCAATTCCAGTTCACTTACTTGCTTAAGGTCAGACAGCTAGCTGGACGTTTGGGCCAGGTTCCTGGAACTGTTCTTAATATGTCGTATTACATGTTGTTATTTAATTTTTTGAAATTTGTTTTAATTGAATTGGTATATTTTAAAAATGTTGATAATTGCTGGCTCACAAAAACAATAGAGTGGTCTGAATGAATTGATGTCTAGCAAAATTGCACATATTCTGCTCTTTTTGCTTCATAATCTCTTGGATTATGTTGATGTGAAATGATAAACAAAGATGTTCTGAAGAAGCAGGGAGGATCTTTTGCTTTCAGGTCTATTGACATATGCAGTGGAGAGAGGACCAGATGAGTAACTGAAGACTTGTATTCTAATTCTGATTCTCTTTGTTGGACAAGACTTAGAATTTAGAGCTGAAATGTACCTTAGAGTTAATTTAACTGCCTCATCCTATCGCTAAGGAAAATGGGCCAAAGAAGGATAAAGTGACTAATCCAGGAACACGTAGCTCATTATAGGAGGGATAAGAAATAGAATCTTAGACTTCTGACTTCAAATTCTTCAGTATTTCTCCTATACTAAAATGCTCTCAAAGTCATTCAGCATTCCAAGTCTCAGTTTTCTAATCCATTAAATGATGATTGTGTTATTTGCTTAATTATTTAATGGGAGTGTTGAAAAGAGTAACCTGCAAAAGAGAGAGAGAGAAAGAGAGGGAAGGAGCGAGGTGGACGGAGAGGTGAGGAGAGAGGGAGGGAGGGAAAATTATGTTACAGTAATTTAGTGGAGTAGGCATTATGGGTAAAACACAGCACATTTAGCAGGTTGAAATTATCCTGATGGAAAGGACCACTTTACACAACTGTTTGAAAAGATGCTTTCTGGTATGGAAATGGAATTTGAGGGTAAGGTTAAGGAGCACATGACTCTCTCTTTTTCCTAAAATGAATTTATAAATTGATTATTGTCCTGTGGGCACTCTTAGCCATAAACCTACAATTACATAAAATAGCCCCTTTACCATATAGTAGCTTTTTGATATGATCTACTAATGATTTTTTTTTCAATCAGAAATAGTCAACTTAATGAATGTCTTGAATTATCTTTGTGGTCTAATAATTTAATGCTTACTTCAGAATTTTTGAATTTGGCAGGCAAAGTGGTTAATGAGAACATAAAATTATTCATTTTTAACCTGAATTCTTGATAAAATGATATGAGAGAAAGATGATTAATTTTATCATGTAGAGACTCTACTGGATTTTACAAATTAAAGCCAAATACCCTTCATGAAAATTCTTGGTGATGTGACAAACCAATTTATATTCCATTAATTTAACTCCATTTAGGCAGAATCATGGACTTTTGTAATAAAACACAAAATTAATTAAATTGCTCAATACTATAATTACAGTTTCATCAACACTGAAAACAACTTTGAGTGGCAGAGTTTTGAAATGTTCAACTGCATTTCAGTTTAATTTGGGAAAATGTGTAATTGTGTACTACCCTGCCCTCTTCTTCCTGCTAGAAATATTAATGCAAAAGCACGCACTACTTTCTCCTACTAATGACTTCAGCTTTGATTATAGTCTATTACACTTGTCTACTGTGGGTCCTCAAGGCTGGAGGGACCTGTGAGGCTGGGGAGACAAATGCAGCAAAACGAAGAGAAAAGGAAGTTTAAGGGGGAAAGAGTAAGGTTGAGTAGTAAGTATAAATCCCATTATGAAGTCTGTGTGTCTGTGCAGAGAATGACAGAAAGCAATAAAGAGCTTGAAATGCAATAAGTATTTTTTGCATGAATGAATTCATGAATGAATGATATAGGGTTGAAGACCCCTTAAAAATGAAAGCAGCCATGAGGAATATAAAATATGAGTGCTTAGGCAAACTGAGCTATGCCATGATGAACTGCAAAGTTTAATAAAATAAGTGGCTTTCTTTAGGATTATGGTTCAGTGTGTGTGACATTTCTTGTTTTTCTATTAGGTCCTTTGTTAGTTTTGTTCAGATAAGTAAAAGCTTCTCTGCATATGAGAGGAATTTAATAAATGTTTTATTTATAAATATAGTGTAGGAAACTGTATTAAATACCTTCTAATAACCTATAATAGAAAAAGAGCCAAAAAAGGATACATATGTGTGTGTTTACATGTATACACATATATATCTCTCAATCACTTTGCCGTACACCAGAAACTAACACATTGTAAATCAACTGTGTCAATAAATAAGAATGACATAATTTATCATTTTAAACCCAAGCTAAATATTTGAAGCTAAACTATAATATGTTTTATTTACTCTGTCATATACCAATTTTGCAATTGTTCTTTTTCATTCTTTCCCATTCAAAAGGAAGATGAAGGTAAAGAAGGGCTCTCTTTATATCTTTTCTCGTCCCTCTGGTTGCTTTGGACTAGATTCCATTAAGAATCAATTTTTAAAAAATCAAGCAACAGTGTACAAATCTAGGTGTATGAGCCTTGACAGCAGAATGATTTTTCTTTGCATGATACTTTGCTTAGGAGTTTCCTGAAGCAGAGGTTCTAACAAAACTCTCTTTTGTTAAAAATAGAATGGGATCAGCAGGAAGGTTTTCAGTGGGAGGGCTGACTCTCAAACCTTGCATTGACCGTTGGACATGCCTAGCTCTGATCTTCGCAGAGGAGTAGTAGGTTAAGTGAAATAAGTCCTCAAGGTTTTGAGGGGTTTTCACTTCTGGCACCCAAGGTTTTTGTCTCCTGGCATGAGACAAAAACATGAGCCTTGGACCAGACGTAGTTGAGTCTGAACCTCAGCACTTCCAATTATGGCTATATTTGGCAAAATTGTTTAACAACTGCAAAGGCTCTGTCATTGGGATCTTTCTTTGGGTTTCCAGATTTATATTTATATCCCTTTCTTTTGCTTAAAACCCTATTATCCCAGGAAATGTATCTTCTCTTCCTTCTTTTCCTCCTCTTTGTTATCTGCCTGTGAAGTGGCTTCCTCAAGCTCTGACTAATAAGGTTTGACAGTTCTTAGTACTCTTCACCCCTCCCTCTTCTTTGTCCCCCATATCTAACCAGCTGCCACATCTTATCAATTTCACTTCAGTAATCAATCCCTTTAATCTCCTTCCTTCCTAGCTTTCCCTAGACATCTTCTTTATTTATATGCCTTGGTAGAGCCTTTACTACTTTCTTTAACTGTGAACTCTTGCCTCTTCAATACATCCTTTTCTTTCTGAAAAAAACAAATGAGTTATTATACATCTCTTAAAAATAATTTGATAGGTGCCCATTGCCCACAAACTGAAGTTCAAACTCCTCAGCCAGACCCTCAAACCACTTTGCAATTTCAGTTTTCCCCCAGCATCCTAGTCCTCTCCATGACCCCAAAGCAGTTTCCAGTTATTTAACTATTCTAATTGTCCTATTCTCTACTCCCTAAACATGCTCATGCTCCTGACTTACCATTTGCCGGTTGAAGCCTTACCCATCCCTTACTGACACTTCAAATGCCAGTTTTCCTTGTTTGTGTCCAGAACTAATCCTCTTTAGGTGAAAACAGCACTTTGCACCTATGAGGCCTTTTGAAATAATGTAACTTGTTTTAAAGGAGGAGTTAAGCAGATCTAGTTTCAAATCCTAATCTGTTAAGGTGACTTGGGAAAGTTATTGAGACTCAGTTTCTTCATTTATTTAAATCTGGCATAACAAAAATGAAGTGATTGTTAAAGAGTTTAGTGGCATGAGAGGCACACAGTAGATATGGATTGCATGCTGCTTTCTTGTCCTTGAAGACTCTCCTTTATAGCTCATCTGGAAGTCTGAGAATTCCTGTGGGAGTGTACCACTCATTGAGCTGGTTCCATTTTTTGCCAAGGATTCATATGTAGATACTCTGAAGGGCCCTAAAGTTTGTCTAAGCAGTTTAGACTTTGAACTTTCAATGTTTTTGTGTAAGGGAGGGTTAGAATCAAAGTGTACTTTGGGAAATTAATCTGGCAGTGTGACATAGGCTGGATGGGAGAGAAGGAGACACAGAGACCAATTAGGAGATGGATGTAGATACTAGAACTGGGCGATGGAGACAAGGGATAAAAGCTTTAACTAGGAATGGTAGCACTTACAGTGGAAAGGACAGAAGGAAAAGAGATAGCATAGGAGGTCGTCCCAAAGTCTAAAAAAGCTTTCAATTGTACGAGGAGTTCTTGGTTTGATGGAAGAGTAAGAATGCAATCCACTTAGAACATCCAGAAGATTATCGTAGTATCCTTACAGAAACACTGTGTTTTCTTTTAGAATTTCTGCTATAGCCTCTTTTCAGTGTGATCTCTGTAAAAAATTTAGAGTAGTGGAATTTCCCGCTTGTTCCTCTATGCTCAGGTGACATTGGGGATTGTGCCTCCTGGAGGATTAATTACCATAAAAAGCCTCTCACCTCTGAAAGGCTTCCTTTTAGGTCATGGTCTAGCTCAGCCCAGGTCGAGCTGGGAAGGCTTGTACATGGGATCCCTTCAGCGCCTCTGACAAGTAGATAGATGAGCTCTCATTTCCCATATTGTGCTATTAGGCTCCAGAGCCAGTGTAGCGCAGGATACCAGGAAAGTATCGCAAAGCAGGGGGCATTGTCACACTCCCTTTCCAGCTGTTGGCTGTTAGCAACAACATCCATTCCACTGCTGACACCCTGCTCTCCCCAGCGGCACTTCTGCTTAGAAATTATTTAAACCACTTAAAGACAGTAGAATATTTAAAAGTCAAAATGCCTGCTTTCTAATTATTCCCTAGACCTCACTTAACGATAGCTGGCTTCATGTCACACAATGTGACTCTCATGGGGATTTCAGCAGCCCCCTGAGCAGAAGTGACAGCCTTGGAATGCTATTAACAAAACTGGAGTCTGCTGTGCCTGCAGCCTTAAAGAGGGAGGCAAGAAGCCCTCCCTCCTCTCTAATCCACTCCAAAGCCTCTAATCTAGTGGACAGGGCAATTTCACTGGGTTGTTCTTAGGTGCTTAAGGGGGGGTGGTAATCTTGAGGCTGTTCTTTGAGTTGCATCAATTCATTCAGGTCATTCGTAATGAAACTGATCTGTGAGAAATGGGAAACAGAGAAAAGGGGATTTGGTACTGGGGGCCTTTCCTGACCCTCCCTGTCTTTTGTGAGCATCTTGAAAAGTGGTGACAAAATATAAAAGAACTAATGAGTTAAAGGAAATCAAGACCAGGACCATCATATTGTCAGGAAGTTTGAATAGGCTTTTGAACCTGCTTTGTTAAATCTCGAAAATGGCATTAAGCAGCTAATGGGGTTGGTATATTAAATACCACCATAGTCTGTACACAGAATGGATGCTAGCTACTCAGTGATTTGGTACATCAATTGATATGGGAAAGATGAGCTCTTTTGATTAGGTCAGCGGAACCAGTGATGTATGGAGGCACTAAAATGAGATTAGGCTGCTCTTTGCAATTTTAATTATGAATTTTTATGAACACAAAAAAATAAAATGTAGACATCTTTGACTGGGGGAATAAAGGTGTCTGCAACATTTTTTGAGTTCTGAGCTATTAATGTTCCATTTCTCTTTAGCCTCACGTCTAGATAAAGATTTGAAGGGACATTATGAATTCACATATTCTTAGTTTTTAATATATTAGTAAGGAAGGTGAGTTTTGAAAAATCCTTTTATGTGATTTCCTGTGATACCGCTTATATTACCCATTAAAAAAATAAAATAGACCCAGAAAACTTAGGAGATGCTGAGTTTTAGTCCTTTGTACCTTAATCCTGAAAATTCACTTTCTTTCCATTTGTTTCCCCCAGTTGTGTGTGGGGAGAAGTGATGAGGAGTAGTGGTATTGAGCCCAGGATCTGGAGTCATTAGGGCTGACGCAAATATGGGCTTTGCTGCCTGCTAACTATGTGACTTGGGACCCTTTCCTTAACCTTTCCTATAGTAGTTTTTTTTCATCTGTAAAATGGAGATACTAACTCCCCTAGAGCTGTTTTGAAGCTGAATGATAGAAATGAGAGAAATATAGAACACCTAGCACACCCTGCCAGACACTTAGAGTTGAGTAGTTTTTTATTATTGTTTGAGTATGAGTCCTGCAAATTCCTCCTATTGTAGAGTACTTTTTTATATATGGAAGTTTGTGACTACTTTGGGCCTCTTGTAGTATGGCCAAGTTTAACTCAAACCTGGTTTAAAAGTTCAATGTCTTTTATAGGTCTATGAAAGGGTATTAAAAGCTAAATACTGCTAAAAGAGAAATCATAGAAGTATCAGGTGATAAGGTCACTTCTAGAATCTTCCTCAGGCCATTGCATACATATTTGCATATAGTTTGCATATGATTTATTGACATTTCCTAGCTTCCTATGTGTTCTGAGATATTTTCAACTTAGGCTTTTATTATGACTCCCCTTAAGACACTAATTTCCTGAGTTTCCCTAATCTTCTTGCAGACTTTCTTATATCTTTCAGTCTTTATTGTTAATTTTCTAAGAGCATGAACCTGAGAAAGCAGGTCTATAAGCAAAAGAGGGGTAGGTTAGGGGGCTCCCATAAACCTTTGCTAGGGTATTTTAGCCTATGTATAAAAATGTTGAATTTTCAGTCTAGCATCTTTAGAGCTTGCTAGAACATCTCGGTAGTTCACAGGTACAGGTTGTATTTAGGACCAGTTGGTTAATATGGTGATCAGCAACAAGACAGCACACGTTTTCAATTTATAACTTCTTGATTTAAAGTGAACAATCATGAACAGACATTTTCTTGGAAGAAAGGAGTTACTGGGTATTTTGCCTTTTTTCTGCCACAAATTTATTACCAAGCACTGCTATTTATTTTGAGGCCAATTCTAAGTTTTTCGGGCATCTTGTGCTATCAGTGTTATTAATTGCACTCTGTAGGGATTCTGTAATTTGTATGCAGTTAATTAATAAAGTTTATTGAGCATTTAGTGGTAAAATAAACTGCCCAAAAATAAAAAAGAGAAAAGAAATTGTGATCCATCCATACTCCATTTAAATGAAGCAGAAGAAATAAGTAAGGAAAGCATTTTGTACCAAATTTTTTCACCAAATTTTCTAAAACAAATATATAAGGTCATAGAATAAATGATAAACATAAATCCTTGTAGAACATAACATAGGATGCTGTAAGAAATCAAATCTAGAAGTTGGTTAGAGCATTAAAAGTAAAGTCAGACATATGGTCTTAGCGAATGGCCAGGTAAGAGTGCTCTTATCTTAGAATTTCTTCTAAAATGGGTAGGCAGATGAGTTTACAGAAATTGAAGATTTAAAATCCAGTTCAAAAATTTAAAGCCTATTTGCATTTTATCTTTGAAAGCTTTCTCTCTGAAATTTCTAACCATTAAATAAAAGCCATCCTTGCCACAATCTACACTTATTTTCATGTATCTCATTCTACCAATGAGATTTAGTCCATGAAGAGAAAATCCTGTGTTTGGTTATGGTTTTGAACTTATGTTGTGTAACGTATAGGTATGTCCCATGTCCTGTTACTCTATTTTTCACCATTACTTACCCCTCATCAGCGAACTATAGCCTGCAATGCTTCTCCACAGCTAAGATTATACACTTTACCTGAAAGTCTCTGAGATGATACTGTCTTTAGGTAGAAGGTTCAAAGCTTTGGGTTAAGCTTCTATTTTGCTTGCAGTTGATCTGTTGAGTATACTTTTTCTTTCTTTATTTGCAAGTTTTTCTCTAGTAGTTAATCTCTCGTGGTAATTTCAGTTCTTATGAGTTGAGCTATAATTCTAATTGTGTTAGTATCAAAAATTACCTGAGAAAAAATTCTGGAAAGGTGATTTAATCTGGAAGAATTTATCTCATTTCCTTCTATTTCTGGAAAAACACATAAGGCAATTAATCCATTTTTTAAAGACTGTTACGTTTTATCTGTGGTTTTAAGACTATTCCTCTTTCATAATACTATATAATATTATTTTTCACTGAATGCTTATGTTGAAATACTTATTTTTGTCATAAATTCAAAGTATACCTAAAAATAAATATTTAAGTCACAAGTATCTTCACGATATAGAAAAAATAAATAGTGATGAAGAAAAATCATGTGGGTCTTAGAGTTTAATATCATATAAAGAGAAAGATGAACACATTAAAATTTTTTTTAAAAAAGCGCTAGTGTAAGTTTTTGAGTTGCTGCAGTCTGAAATTTTAAGACTTGAAATTTGCTAGACTTGCATAGCAAATTTATCTACTTTTGAAAATAACTTTTTTTTTTTTGACTGTCTGTGGCATGCAGAATTTCCCAGGCCAGGGATTGAAGTCCCACTACAGCAGCAACCCAAGCCACAGCAGTGACAACACCAGATCCTTAACACACTGAGCCACCAGAAACTCCAAAAATGACTTTTCTTAAAGTAACCCATGTACTCTCTGATAATGGTCATAGGAACATAAATATAATCTTTGTCAATACATTTTTATTGAGTAGTTACCAGGTGTCAGACACTGTGCTGGGTGATTTAACTCTAGTTTAGGAGTTCTTGGTTTTGTGAGAACAGCCATTTTTATATATAGAATATTTTTAGGGCTGATGATTGTGAACTCTACCAGCTGTGCCTCTGGGATAATGAAAAATGGCCTTTTTAGTAAAAAAGAAGGAAGTTGTTGTATGGCATGGAGATGGGGATGGGGTCTTATACAGTTCTGTGTTTTAGAGAGATAACTGGAGTTTAGGGAAAGAGTTGGAAAAGGAGTAACAACTTGGAACTTCTTGGGTTTCCTTTTTGGGCAATTGGGTAGTAGGCAGAGGTAAAATGATGGCATTTGGGTTCCCAGTGGTTTTATATCTGAAAAGTGAAGCTGCTTTAGGAGGTGTGGATTTTATCCAAGTTGGATCTGATTGGTTTATATAGACTTGTTAAGTTTAGAATCTCTGAGTTAAAGAGAACAAACTATAGGACATGTTAGCTTTGAATTTCACTCTTTAAGGTGGTGATTAGGCCAATGATGTAGCACTCTACCACAAAGGTTGCATTTAAGGGAATTTATAAGTAGAATGAACCCTCACTCTGAGAGGAAGGATTTGGGAGGAGTAAAAACTCTGGTTCACATACATATCGTTAACATAAAGGATATATTCTCATAAAACTGACCTATTGTTCAGAAGATGGATGGAAAGATAAATATTAAAAGTCATACTACCTCACCTTTGCTACTCAGGGTAGGAGTTGCTGAGTCAGCAATTGCTTTGGAAATAGACGGTAAATAAAATGGAAGTAACTTCTTTCAGCATCTCATTTTGTCACTTTTAGCACAGAACATATGTTGACTTAGCATCAACATTAGGAGGACTAATTGTCTCTGGCCTTCAACTACTGGAGAAACCACTTCTTAACTTTTTTATTCTTAAGCTATCTGTATGTATTTTTTTGTTCTCTGGAGAACAGATCAAGACCTTTGTGGAGGTGTCCTTTACTCATGAAACCAATGAGTGTTTTATATCTTTCACTGTTAACTTATTTCACCCATGTTACTTTGCTGAAAGATACAGGATAACATTTTCACTTCTCACTCAAAACAGCAGATTATAGAACAGTATGTCAAGTATAATCTCATGTAAATAGTGTGTACTATAATATTAACCCTTGTATTTTTCCTGAGAGAGGAATTATGGGTAATTTTATTCACTTATTTATTTTTGCTGTCCTAGAGTGTGGTCATAGAAACCAAAAATGTAAATAATATTTACAATGTGGGAACAGTAGCTCTTTATTATGTATTCCAAACTTGGCCTCCTTGATAATTTATTTCCTTTTATTTCTATAGGCAGCATGTCTTTTTTTGGTGCTAAGAAGATAAATATTAATGTATTTGCAGTCACATTGGAATTGTACTGATTTGTAATAATTGTGCTTTGACTTGCATAGGAGCTTTGCTTCTGTCTGACTTTGTTCAAGTCATGTGAGTGTTTGGGGACTGTCTCCCCATCTGTATAATAAGGGGAAGCACTAAATTAAATAATCTCTAAGGTCCTTCTAAAATCCTATAATTTTATGTGTGAACATTTTTCAAAGTACTTTCATATTCATGATTTTATTTGATTTCCCGAATGCCCAGTGAGGGAGATAAGATCATTGCTGTTTTACAAATGAGGGACTGGGCCACAGAGAGGTTGAGTAGTTTGTCCAAAGTCACCCTGAATCTCAATCAGAGCCTGCGTGAGGCACTAGCTATCCTCTGGGCCTGTGTTTCTGTCACCAGGCTGCCTGCCTCAATGCTGCCAGTGCCCTCAGAGGCCCTGGTGTCTGGAAATGCTGTAGACACCATTCTCCTAGGTGGGCCCTGCCACCTGGTAGGAAGGAGACTCTGACTGGGGTATCACATTCTAGGAGTGGCCCCATGGCATGAGAAGAGACAGAAGAACTCACCAGGCCAAGGCAGAGTTGCTATTGATTGCCAACCATCCCTCTCAGCCTAATAAAGACTGGAATGAGGCTGTGGAGGGAGCCAGCCCATTAGCTACAATAGATTTCCATTTGCCTAATGGAGACAGAAGGCTTCAATACAAGGATCTGGATTCAAAGAAGTAAACTCACTTAGTTTTAGCACCTAATCCTGGCCTCCCCACAGGCTTCTAAAAGCCATTACTACTCTGATGTTCTGGTTTTCCCATAGTTCAACAACAGAGCTAATCTATGTTCTCAATGAAACATAAGGGTAGGGTACTATTGGTGTTATGTGCTGCCCTCCAATCCTAGAAGCAGAGAATTGTCTGTGGCCAAGAGCTCCTTTATGGTGTTCAGACATGGCATAACTGATGGCCCTTTCCGCTCCTACCTTTACCATACCTGGAGTTTTAGGGAACACCTTGGGATTAATTCTCTGATGTAGGGGAATAGCTGCTGTCAGGGTTCTAGAACAGTAAATGCTTTGGCAGTGCAGTTGTTTCCAGCCAAGGCTTGAAAATCATTGACCAAAGCATTCCGCATCATCTAAGTTAGTTGTTTCAATGCATTACACCCAGGCTGTGTTATCCATCATAAATGTACAAGAAAGCCTTTTTCCCATTGCTATTGATTTTTGCATGGTGGCTATTTGTCTGCACTCTTGACAGGATGACAGTTGGCTGACATTGCTAGGCTTGAGTGTCCTTTTATACTTCTTGCAGTCTAAAATTGGCATGTGGGTGGGAAGATTCAGATTAAAACCCACTTAAATAATTGCTCCCTTATTGGATATTTTTCCAATATCACTTCTTGCTGTACTGTATTGTCAGTTCCAACATCTTGTCTGCTTCCAACCAATTTTACTATTTTTTTCAGTATTCCTTTTCCCTATGCTGTGTTCCATATATATATATATATTCTTATATGCTTATATTCTTATTTATTAGATTCTAAAGTTATTCTGAGGCAGTGACTTGAGGTAGATATTAACATGCCATGTTTTCTAGCAAGTTACGAAACCTCAGCAATGATAGACCTTCCATTTAGTTAACTTTTCAGTCCAACTTGACTAGTCTATATCAATATACAGAGGTTTTCAGCCTAGGCAAGATTTCATTTCCCCTTTATAGGCTACTCAGATTTCATTTTCCACTTGAACTGCTGCAGGTATCTTGAGCTCCCTTCAAATTACCCAGGGGCTTGATGAATAGCTAGACTCACCAGTAAGTGGACAGCTCATTAGCCAATCTGCAAGGGCCTGCTCTGACCATTCTTAATCAAAAAGCCAGGTTTTTAATGGCGGATAGCCAATTAACAGCAAAATGTACCCTCATGAATTTTAACTGTTGCCTTGTCAGAAGTCTGAGTTTGATGCTTTCTATCATGATGTTTATTTTCCTTATTGTAATTAGGACCATGGGAGGACTTGGTTGGAATTAAGTGTCATGTATTAAACACAATTTTAGGATCATGGTGATTTTTATGCATCCTTTGTTTTATTTTTTTTCTTTCTCTTCAATGAATACCAACAGTTCTGATCATTAGTTTCCATCAGACAGGTGCTGGGAGAAAAGAGACAGAACAAGTAGTAGCAAAGGTTTTTGTTTTTATAAATTATTATTTTTATGTATTTCACAAAACTGGAAAATACAAAAAAGTGTATATGGAAAATATGGAAGCATAAAAAGGAAAAAAAACACTCATAATTCAGCCATCCAAAATAAACTATGCTGGCATATTTTTTTCCTTTTTGGTATATTTTCCTGTTTGTGTAGCTTTCTTCTCTACTCCCGTGTCTCTCACACATATCTAACACAATACATATACAAGTACACTAACCTCTCTATGTTTAGACATATTTACAAAAATGAGTAGATTCTACAAACTGTTTTGTAACCTGCCCTTATGGTTGATCCTGATATTGTGAACATCTCCTTCCTAATCATGCTGTATATTAGAAAACACGATGTCAACTGTTGCATAGTAGCGCACGGGTTTTACTCAACCCAGTCTAATCACTCACCTTTTCTTCTAGTTTCCTCCAGCCAAGCCCACACTTTTTCGTTTTTCTTTTTTCCAGCCTCACTGTATGGACTTTTCTCTATCTTTTTTGTTTGTTTGTTTTGTTTTGTCTTTTCTAGGGCTGCAGCTGTGGCATATGGAGGTTCCCAGGCTAGGGGTCTAATCAGAGCTGTAGCCGCTGGTTTATGCCACAGCCACAGTGATGCAGGATCTGAGCTGCATCTGTGACCTACACCACAGCCCATGGCAATGCCAGATCCTTAACCCACTGGGCGAGGCCAGGGATCGAACCTGCAACCTCATGGTTCCCAGTCGGATTTGTTAACCACTGAGCCATGACAGGAACTCTGGACCTTTCTCTATTTTGAGGACATTGTTCTTCTTCCACTGGCTTTACCTACCCTCTCAGATGGAGACCAAGGTGAATACATAATGAAGCTCTGGCCACATGGTTCTTCCATGAAACTTCTCCCAAGGTGAGCAGAATAAATGCAGCTGAGGCCTGAGCATAAGGATGGAAGCAGGTGTGGGAGCAGGGGTAGCCAGGGCAAAGTCTTGGCTCCAGGCATCACCTCTGCTTGTGGGAGGCCATCCTTGGCCATGTAGAGGCACTCTGACTTGGAAGGTGATGAGGCGTGCACTTCTCTTTGCTTTTGTTTCCACCTTCCCAGACTACTTTTTCAGAAATCTCTAAACTTCAGCTTTGTGGAGAAAGCTCTACAAGGTGAAGCCAAATTCCTGTTCTCGTTTTCTCCTATAAGTTTCCTTTAAGCTCTCCTACTTGGTCTCCTCAGAAGGAATCTCAGGGACTTGAGGCTTTCTTTGATGTTTCCCTTTAACATGAACCTTCCTGTTCCATAACCAAACTAGAAAGTTGTACCGTTTAGTTCTGGTTTAAAAGTAATGGATCAGTTGAGGAAATTTGGGAGTAGGTATATGAATGTATATGTGATTTATATCATAAAGAAACCCATGGAACGGAGAGCCTTTATAAAATGGCAATAGCCATACTGAAAAATCAACTAGGAAACAAAACAAAACAAAGCCTTTGTGAATTACACGAAGCTGGCTGCCTTCAAATGCCCTCCCATTTCTACTGCCCAGAGCATGATAATCATTATAGAATTAAAGGAGAAATTTAGTGTTTCTTCTTAGATGGAAATAGGCTTTAACTTCTTCTTCCTACTTTCTTTTCTTTTTTTCCTCCATTAAAATAAGGAGGATCAGATATCACATATCTAATTGTCGAACAATTTGACTGAAGTGAAACTTAGTCATAGTAAAATGGTATCTCAGACAGGCATTTGGATTCTATGACCTTTACCTCTAATTGTTTTTATTCTAGCTAATAGACCTCCACCCCTGCCCAACCTCTTCAATTTCTGGTCACCTGGCCAACAGGGACTATTTTAGGTTATTTTTAGAACAATGGGAGTGGGACTGAGTCTGAAACAATACTAACATTATTCTGTTGATCATGAAAGCAATTTAAGTTCTTCTATGGAATGTTTCTTAACATTTTTTTTTGAGGGGGAGGTCATAGTCCCTTTTGTGAATATGAAAATATTTACAGATCCTCTGTTGTCAAGATTTTGTATTCTCTTTTCCCATTATGTATGTTTTTAAAGGAAGTCCACAAATCCCTGATAATGGCACCTGTTCTCAGCAACACTTTAAGTGGTGTCAGTAAGTGTGAGAAAGCCCTTTTCTTTCTCAGCTGATCACTTTCTTCCCTGAAATACTTGACCAACTTTTCCTCATATTTTTCTATTCTTTTAGGCCTGAACTTGTGTCTTCATGTCCCCACCTCAGATAGGTTGAACTATCTGAGGCTTTCTCCTTACAGAACTCTCTTACCCTAAATCATTTCTTATCTGAAATAGGACTCAATTCATTTCTTCCCTTCCTAACATTATTCAAATCCTAGGTTGTTTTCAGTTGAGTTAGCTTAAAGATTTTTTATTTATGTATACAGCATGATGATTTGATTTACATATATTAAGAAATGATTACCATGATATGTCTGGTTGACATCCATTATCTCATGGATACAGTAAAATTTTTTGATGAAAAATTAATCAGTCAATCTAAGAAGATCTGGGAAATTTTATTTGAGCCAAATTTGAGGATTATAATCCTGGTAGATCATCTCAGAAAGCTCGAGAAATCTTCTGTTAGAAGTTGCCACAGTTTTTATACGTTTTTTGAAAGGGAAGACTGTACACCAAATAACATATTATTGACAGTTTACATAGTACCGATCTAAGCACCCATCGTGGTGGGTCATGTGACCTCTTGCAAGATCAAGAAGAAATGTTACCTTTTAAGGAATTGTCTTGTTGATGTTAGGAAAATGTTGTTTTTTGTGGTTGAGCAGCTATTCCTGCTGATGCAGGAGGTCTGGACGATGTATAATGCAGATTCACAAGGCATAGTGCAAGGAGAGAGGAGACCAAAGGGCAGAGGGAAACGTTTTATGCTTAAATTTTTCTTGTCTTACCATAAAAATAGTATTTTTATTTCATAAAAGAAAAAAATTCTCCTTGTGATGAGAACTCTTAGGATCTACTGTCCTAACAGCTCTGTCATATGTCATAAAGCAGTGTTAACTATAGCCGTATTGTGCATTACATCCCTAGAACTTACCTACCTTTAACTGAAAGTTTGTAGCTTTTGACCAACCTTTTGGTTCCACCTCCTCCTGCCCCCCGTCTTTGGTAACCACAAATCTGATCTTTTTCTAGGTGTTTGGTGTTTTCTGGGGCTTTAAAAATTAGATTCCACATATAAGCGAAATTATACAGTATTTGTCCTTCTCTGACTTAGTTCACTTAGCATGCGTAATTCTTTCAAGGTCCATCTATGTTGTTGCAAGTGGAAGGATTTCCTCATTTTTATGACTGAATAATATTTCATTTTATACAATATTTCATTTTATTTCATTTTGTAAATGTTTATACATGCCACAACGTTTTCATCTGTTGAATGAACGTTTAGGTTATTTCCATGTCTTGGCTATTGTTGATTGTGCTGCTATGAACATGAGGAGGCAGATATCTTTTTGAGTTAGTGTTTTTGTTTCCTTTGGATAGATTCCCATAAATGAAATCGCTGGATCATATGGTAGTTCTGCTTGTAAGTTTTGAGGAACCTGCATACTGTTTCCCATAGTGGCTGTACAGATTTACAGTCCCACCAACATGGTACAGGTGTTACCTTTTCTCTATATCCATGTTAGCATTTGCTATCTTTTATCTCTTCGATAATAGCCATTTTAGTAAATGTAGGGTGATATCTCATGTGGTTTTAATTTTCATTTCCTTAATGACTAAATATGTTGAGCATCTTTTCATGTACCTGTTGGCCATTCGCGTATCTTTCTTGGAAAAATGTCTGTTCAGATTCTTTGCTTATTTTTTAATTGAATTATTTGTTTTTGTTTTTGCCATTGACTTGTATGAGTTCTTTATATACTTTGGACCTTCATTCCTTATCAGATAGATAGACCAGTGATTCCTATAAGAATCCTCTCTAGTCGCGGGATTGGTGGTAGGGAGGATGGCTGTGTCAGAATCATGTGGAGAACTGTTTGGTGTGCTGCATTAAGGAAACCTGTTTTCTGAGCTGAAAAATCATTGATGTCTAGTTGGCATAATGCCTATCCCTCATGTGTGTTATGATAGAAGAAGACTGAGCACTGGACAACAAAGGTAGATTGTCTTCATGGACTTCATTATAATTACCTGCTTGGTTTTTCAACTCTTCCATTAGGTTGTAAATCTGTGATAGTTTAGACCATGTCTGTCTCATTAATCATTCATCATATTAATTATTAACTATCTTATTAATGATTTGATCACTCTTACATATACGTAGTAGGTGCTCAGAAGACATTTGTTGAATGAATAAAAGAATCAATGCATGATGATTGGGGAGACATTGCAGATGGAAATTCCCTGGGATTTAAGTTGAATTATTTAGTTAGGCATTAGCTTGTGTGGGCACTTGTGAAAAATTTACCTTTTCACACACTCCCTCCAAAATGCTACCAGAAAAACATGGTTAAAAAAGTCCCTGTAATGTATTAGTTAAAAATAAGCTGAAACATTAAAAATGTTTCAATAAATGGATTAATCAAAGTAAAATATAAATACTTAGAAATGAGGGAATGTAACAGGAAAGAATCAGAAATGAAAGAAAAATCAGTTCAGAAATAAAGACTAAGCTAGAATAAAAAAATAAGTCAACACAACAAACACAGCTCATTAAACTATCCATAGGTTTTGTGTGGTTTTCTTTTTTTCACAATCAAAAGTTAAAAACAAAAAAAAAGGATGTTTATTCGCTCCCCTCTCCCAAAGTTCTATGGTTCTTTCTCTGTTCATATGTGTGATCTGAGATGTTATTAATGCCTGAAGTCCAAAGACTCTTAAAATAAGGGGTAAATTCATCTTTACATGACGGCATACCCAATGCTCTAGAGCCTTGACATGGTTCAAAACAGACATGATTTTCTTTTCGAATCTGGCATTTTTCTGCATTTTATTTGCCTCCAGGGAAAATAATGTAACTTTATAGGTTTGTTGTCATCAGTGAGAATTTCTAACACTGGGGTGTTAGAAAGCTGGGCAATAAATCTCAGTGGACTAAACCACTGCCCTAAGTGGCTTACTTATGCCTTAGCACTCCCCAAATAGCTGCTAACAAGGGCTGCAAGTTGTACTTTCCAGAAGCTAGAGTTGATCTTTATTTAATCTGTTTATCCATTGTGTGAACTTGGCCACCTGGGAACTGTAAGAAGAAAAATGAGTCACCAAGACTTGTACACTGTGGAAGGAAAACTCTCCCACCCCCATGGCTATATATCCCCGGCAGTCTTAGGAATTAAATCTTTTTTTTTTTTCCTTGGTGATTCACTAAATGTTCGCAATCATGGTCCACACATTTAGTCGACAAGATGGATTTTCCAAAGGAATTATTTTTTTTCATTTCATGGTGAGATTCTTTTTATCTTCCAGACACTTCAATTACAACAGAAACTGAACATGAGAGGCTGGAGTAGTGAGGTTGCATTTGCACGTCAATGCTCAGGGGTGAGGGTCCCATGTGTACTGCATCGTGTCCATGTCTGATGAGCCACAGTAGCCTCTTTTTGTGGATGATGATGGGGATTTCTGAACTTCCTTTCAGGGTCTAACTTTTCAGTCAATATCTAAAAAAAATAACTGGTGATGGTTACCACAGACAACTCTTTTTCTTCTTTGTGGAATTCATGTAGAATAAACTGCTTCATAAATAATGCTGGAGTGACTGTAGATGGCTGAAGGCAAAGTCTTTGCATTAGACCATGGGGCATATATCAGAGAGGCATTTGCAAAGGTGCAGTTTATCCAATTGCAACGATGATCAGATGTGTATAGAGACATCTTGGGGAAGGAAAAAAAAAACTTACATAAAACATTTGTTGTTTGGTTGGGAAAGATTTTTTAATGTGAAGTTTTGGGAGTATTGGGAAATGAAATAAATACTATGAAAGGAAACGCAGAGGACAGAGGTGAACAAGGGATTTGTTTACAACGTAGAGTCATTTTGCTGTGAGGATGTTAGCATTCAGAGGAAGGAATGTAGTTTATGAAACTGAAAAAAATAAAACCCTCCATCATGTAAAAATGCTTCATCTTGTTCTAAGAACTAGTTTGAAAATGAATCCTGATGACTTCAGTTCCACTGCAGTTTTTGCATAGACCAGACTCAGTGCTGCAGACTGGGCTCGCCAGGACCCGATGCCCTCTTTGGACCACTTCATTTTCCCTGTACCTAAGGCACATGGAGTTTCATGGACTTTTTTCGGAGCTCCCTGTAAGACTGGCTCAGGCGGCCCTGAGCATCTGGCCAATGTAGCAGAATCCATGGTCTGGGACTACGCAGAAGCTTTGGCCCAACAGAGTGAAACTGCTGAACTTCAGCTTTTTCACTAGTTTGCCTCACTTTAAAGAGCAGCCTCAGCTTGAACAGCTGGGGCTAAATTGCAGGGGAGAGTGTTTCCATGAGCTTCGCTGGCTTTCCCAAATGAGCTGGTGGAATCTGGCCACTGTCAGCAGAGCCCAAACACACTATCTGATTGTGCCTCAGTGAAATGAGGGTGGTTTCATTTCCCTTTTTAAAGTCCATTTCCCACACAATCAAACCTCCTCTAGTCAGGCCCACTTTCTTCTGTTTTTAGCAGAGAGCTCTTTAGGCGAGGGAAATATTTGGAGGCACTTATTGTTTATATGACTTTGGGGGCCTTTGGGTCCCCTTTTGGGTTTCCCAAGCCTAAGCTGGCAGAAAATGTGACTTACAGTAAAAGCTAGCTGCCTTAGCTCAGGATTTAAGTCTTGGTATTTTTGGCTTTCTTTTTCTCTTCTGAATTTTTGTCATTTTAGATCAAGAATGGTGATGACTTGACACACGTGCCTCCATTTTTTCCTTCCTGTGCCAAAGGCTGACATCACTTATGGTTATTTATGCCTTTCTACTGAATCTGCACTCAACCTCGGAATAATTATTAATGTGGCCTCTCCATCAGTTAGGCTTTGTGTTGAATTCTATTTCCTGTCCTTGGTAAGAGGTGCTTCAGTGACAGTGGAGTGGAGTAGCCTGAGAGATGGGTCAGCGGGCCTTGCCCCGTATTGTAATAAGTGAAGCCTTGGATTAGAATGGTTAGAACTGTCTTCTTGTCTCAGCTCCGCCACTCACCAGTTTAACAACAGCCACGTTTGGTCTCTTTGAAACAGCTTTCCTCATCAGAATAAAGGACAAACCCACTCTGAATACCTTGCAGTTTGTTGTAAATAGACAGAAATAAACGAATGGATGTTGGATGCCTTTGCAAACTGCCTAGTGTGACACAAATAAATGCTGTTAGCAATGTAATGTACTGCAGATTTCTGCTGCCCCATTTCCTAAACTTAGAGGAGCTATTAGGTGACAGGCACTTTAAGTACCAAAAGAAGATTAATAGTGCTGATATGACCTCCACTAGAAAAAGCACTAGTTGGGGATTCAGCATATCTAGGTTGTTGTTTATATCCTGTAATGAATTGCTAATAACAACTTGGGTGTTTGGATTCTGCATCTATATTTGTAAAATTAGAAGGTTGAATTAGATGAATGGGTGTTAAGGATTGCTTTTAGCACTTGAAACCACATTGCTAATAAAATCTTATGAAACCCTGATATATATAAATGAGATATATAAAAGGAGCTGTGCAAATCGTATGGGGATGGGTTATCTAGAGACTTGCCTGATTGACCTCTTCTGCAAGTGTTCTAGAGGTACCCTTGCAGCACGTTAGGGTTCCCTGGAACACAATTTGAAAACCGTTAGACCAGACGTTCTACAGGAACCATTCAAACTCTCACATCCTGTGATTCCAACCCAGGAAATGACTAATTTCCCAATTTCTTGATCAATTTTTTCTAATAGAAACAACTGGAAATTTATAATCATGCCTGTGCAAGCATGGGCAGCAGCTAGACTAAATGACAGACCCGTTCCTTTGTTTTCTTTTAAGAAGTGGGCTGTAGAAGACATCAGAAATGTCTGTCACACTCTATAGAGCGATCTTGTCTATGAAGACACCTGTTACGTTAATCCTTGAATCCTCCATACGGTCACCCTGTGACAAATTCAGGCCCACAGAAATTTGTTCAGTGTCGTCCACATGCCAGGCGTGATGCTGCCTGGGGTACCTTCATACTGGGTACACAGTCACTAACACACATCACACCTCAGTGATCTCACAGTCACCACAGTTTCCAACTGTACTCAGCAAATTACAGCTTCATGTCTGGAGCCTTACATATCAGGATTGTATTGGATTTTTAATGGTTGGCACAACACAGTCGTTGATTTTTGTGCCTGAAATCTGGTCTGCTTTCTTTTTTCTAAACAATTGGCCTTACCTGCAGCATATGGAAGTTCCTGAGCCAGGGGTCGAGCCACAGCCACTGTAGAAGCAACGCCGAGTAGTTATGTTGTAAGCCACATGGGAAGTCCAAATTTGGTCTGCTTTATTTTGCTGAAGTTTGTCAAGGTCCACACCATCGAACTGGATGTTGGCAATGCTTGTTTGTGACTCAGGGCTTGGTGATCTCAGCTTCCAAGGAATAGGTTCTGGCCTTATTTGTGAGTTCTACAAAGCATTTGGACTTTCATTTTAAAAATAAGTTAGAGATATAAAGATACATTTTGAAAATTTTCAAAATTAAAGCAATAGTGAAATGAAATTATCCCTCCCCTTTTTAGAATAACCACTTCATAAATTGCTTTGGGGTTATTTATTCTGGACTTGATGTCATAGAACTAAACTTCTCAAAATGGTGAGAAAGACTTTTCAATGCAGTCACTTTTGGGAATAGTAATAGGAAAATGGGCATATGTAGGTGTATTTAATATTTTTTCCTTTCAAAAAATAATTCAATAGAAATAATTTTTTCCTTTCAAATAAAAATAAAAATAATTTCCTTTCAATAAAAATGTTCTCTTCTGGGAAATATATTTGATCATCCAGAAATGGACTTTTTCACCTTACATTCCAAATTTAGTTGAATTCCCAACAATGACCTTTAATCTCTGTCATTTCATACTATACTTATAGAGATTGTCACCTAAGCAACTTGCAAAATATGTAAGCTTCTGACTGAAAAAAAAGATAGGTGAGGTAATTGTGAGCATGAAGTACATTTATTAAGACACCAAACTCAAAGCTGAAGGCAAACTAAATGACAATCTGTCAACTCATTCTCTAGAGTGTCCTGTTCATGGAGCTCTCAGAACTTCCTGTGAAAGGAATTTTGACTTCTCATTACTTCCCCTCACTCCACAGAAGGGTGACACCAAGAATCATCTTTTTCTCTAGAGGAGAGATTCTATTCTGTTTCAGGACATAGTGGGGTGGAGGTGGGCTAGGATAGAGGTGTAGTATTTTGGATAAGATGGGGAGTGGGCTCAAAAGACTTAGCTTCCCATTTGGCAAACTTTGTTTGCATGTGGCTTAAATATAATATTAAAAAAGGGAAGACTTATTTTCTCCAACTCAGGCTAATACACTTTAAGGGCTACATTAGAGGCAATAACTATGAATTGTTTTCCTGAAGGGAACATTTTGGATTCAGGTATTGATTAGGATCCTCTGTGAAAATGAGAGAAGCAAAGTTTGATAAGCTCAAATCAAGGTCATAAAAACAAGAATAGTAGACGTCAAGCCCATTTATGGATTAAATATCATTGGTGCTTATCTGGCATTGATGCTGTTTATAAAGATCAGCTTCACTGTTTTTCCCTGGTTTTCCCTTTCTACCAGGACTAGCAAGGATGAAATGCTTAGAAAAAGAATTACTCCTTAGATTTTAAAACTACACATATGTATGGGTCTAAGATACCCCTATAAGCATCTTTTCCCCACCTGAGTTTGAACCATTTGAGAGGTGTGAGGAAGATGAATTTAAAATATCATCTTTGGAGTTCTGATGCTGGCTCGGTGGTTAACGAACCCGACTAGTATCCATGAGGATGTGGGTTTGATCCCTGGCCTTGCTCTGTGGGTTAAGAATCCGGTGTTGCCCTGAGCTGTGGTGTAGGTTGCAGACACAGCTCAGATCCTGTGTCGCTGTGGCTGTGCTGTAGGCAGGCAGCTGTAGCTTCCAGTCAACCCTTAGCCTGGGAACCTACATGTGTCGCGGTGCAGCCCTAAAAAAAGAAAAGATCATATTTTAGGAGTTTCCGCTGTGGCATAGTGGGTTAATGATCTGGCCTGTCTCTGTGGAGGTGCCAGTTCAAGGTGCCGGTTCAGTCCCCAGCTTGGTGCAGAAGGTTAAGGATCCAGTGTTGTGTCACTGTGGCACAGGTCACAGCTGCAGCTTGGATTCCATCCCTGACCTGGGAACCTTTATATGCTATGGGTGCAGCCAAAAAAGAAAAAAGAATTTTTAGAAAGTATCATCTTTATTTCTGATAAAACTGATGTTGGAGGGAGTTCCCGTTGTGGCTCAGTGGTTGACGAATCCGACTAGGAACCATGAGGTTGCAGGTTCGATCCCTGGCCTTGCTTAGTGAGTTAAGGATCCGGCGTGGCCGTGAGCTGTGGTGTAGGCTGCAGACACAGCTCGGATCCCGCATTGCTGTGGCTGTGGCAAAGGCCAGCAGCTACAGCTCCTGTTAGACCCCTAGCCTGGGAACCTCCATATGCTGCGGGTGTGGCCCTAGGTAAGGCAAAAAGACAAAAAAAAATGATGTTGGAGAGTATGTTTTTTATCTGCTTGCAAGTGAATTCCCTTTCTGAAGGCAGAATTCAGCAGAACTCACATCAGCCGCAGATAGCAAAATGGCATGTGTGACTCTTATAAGACATGGCCAACGGGGACCAGCTTTATAGCACAGAGCGCTCTACCCAATATTCTGTGATAATCTATGTGGGAAAAGAATCTGAAAGAGAATAGATGTGTGTACATGTATAACTGAATCACTTTGTCGTATAGCAGAAATTATCACAGCACTGTAAATCAGCTCTACTTCAATAAAACTTGGAGCTTCTCTTTGTGGCACGGTGGAAACGAATCCGACTTGTATCCATGAGGATGCAGGTTTGATCCCTGGCCTCGCTCAGTGGGTCAGGGATCCAGCATTGCCGTGAGCTGCAGTGTAGGTCACAGACGCGGCTTGGATCCCGTGTTGCTGTGGCTGTAGTGTAGGCCAGCAGCTGTAACTCCGATTTGACCCCTAGCCTCGGGATTTCTATATGCTGGCAGGTGCTGCCCTAAAAAAGCAAAAAAACCAACGAACAAACAAAAAACTATACTTCAGTAAAACTTTTAAAAAAAGAAATAAAAAGACATGGAGGAGCAGAATTTGTGCTTCTTTATGGAAGAGAAAGAGAGGTAACCAAGCCTCTGCTTTGAGTGCCCCCATTCACCTTCCGGACTACTTAACTTGCCCCTTTTGCAAGAGTAGAAAAGGCTGCTTGTCCTACTGGAGGAGTCCCTTGCTGGGAAGGAATTGTCTTGGGGAGTGGTGGTGGTAAAAGGGCATCTCCTGAAATGATAAGTTATAATAAGAGACTACGCTCTCTCATTGACTTGCTGTGTGACCACAGAGCATTCATTTACTTCTCTGAATCCTTGTTTCCTCATCTGTAAGATGGACATAATAAAGACCTACTTCTATCACTTAACCAGTTCAGATAATATGTGCACGATCAGCTGGAGCTAGCCCCTGCCTGCATCTCCCAGCTCATCCTGTGCGATTCTACCTTTATTCTCAGCTTCCTGGCTTCACAGTCTCTCAGTTCCTGCATCCATCATACTCTTGTTGGTCTTGGGAATTTTGGTATGCAGTTGTTTCTACCTAAACAGGCCTGGATCTGATTAATTCCTACTTATTCTTCAGCTCTTCACTTAAATGTAATTTCCTCAGTTAAGCTTTTTTCCTGACTCCCCCTCGTTGTCCAAATTACCTTTATTATTTCTCACTCATAGCCTTTATGATTCAGAATTTATATTTACTTAAGTGATTATTTGTTTAATGTCTATTTTCCCTGACTAGAAATTAGGCATATGAGGATAGGGACCGTGTTTATTTTTTTTACCTTTGTATACAGAGAGTCTTGCAGAGTACCTGACCTATGATAGTTACTCAATAAATATTTGTTGAATGAATATGTTAAATGCCCAGCATGGAGCGTGTACCTCATTGATATTAGTTTCCTTCTCAGAACCCATCACTTCCCTGGTTTATATGATGGATGGGTAGACCATCCCTGGGTAGTGTCTCTTTTGTCTTTCCGTTTTATAACTCTACCTCCGGAAGTCGAGCATTACTTGCAAATTAATACTGTATCTCTTCAATCAATGTGGAATATTTTTAAATTTCTTGAAATAAAAAATCTTTTTTTTTTTTTTTTGTATTTCACTTTACTCAGTAGAAGTAACGTTCCCCTAGAGAGTACAGCTAGTCTTCTCATAGAAACCAAAATGACTGAAACCCAGGCCTTACATCTCTAAGTTTTGTGTCTTTTCTTCCAACTGTGTCCACTTAATAGTGCTACCAGGAGCTACAAAATGAGAACTGTGTTTTGTGTCTTTTGTTCTAATTTAGATTGCTTTGTTTTTCTGGAAGTTAATGGAGGATTTACCCCTTACATCAGCATCTCTGAGTAGGTCTGCCACCTATCCGCTGTGGTACCTGGAATGAGTTACTTAACTTCTTCTAGACTGTTTCCTCATCTGCAAAATGGGTGTCAAGGGAGGACTCATATCAAAGGTTACAAAGGTTAAATGCGATAATTTATGCATTGCACAGTATATCATTTCTGGCAGATAGTAAGAACTCAGTAAATAATAGTTAGTGCTCTTGGTTCTGTTAGGCAGTTGTCCATCAACTCTATCTTTTAGCAGCCTCCTGAACCTCAACAACTGTTTTGAATTCTGTGGCAAGTCTTTCTCAACTCTCAGTATTGATTCTGATAGATGGTCTTTGGACTCAAGCCTTTCAGAGGCATTCTACTGGGTTCCTTGAATTTGCAGATCATAACATATGGAGCTCTGAAGGGTGGAATATGGATACAGAATTCCTCCTTAAGGGGACTGTGATTGGCAGACTCATTATCCAGGACTGATATGTGAGGATAAAATCACAGTGACTTCTGCCTCTCCATGTGTTAGAGTGGATTTGGCTTGCCTTTTTGTGGGATGCTTTTTTCTCCCTTCAGTGCTCCATATGGGACCTTCTGCAAGGTAGGTGGCCTTTTCAGGTGGAAGAAACTTTTTGTCATTCAAGAGAATCTGAGTTTTCAGAATGTCAGAAGCCATCTGTTCCTATTTCAGAAAATTCTGGTGCCACGGTAGAGGACACTAGACCACTAACCAACATAATGAAGGAGGAGAAAGAACAACAATTTATAGACTGTATATGATGTGCCAGGTGCTGCACTTGGGTATTTAAGACCCATTTTTACAGTTAGTACCTACAACACCCCTGGGTGTCTTAGGCGGAGCTAATGGTTGAGTGGGTGGTGCTGTTACTATATTCGAACAGTTGATTCATTCATGAGTCCCTGGGTTGTTCAGAGGGAACCTTCTCTTAGCTAATAGTGGCCCCTCCAAAACTACTTGTTTGTAAAATGTCAGGTGCTCCCTATTTAGATGCTCACAATTTCTGCCTTGGGATTCTGGTCTGTAAAACCACTTAGACTTAGTTATGAGTTGTTGAAAGGACCTGCCACAACATATCCCCAGCTCCCTAGCTGGATGTTCAATCTCATATTTGCTGTAGGTTCAGGGACTTATTTAATAGCTAGATCAGGAGAATTTCTCTGCATCTCAATATCTTTCCTGGATCCTATTTTCACTTGACTTCTGGTTTAAGGTGATTGCGTTCTTGATTTAATTTAGCCACATTTTACTTTATTCTCTGAGCCAGTGCTTTGGTTCCTCTAGCTCTCAAATCTGTTTGTATCCTCATAGATAAAAACTAGAAACTCACTACCCTGAGTCCCAGCACTGAGGGGCTCTTTCTCTGTTATCTACTGACTTAATCTTGCTCTTTGGAATGTCTCTCTCAAGATTTGGGCATTCAGATTCCACAATTCTTGAAACAATTTACTCAGCCACTTTTCTATTAATAAAAAGGGCTTCATGAATGCTGCTTGGAGAGAAATTAACCAAGTTATTCTGGCAGTGCTTCAGATTGAGACTAAATGAAAAATAAATCAAGAGAAACTGAAAGAATCCATGAATGGTATTCTAATTATCACAGAAATTGCTGGACTAACTCTTCAATTCACTTATTCCAGTATTTTAGCAAGAGGCTGGGGGAGGGGAAGTAACTGTCATATGGCACAGGCTCTTTTTTTCAAGACATTTAACTCACCAATTGCAATTTTGTAACCAACTTGCTATGGGTACTTCATAGAAAGGTCCCTTTTTTTCTTTTTCATTCAACTTTGTGTGAGTGAAGCAATGTGGAAGTGATGATTCATTTTGTGTGCCACCACACTTACAATTGGAAGATCTTGGCTTTCTGTGAAGTAGATCAGTTCCAACATTTGTGGGGACATTTTGACTATTACTGTTTACTGATATAAAAATGTGCGTTGAAAATCTGAGAACCACTGCTTTCTATGTAAGATGTCAATAGTTTGATAATGGCAATAAATATTTAAGGGAGGAAGGAGGCACAGTGTTTAACTTATTCTAAAGCTTCACATCCCAAGCGATATAATTTAATCACAACAGCCCCACCTTCCAGTTCTTTAATATTTTACCAAATACATTTCATGAATAAATATTAGTCAAGTACTTCTGGAGTTTGTGATTAAATATTAACAGGGTTATTTTTATAAAATGCACAGGAACATTTCACAGGATTGTGTCTATGAATGTAAATAGGTCTATAGACATTTTGCCATAAACTTGTGGTTCTTTTTAGTGACACCTGCTTCAGGTATTATTTATTATTAGAAAAACTTTTTTTTTTTTTGCTTCTTCCTCATCAGTGTAACTTATGGTTTATCATCATCAGAAAGTATGATTTTTTTTTTTTTAACCAGGGCAATGAAGAATAAGAAATTTTGTAATTTATCCTAATAAGCTTGAATGGGAATCCACTTGCTTTGGACATTTCCAGCCAAGCATAATTTATCCCCATCCTTGGCTGTGAAACAGTGTGGATCTTTTTAACTGAGTCCCTGACAGATGGTTTCAGTGTTTTCAGGACTCCATTTCCAATCATTTTGCCCATATTGCAAAATTGGCCTTGAAAAAGGGTAAAGACTTGTTATGCTGCATTAACATCCCTTCAGAATTGCTTGCTGTGAAGGGCATGAAGAAATGAAGGAAATCAAGAGATTTCCTGGTTGAAAAATATGCTTCTGGAAATTAGAAATGTTAGCGGCATACTGATGGTCTCAGATTACATCATAATCTCCATTTAATTTTGATTGTAAATCCTAAAGACGTGTTAAATGCAATAACAAAAACAAAAATATCCAGTTAATGTGGCTCATAAGCCATTCTGATGGCATCCATAATGTGGAAAGTTAGAAAGGGCTCTAGTTTAGGCTAGCTTCCTGTCATCTTAAATCCTGCTGCTAGGTACCACCACTGACTAGTAGACAGACAGAGATTCTCATAGTACCATTCAAGTCTTGCTGCCGGCTCATAATGAAAGCACTCAAATATCTACATTCATTTTCCAAGAAACATGAATTGATCACATTCAGCATGCCAAATTTCCATTTTCTCTTGCAGCTTCAGCTGACTGACTTCTTCATCTAAAGTGCTGTTCTTTTCTTTTTGTCGCCTTTTAGTTTATGATCAAAATCAATGAGGACTGAAGCTTTCCACAGCCATCTATAAAATGCAATTACTGTATACAACACACAGTAAAACTCCTGTGGTGTATATGTTGAGACATAATTTATGCCACTTACCTCCAGAGAGGTATCGATCTTCTTCTGTGAATGTTTTACAAAAGGGTCTCTTGAGTGCAAGTGCAAGAAAATATGTGGCTATTGGCACTGATCTATAATTTGATTAATAATGACCAGTCTCTTGAACTTGACTCCTCACTGCACTTTCATTGTGATGTGACCTTAGAATTTTAGCTTTTTTTTTCTTTTGCCATTCTTTTCAGAGGCATAGTTATTGCTATGTTTTGACACGCTAATCTTGTTACTTTCCTTATCCACAATGTAGCTCTCATCAAGTTGGGAAGCTTTATAGGGGATGCAGGCTAAATTTGGAATCCGAATACCTTAGTTTGTCTTCTCACTCAGGCACTTAATGGTGTGTTCTTTGAGCATACTGCTTATCTCCCTCTCAGAGTCTCTGTGAAATGCAACTAGTAATCCAGTGATATTTTCTGAGGATTAAATGAGGTAGTTAATTTATTTATTCAAGAAACATTTGTGTGGCGTTCCTGTTGTGGCTCAGTGGAAAGGAATCCCACTAGGAACCATGAGGTTGCAGGTTCAGTCCCTGGCCTTGCTCAGTGAGTTAAGGATTTGGCGTTGCTGTGAGCTGTGGTGTAGGTGGCAGACATGGCCTGGATCTGGCATTGCTGTAGCTCTGGCACAGGCAGGTGGCTACAGCTCCAATTTGACCCCTAGGCTGAGCACCTCCATATGCCATGGGGTACGGCCCTAAAAAGCAAAAAACAAAGAAACATTTGTCAATCAGGCATTTTGACAGGCATTGTAGGACACGATGCTAAATAAGACAGATGTGATTCCTGCCTTCATGGAGCTTACATAAGCCTCTGGTATGGAAGTAAACTCCATATACTTGAATAAGCTACACATACGGAAGGTGACATCATCATCATGACTATCATATTGTTGTTGTTGTCATGCCTGAGAATGGAGAGCAAAATCATGCTGATGCTGTTCCTGACAGTCTGTCCCATTGGTGGAGGGAGTAGTTAGAGCTAATGGCATGGAAATTGTTCTGACACTGCACAATGAGCCTTCTTAATGCTTCAAAGCTTAGCATTTACTAGTTTATCCCCTTAAGTTTGGCTGGAAGCCCTATTTATTGATTATTTCCCTTGTGGCCAGAGTGTTCTAAGTGAAAGAGACAGAAAGAAAAAGAAGGAAAGGCCTTTTCTTTATCTCCTCTAACATGTAATCTGTCAGAGTCAATGAGCATGGAAGCTCATTTTCAAAGAATAAACCTTCCTGTTTCATCCATGATCACTCAGAATCTTATCTTGCGATACCATGTGATAGATAATACACCATCTCAACTGTCTCTTTGAGGCAGGACAAATCTGTGATTAAGGGTTTGTGCCCTTTGAATTAGAAGATTCTAGTCATCACCAAGGTTATGTTATGGGATTTTATGTCTCCTAATGTGGGAGATGATGCGGGGATGATGGTTAGCTCTTAGGAAGAATGTCTCCTTCTGGGACTTCTGTAACAGCCATGGAAGGAAGTCTGCTTTAAATTACTTGCCATTTTAATCCTGTAGCTCTGGCTATTTCAACACCATTGAAAGAAGGTAGGGTTCAAACCTGGCACTTTGTTGATATAAAAGTGCCAGGTTTGATAAGTAAATGATAAGTGATTATACTACCTTGTGCTTTGACTTTGCTTACTGCCTTTCCCAGAGCTTCATATTCTCCTGGAATATTTGTGCTATGTGGAGAAAGAACGTTTTGTTCTAATAGAATGAAAGATCAGCTCAGGCTAATTTACCTTGAGCAGGAATCTGGAGGGTAGTATCAACTTCAGTGTTGTATGAATACGGTATATCTTCCCACCTTGACCTGGAGTTAGGGTCCACTTTTGGGATTAGAGGAAAATTAATTGCCTATTTTCAGCTCACTGAGTTAAGCAACATAATAAAATGCTCATATATATTCAATCAGAAAGATTATATGGGCAAGGAAACTTTCCAGTGAGGTCAAGATCTACTTTTTGACTTCGGAAGAAGAATCTGGGAGAAGCCACTTCTAGTCAAATGGATCCTCATGTGTGCATGAAAGCAAATTCTTTCTTTTAAATTGAGAGAATTTTCTGCATGTTTGAGGTAACAAGAATGACACAGGGGTTGGGTATTGCTGAGTAAGATCAATAGACATTTAATCCTAATTTTGTTCGCTTAAGTAAGAGTGAGAATCCTAAAGTAAAATGAAAGATATCATAGGGAGTAGTTAGTGGATTTAAAAAAATTTTTTTTTTCTATTAGGAAGGGCTATACCTATATATCCTAGATTTTTTACTGTCTGCAATATTGGAGGCCCTTACTGAGAATCAAGTGATCGGCAAGCTCATAGGAGGTATGTATTGGCACACTTTGTTTTCTAATTCCTTCCTTTTTTTTTTTTTTTTTTTTTTTTTAATGGCTGCACACACCTGTAGCATATGGAAAATTCCTGGGCTAGGGGTTGAATTAGAGATGTAGCTGCAGGCTTATGCCACAGCCACAGCAACAAAGATCCAAGCTGCATCTGCAAGCCAGATCTTTAATCCAGTAAAAGAGGTGAGGGATTGAACCTGCATCATCACAGAGACAACATTGTGTACCTAACCCTCTGAGCCACAAGGGGAACTCCTCTAATTCCTTCTTGAATTTTCATAGAAAGCTAAAACTTTTAGGCAGATAAGTATAATTTCCTCAGGCAGATATTTATTTCTGCAAAGAGGAGAAGAACCTGCTATTTCTTGAATACATAAAATGTGTTAAACTTTGCAGTAAACACTTTTACATGTATTTATTTAGTTTTCCTCTCTTTGTATCAAATCGTGAGCTGGGTATTACTTTCTTATTTTACTGCTGAGGGAGCTGGGATTTAAAGTTATATGTTGTGCAACCTTGTTTTTGATGTCTATGAATCTCAGTTTCTTATTTGTTAAATAAATTTAATGATACCTTTTTTATAGATGTTTAACAATACCATATGTATAGAGTGAAGATCACACGGAGTGAAGATTTCAGAAAATGGTTGCTTTAAAATTATTTTTTAGTATTGTTACAAGTGTATTTCCTCCCTAAATACCTTGATAACACAAACAAAATGCAGTTAGTCATCTGAATGGTTGGTCTTTGTGAAGTGCCAGCCAATTGGTTCAGTCAAGCTGACAGAATTATCTTGAGCTTAAATCACTGAATTAACTGATCTTATTCTAGGCATACATAATTTCATGGGTGAATCCACGTATGAGATGCAACTGATTTAGTGGTTCAGCTTTTATGGGCATGAGGGAATAGATAGTGGTGGTAGGAATATGGTCCTTAGAGTCAGAGACCTTTTTAAATCCCAGGGCTACGACCTGAACAAACCTTCATTTAAAATTGTCTCTTTGGTTATGTTTGCATTTTTATTTCCTCATGAGTAAAATGGGAATAATATAGATTTTTGTGAGGTTTAAAAAGGGATGTTAAAAGTAGAGGTCTCAGCAGGACATTACGCATTTCTCAGGGTTCTCCAGAGAAACAGAACCAATAGGATATCTATCTATCTATCTAAAAATATATTTACGGGTATATTTATTTTAAGGAATTGGCTCATGTGATGGGGGGTTGGCAAGTCTAAAGTTCGCAAGATAGGCCACCAGGCTGGAAATTCATGCAAGGGTTGATGGTGCAGTCTTGAGTCCAGAGGCAGTATGGAGGCAGAGTTCCTTTTTTCTTTGAAAACCTTAGTCTTTCCCTTAAGACTTTCAACTCGTTAGATGAGGCCTACCTCACATTGTGAGGTTGATCGTCTTTACTCATAGTCTGCTGGTGTAAGTATTAGTCGTATCCAAAAAAGTACCTTCACAGAAACATTGAGACTGATATTTGACCAAACAGTTGGACACCATAACCTGGACAAATTAACACATAACATTAACCATTACACACTATGATATAATAGATGAAAAATTCCAAAGTTGGTTTTACCTAGGTTGAATTCATAGAGGCAATAATAATGAGCCAATTCTACACTTTCCTAGCTTTTTCACACTCTAAAAATTTGAAAGTGCCTAGGGAGAAAGAAGAGGAGTCAAGATTTTTGAAGAGATGTAATTGAGAAGTACAGTGTATTGTGAATCTCCTTAGGCCAAGGAGAGGGGCATGGGTGGGTATTATCTCCTTTGCCTCAAGTTTGTGGAAGAGATTTCCATAGGTCTACTTGGAGAAACTAAAGTGTGTTCCTTACAGCTGGGAGAAGATGTAGAGGATCAGAGCTTATACAGGCATGAGGATGGTAGAGTGGCTTGTGGCTGCCATGGGATTGGTGTGTATTCCTGGAATTCGTTGAGCAAGGTATGTGGTAGTGTTTCTGGTGAACCACACAGGAGAGAGAGCTAATGTGGATGACTATGGGTTTCTTCAGCAGGGTCTCCTGAAGGGACCAGAGAATCTAGAGGGCCAGTACTAGATTTCTAGAGGCTGAGGAAGGGGTAGGTGTTTTGTTAGAACAGAGGTATATCAGATACCTTGCAGCAATGAGATTCTCCAAATAACCCACTAGAGCACCTGCTATAGAGTTTCCTTCAAATGCTGCCTGACAAAAGACTGCTGTAAAGACTGTTACAACAGCACCAGCTCACCTAAGATCTTTCTTCATCCTTTATCTCTCTTCTCTCCACCTCCGTGGGATGCCCTGCACCAAGCACAGAGGAGCTGGTGTGTGTGTGTGTGTGTGTGTGTGTGTGTGTGTCTGTGTGTCTGTGTATGTGTGTGTGTATGGGCACAGGGCGGAGAGATCTCTGAACCAGCCATGCCCTTCTTTTTCCACTCTGCTGTTTTCCAGACTGAGGGCCTGAAGAAGAAGGGGAGAGATTTTGTAACATTAAATTAAGTTTGTTGCTTTGATTAATGTCATAAATTGGACATTCTACTTTCTGAATCGTAATTGCTTATAATTTAAAACAATTGTATTTGAAATTTAAAAGATTCCAACAGAGAGCAGAAAAGCCTTTTGACCTGCTCAAGTTCTCATTTGGAGTTAGTGTGAGACAAAAGCGAATTATGATTTTTTTTTAAAAGCTTTGTAATCATTTTAAAAATTGGAGTATAGTTAATTTACAATGTTGTGTTAGTTTCAGGTGTTCAGCAAAGTGGTTCATTTATATGTATATATGATATACAGATTCTTTTTCAGATTCTTTTCCATTATAGGTTATTACTAGATACTGAATATCATTCCCTGTGCTATGTAATAGATCCTTGTTATTTATTTTATATATAGTAGTGTTGTGTGTATATGTAAACCTCAAACTCCTAATTTATTGGTCTTAAGTGCCTGGCGAGTTGCTCTCAAAATGTGATTCTCAGAGTTCCTGTTGTGATGCATCGGAAACGAATCCAACTAGTATCCATGAGGATGCAGTTTCGATCTCTGGCCTCACTCAGTGGGTCAGGATCCTGCATTGCTGTGGCTGTGGCTGTGGCCAGCAGCTGTAGCTCCAACCCTTAGCCTGAGAACATCCATATGCAGCAGGTGCAGCCCTAAAAAGCAAAAAAAAAAAAAATTCCCCAGACCCTCCACAGTTTTGCTTGAGAATGTGTTAGAAATGCAACCCTCGTCTGCAGCTACTGACTCAGAATCTCTGAGCAATGAATGGAGTTCAACAATCCCAAGCTCTTCAGGTGACTATGATGCAGACTAAGCCTTGAGAACGCTTGTCCTAGAACAACGTCTGATGGCAGCACAAGAAAAAGTCGTGCACTCCCACCATGCTCAAATAAATCTGTTTAATGACCAGGGCCTCTCTCAATGCATGGAAAGGAGATACGTAAATAACCAAAGATTTAACTTGTTTCCTTACGGGAGTAATATTACAACTGACATTTCCGTTTCTCTATGAGATAATCAACCCTGCTCTTTTTATTTTGTGAAAATATTGTACCAAATGAGCTAACATACTTGAAAAATGCTTTTTAAACCATGAAGCACTGAACATATGCAAGTTATTATTATGAGCGCCTTATTTACATGGACATCAATTTCATTTTAAAAGTGATATGCTTGGGGTTTAGCTTTCATTATCACACCTGTCAACCAGTTCCTACCACTAACCAATAAGATATCAAGCAGAAGAGTCAAATCAGGGGGAAAATTGGTCAAATTATGGCTAAATGCTTTAATTTTAGTGAGAAAAAACGGAGTTGATGGATTTTGTCAAGGCTGAGATTGAGTAGTTAGAGTAACTTATTGAATATGTAGAATAACTTATTGAATATTTAGAGTAACCAGATCACCCCTGGTTTATCAATATCCCTGCTTTTCCAACCCCTCACTTTCAAAAATGTTTCTGCCCATTATGTAGATGCAGCCTTGGGTGAGGTTAATAACATTTGCCAACCAAAACCAGTATAAGGATAACATTGACTGTTTTTGAAATTTCCATTTGTGGAAAGTTCTTACCATTTTGGAAATACTCTTCATTTTGCTTTTTCTTATTGGAACATCTCTTTTTCAGTTTTTTTGGGGATTAGAGCACAATGGGATTTTTGCCTTTTTAGATCCTGATAATTTTGTGTGGTGAAGTTCAGAATTGCTAGGTGTCAATGATCATTCTATTTTAAGGAGCTACTTTGTGCAAAGTTCTAGGGGAAGATACCAAATATGATACCCATTCCAGGTCATTCTCAGAGCTTAGTTAGAGCCATGGGATTTAGGCCCAGTGAAGAGAAACATGTGATGTCAGTCAAAAGAGTGGTACGGACATACAGCATCTGGGTTAGGGTTGGGAAGATAATGCACGTGTATGGATGCATTCATTGAGAATTTGGTGTTTTATCTCTGATAAGATGATATATATATATATCATAACATGAGAGAATAATGTTTGGCAGTTGGCATTCCAGCAGTTTGGACTTGATAATATCTACTACGCAGTAAACAGATTCTCCCTAGTGTAAACCTCATATCAGGCAAGATGAGATGAGGCAGGTATGCTGGTGGGAACCCCCACGTCAGGTGCCTGGGTGATGATTAATGGTGTGAGACGGGAAGTATCTTTGAGCTAGGCCAGTGGAGGATTCTTTTTCTATTCCTACATCAAGCAGGAAGAGATCATTTGTAAGAAAGGGGCTTAAAAACCCTTTCATCACTGCTACAAAAAAGAACAAGTTGTTTGAACATAAGAATCTTCCTTCCAACTGAGACCTCTCAGACAGAAAACCCAGGAGACCCCCAGCCAGGACAGTCTTCTACACCCACTGCCTGGTTCACAGCAAACAGCAGGTACTCCAAAACTGTACCTTCAACAAGTACAGACTACTTTGCTCAGGCATAGACCAAGACCTGGTAATAAGGGGACCTGATGTAGACAGCAGAGATTTCAGCTGAGCTTTGCCAGCCCACAAAGGCCATTCTAGGTTTGAAGAATAGCAAGAAAGAGAGTTGAATTTGGCTTAAGTTGCTTATAGTTTGGTTAACTGCTGAGCTACTAAAAGGAGCAGTGTAAAAATAAGGGTGCAAATGGGTGAGTGGGTACAGACCCTTCCCAGAGCCTCTCAAGTGTACATAGCTCCAAGTTCTGTAATTGATACAAATACCAGGTGGGAAATATGGTCAGACCAATAAAAGGCCCGACCAGCCCTGAAAGGTATGCCCATTCCGTATTGCTTATTTGTGAGCATGGGCTTGTGTGGCTGTCCTAGGCCTGGCTTCCCGCACCACCCTGGACTCAGGAGAGGGAAGGACTGGAGCAGCAGAGACTCTTTCTGCAGCCTTATTAGTTACAGGTGATCCCCACTCCCCTCAAGAGGTGGAGCCCTAGACAGACAGAAATCTCTCTTCATGTTCTTCACAGTTTGCTTTGTATGAAGTCAGTGACACGTGAAATAAAATGAATAATGTTTTTTTATAGAAGTGTGGGTTTCAATATTCTGAACAAATATTTTTGTCAGTTTTATTTATTTGCGAGTTAAAGTACTGTGTCCAGTTATTGTTACGTGTAGAAATGCATTGGCAGAAATTTCCTGCCCATCAGGGTCAAGATTCTGCAACCAAAACAGGGCAAAACAAGGCACGACTTTTTTGGTGTCTGGGTGTGCATGGACTTAAAAATATGGCAGAAAGCTCAGATGGTAGAAAGCTCAGTGTTCTGGAAGTGTGGTCTTAAGTCATGGTCATTTTTGCATTTTATATCTGTTTCCCTTAAATAGCATCATTTCCCATCTGTTAAATAGCCCCTGATGGTAGAAGCATTGACTCAGGCATTTGAATTTCTTTATTTTTGGTTTCTCTGGAAAGGTGATGACTCATTGATTGTGGAAACAATTTCTGAGTGGGAAGTTTATAAAGGTTTTTGAGCTGGGAAGCAGCAGGATATCATACATAGACCTTTAGGATTTGACTACTTGCATTTGAATCCCAGCCTGGCATTTCCAATCTGTGTGACCTTGGGCAGGTTGCTAATCTCTCTGTGATCCAAACATGGTACCTGCCTTATTTGGCTATTGTGAGGATTAAATGACTTACTGGGTTTGAAGTTTATAACAGTGCCTGATGTATAAGTGATTGCTATTACTGTTTCCAAAAACACGCCTCCTCTTCTGCGAAGGGCACACCATTGTCTAGACTGCTCAGTTTTCCCTGTTGCTGTAATGTGGAATTTTTGAAAGAAACTTGTTTCTTAGCTAGAATGATGGCAGCACTGTCTGTAACCCTGGACCCAGCTTATTCATTATCTGTAATCTTATTAGAAAAATACAAACATATTTTACTTTCTTAACCTTAGCTTTCACAGAATCAGACTTTCTCCATTTGGACCTCTTCATTTTTCAGGCACATGACTAAAGGCTAAGTAAGTGGGTGGCAGTCCCCTAGCTTATAGTTACAGAGTCTGAATATGATTACTAGTCTTTATTCTCTTAGCTCTAAGAAGTCTCCGATAAACTATAATATCCAGAGGTAAATGCTATAAATGTAACGCTAATCTTGAAAGATCTGGATTGTGATCATGGAAATTGTCTTATCAAATCCTTTAATGACACTTGTTTTTGAGTTGGGATCTTCAGCCTGTTTTTGGTTTTTGCTTTTAGAGCTTGGAAAAATCTGTCAGCTGTCACAAATACGATTTCTGTCATCTGGCTCTTTCAAGCACTAAGAATCTGTCATTTCCAAATTTCATAATATAATGTGGCTATCAGTTCTTACCACTGAACTGAAGTTGGGCTTTTCGTGTGCACAATGCAAAAATGAGAAACTGTAATTTGTTACTGAGTAATGAAAAGGCAAATAATCAGCTTCCAGAAGCTTTTAGGACTTGTGCTATATAGTATATGACTGTAAAACAATGAGCCTGAGTGCCTGGAAGCAGTGATGCTCACACCCAGCCGTGCAAACCCAGAGCCTTCTAAAACCTAGATTTCTAGGCCCACTTAAACCCTGGGAATTAGGATATCTAGCAGACAGACTTACTCTGAAAAATTATATAGTGTTTCTGATGAACCAGTTTCCTAAATGACACATTAAAATTGTTTTGAAACTCTGAAGTCACATCTCAAGTATTAGAATCGAAGCACTTGGGCCCTGGTAGGAACTGATCATCCTGTTCAATTGTACATTTTGTGGATGAAGAAAGTAAGATTGCGAGTGGTTTAGCAGTTTTAGGATTGTAGAGGTTCAGAGGAGGAAGAAAGCTCATAGATGATCTGATATGCCATTAACTTTTAGAGATGAAGAAGCTGAGAAGCAGAAGGGCAGTGTTGATGGCTCAAGGTCACAATCAGAGCAGCAAGCTGAGATCTCTCACAGCTCCCATCCCAGGGATGAGGGAGCTCTAAGGGGAGATGTACAATGTCCTGCTGGGGTTGTGGACACTTGTGGTGGAAACAGGAATCAGAGGGTAAGGACCAAGGCTATTATACCCATCAAGTTGTCCTGCATTTATCTTTTGAATTTGCCTTACAATATTTCACATTTATGGAAAAAAATAATTCAAGATGTCGTCTGAAGTTGGATCAATCTTCATCATTTTTGTTGAGGACTTAATGTAGTGGAGGAATAAAAAAGTTTGGCTGAGAACAGGGAGATCCGTAATCTGTTTCCACATTTGTCACTAATTAGTACTGTGGGATCATAGGTAAGTCATTTGACCTCTTCCAGCTTCAGTGTCCCTATCTCAGAAATTACAGGATAATATCTTCCCTAAATACTTTACAGGATCATGGTTCAGAGACAAGATGGTGGAATAGAAGGACTCAAGCTCAGCTCCCCTCACAAAAATACCCAAATTACAACTAACTGCTGAACGACCATCAACAAAATAGACTGGAAGCTACCAAACAACATATCCTACACCCAAAGACAAAGGATCGTTATGAATGTAAAATTTTTAAGAATGTACAGGGAAGTACATTCCAAAGTATAACATATATTTTAATCTTGTTATATGAGAAACCATTTAAATAGAAATGAGTTTTTATGAAATAGAGAGATATTAGTAAACTTAAGTTTACTTTATCACCCAGCTAGTGCCAACATTGCCCATCAATTAAAACACTAAAATATATATGCTTTCACTATGTATTTGTTTTTAATATCACTTATTTAATGTAAATGCCTGGTCTTTACCTAGTATGACAGACAATAGGTTTTATTGTACCCAAACTATTCAGTGGCAAAAGCTGTACATAAGATAGAAGGAAAACAAATAGTTTTTCTTTTCCCAAGGATACCAGGTCATAGGGGACATTTATATGCTGCTAGATCTAAAACTGTACTTATTCCTCTGCGTTCTGGACCTCATATTAAAAGATTAATATAACAAACACTTTAAAAGTGCTTATTATGTACAAGGCATTGTTTTACACTTAACAAATGGGATTTTATTAATCCTCCTAAATCAGTCAGGGTTCAACTAGGAGACAGAAACCACACAGTAATTTGAATAGTGAAAGTAAAATATACAGCGCAAGTAAGTTTGACAAGGGGTTGGAGTAATAAGGGATTGGCCAGTAGGAAGTAAAGGGAACTCTAAAAACCATAGGATTAGCAAACACAGGAGCTGGCACTACCCCCAGGCTAAGACAGAGCTCCCAAGGTGGAAATGATCCTGAAAATGTGTTCCTCCCCAACCCGGGATTAAGATCCAGACCTCACTGGAGAGGGTGTGGATAGCACACTGGATGGCAGAGGAGATGCCCGGGTGCTTCACTGGTAGAACCTGGTGGAAATCCATCCTCTGGGGTCCTGGGGGGAAGATGATTAATATTGCTCAGGTGAGTGCTGGAGTTCTGGGAGGCTGCTGGGTGCTGGTGCTGCTGGCTGCTGCACACTGCAGAAGCTGGGTGCTGGAAAACTTGCCAGATGATACTGGGAAGACTGCAGGCTGCAGGAACCTGCCGAACGAGACAAGCTGGAACTGGGAAGGGAAAACACTTCTTCCTCTGTTGTCTCTCCAATGCCCTCTAATGATGGTGCTCATGCCATTTGGCAGAGGAGAAGTATTTAAAGGTCCCATCTCCATTTGTGCAGAACAAGCAATAAAAGTTGAATTGGAGTTTTGAGGGAATAAATTGATACCTGGAACACCTTTCAATAGTTCTGTGAAATAGGTACTGCTATTAACACCATGCTACAAATGAGTTAACTGAGACACAGAAAGGTAAAACAACTTGCCCAAGGAGGATCACATGGGCAAGTCAGGATGTGAACCCTTGTATTTTGGCTCTGATGCCTGATCTAAATTACTGCTCTATGAAGCCTCTTTTATTTTCTCACCTGTGAGGCACATTCAGCATTATCTTGTGGCTTTATGGGCTAGCCTCACTATAGTCCCATTTGTCATTGTATAAAATCTTTAAATTTTAGCACAAAGTTTAAACTATTCTATTTGTTTTCCATGTTTCTTCAGTTTTTTCTAAACTCATATATCTAAACCAAACCTCAGACCTACTCCTTTACTCTCTTTTAACATTTCCTGTTGTGTGTAGGAGAGAAAATCTGAAGGAGCAGTCAGTGGATTCTCTCTGGAACATTTCTTTATATGCATACATTTCTATATCTGTTTTCTGCTTTCCATCTCACTACACTAGTGAAGACCCACACTACCTCTCACTTGACTATGAACATGGCCTGCCACCAGTGGGTCAGTCACCCATCCAAGATCCAGTTCATCTTGAGCACCATCACCAAATGACCCTCGTGAAGCACAGCCCTGGTCATGCCATCCTCCTCCTCCAGTGGTCCCTCAAGCACTACCCTATTAAAGCACATTCTTTCAGTTCAGTCTGCAAAGACTTCTCTGCTATAATCCCGACTAAATAGCTTTCCGGCCCTGACCTTCCTCTCCTACTAGAACCGATTCTCGTAGCTAAAGTGAGTATTCAGCATTCCTCCAACTCTCTTTCCTGCCACCATTCTTGTATCAGCTATGCATTTTGCTTGAAGCTTTTCTGTGCAGCTGCTTGTGTTCAGTCCCATCTCATCTCAGAATTGTCTCGGAAGCCGTTTCTTCCACAAAGACTTTCCTATTTTCAAATAATCTCTTCCTATTTTAAGCTCCGGAGTGCTATATTTTTCTCATATCATAGCTATTTTGAATAGCAATATTGTTCTTGACTTCTACCCTATTATTGAATCACAAGTTCCTTGAAGTCAGAGGCAATATTTTATTAACTTTTCTTTCATCTGTCTGTCTATCTATCTATCTAATCTGTCTTTCATTCATCCAGCTATGTATCTCTATATGTATCTACCTAACTGATTGTATTTCTTGACATCCAAGAAACCATCAGTAGAGATTTCAAGGTCTGGTTCATCAGTCAAGCTCACAGGGCTCAATCAGACTTACTTGGCATCTCATTTACTTTGAGAGGATGTAGAACAGGAAATACAAGTATGTTTAGCAATAACTGCAGCATCACAGAGGCTGCAGCTATCCAGATTTAGTTCCTGTCTCCTGGTCATTGCTGGTCCATGTTCCTGTCTCAAGATTAATAGTAAGTAAGTGGAGAGCAAGGTGTATCAGAGAAATCACTGATTCTGAGGTTCATCTGCTTAATTAAATGTTCTGCTAGCTACATAGCCCTGAAATTGTCAAGGATGTTCTGTAGCAGAGTATGCTGAACATAAAGAGATTAAAAACTTTTAACATTTAATTTTATGTCATTTTGGATTCAATTTTTGTTTTTTCCTCACTCATGAATTTAAGGTTTCTTGCTTATCAACAGAATGCTGGGCCTCTGAGCCCCTGCTGGCTCTGCTTCTGTTTGTATATGCCCTTACCTACCTGTTTCTAAGTCCTAACCTCATTTACATCTCCAACTTGATCTTTAAAACCTTCCTAATGACCTGGGCTCATTTTCAATGCTGACAACCTGCTTGATCCTTGAAGGCTTGCTTTAGCCTCCTCTCCAGTTATTGGTTCTTATTGTTTGTTTGTAATTAGCCTCAGAGTAATCTGAGTGGCTAAAACAGTTGTCTATGAGTAATACACCACTAGAAGCAATATACCTGGATCTAGGAAGAAATCCCAGAGCTCAATATATGGCAGATTGGATTCCTGAGCCACTCAGCAGAGGGGCCTTTCGGAAATCATGTAGGAAAAAATAGTTTTAAAATCACATTTTTTAATTTTTATTAGAGTATAGTTGATTTACAGTGTTGTGTCAATTTCTGCTGTACAGCACAGCAACCCAGTGATACATATATATACATTCTTTTTCTCATACTATCTTCCATCATGGTCTATCCCAAGACATTAGATATAGTTCCGTGTGCTGTTTAGTAGGACTTCATTGCTTTTCTATTTTATATGTAATAGTTTACATCTACCAACCCCAAACTCCCTGTCCATCCCACTTCCTCTCCCCTCCCCCTTGGCAACCACAAGTCTGTTCTCTGATAGAATCTATGTCAGTGAGTCTGTTTCTGTTTTGTAGATAGGTTCATTTGTGCCATATTTCAGATTCCACATGTAAGTAATATCACATAGTATTTGTCTTTCTTTTTCTGACTTACTTCACTTAGTATGAGAATTTCTAATTGCATTCATGTTGCTGTAAATGGTGTTATTTTGTTCTTTTATATGGCTGAGTAGTATTCCATTGTATGTATGTACCACATCTTCTTAATCCATCCATCTGTTGATATGAACAAACTCTAGAGATATATTGCCCTATGTATTATTAGATAATTTCCATAAAACATTGTAAAACTTATAACTTTGTATGTCCATTGGGTTTCCTATGTGGCTTTCTGAAGTTTTCTGAGTTTGCACTAAAGTTTTGCATACATTAAACCGTCAGTAGCTGTTAGTTGAATAACTGCAAGACACAGAGAGTTTTTGTTGTAAATTATTAGAAATCTTATTGTTTGCTAGGAAATTAACTTTGAAGAGCAGGCGGGTGTCTCTGAACAAGGTTAACCAGAGATAGGCTTCTCCTTGAGGATTAGCCTTCTTCTTGAGGACACTTGCCTTTTCAAGCAGTCCTGCTTCATATTGATTACTCTTTCTCATCTTTCATGTGAATACGAATCACTTTCCATGCAAATTAAAAATGTAGGTTTCTGGGAATCTCATTCCTAACCGTTTTGATTCAGTAGTTGGAAATGGGCCCAGGCATCTGCACTTTTGCACCATCCAGTGTGGCTCTATGCATGTTGTTTGAGGACATCACTTTAAGAAACACTAAATTCATCTCTAGAGAAGGTATGTAAGTATTCAGCAATTTTTCGAGGTGCTGTCTGGTTGAACTACAAAATATCACATAGGAATGTGGTGATTTAAAAAAAAATTATCAATATAATTTACATGCCATTAACTTCACCTAGCACAGTGGATAAGCTTGTATTTTTAGCACATTTGCTGAGTTGTGCAACTATTGCTGTGATGATTGTTACCTCTTTGCCTTTGCCTGTGTTGATCTGCCACCCAGTCCATTATGCCATTTGGTGACAATGTACAATAAAGTTTCTTATTTGGAAGGCCGCAAAGTGTTTTGGGAGGACCAGAAAGTCAGAAGACCCAACTTTGAGCTTTGACTCCATCACCCAGTGGCCTGAGCTCTAGGACAAGGGACATGACCTTTCTGAGTCTCAATCACTTTGTTTATAGAAATGTGGATAGTATTACTTAATCCTCTCTTCTATAGGCCTCTTGTGAGGATTAAATGGGAAAAGATACTTGGGGTGTAGTTTGTAAGTATATTAAATTATTTAATTACTTGCCTTTACTGACAGGGACATTAATGAGTAAGACAGATACTGTCCCTGCTCTCCCTGTACAGATAGGGAAAACGAGACTGGTCGTATGAGGGCACATGATAAAGACATCTGACTTGAGTGGGGAGTGAGGAGTCTGTGCAGGAAGGTCTGGAAAGTTTTACCCAAAGAGATAATGCTTGAGATGAGAGCTGTTAGATAAATTCAATTTAACTAAGCAGGAGGATGGTGGTGGTAGCATTTCAGATGGGAGAAATGAGAGACAACATGGCAGAAGGCGGTATCAGGGGGCTGGTTCTAGGCCCCACAAATCTCTGCATCCCACGTAAAGGTTCAAGGTCTACTCCTTGAAGCTTGTTAAGCACATGGGCAAGTTTGTGTGATGTGACCAGATTTGCATTTCCAGTGCCTGCTCTGGGAAGGTTAATGGGGAGTGGAGGGAGGACAGAGGATGCCTGAAGGCCAATTTGGACACTAATGCCACAGTTTAGATGAGAGACCTGGGTTAAGGTGGCAGCCGTAGACCTATAGTGATGCTGGTATATTAGAAGCAGATTTAGGGTATGAGATTTATCAGACTGGCCATGGGTTATATTTGGAAGGTGTGGAGAGGCTGGTGTCTGGATGACTCTTATATTTATAACTTGCATAATCAAAAATTGTGGTTCATTCACTAGGGTATGAGCTATTATAAGGACAGAGTTTGGAGGTTGAGGGGGCGATCTTGAATGTATGTAAAGCACTTAGAACTGTGTCTGATGGTCACTGAATGGTAGCCACAGTGATGACAGTGACCATTTTAAGATGTCTTCAGCATCTTAGTGGGTATCTCGAGCTGTAATGAGCTATACAAATTCTGGTTGTTACTATTATTTTGGTTAAAACATGGAAAGTGCCACATTAATTCATGTTTTAATTTCTTTAACTTACATTTCAAAGTCACTTATAACAGTAATCCTTACCCCAATGGTGTAAAGTTAGGATTTTACTGTATTAAATAGGAGCCCGTGTTTCATGATCTTCCAGGTTTATTGATTGAAACTGAAAGCTTCACCTAGATCATTCTTCAGCGCTCCTCTAGGGAGTGTTACATTAGAAAGATAACAGCAGGCTTGTAAATTAGTACAGTTTACCAACCCACAAGCATTTGTCACACTCTCCCCTACTCATGAGAGAGAAGAAGGAAAATAAGTAGTCTTTCCTCAGTGCCTCCTGCCTCATGATTTGTTTGGCGTAAATTGCTACCTGCCCTGTGGCTGGGCAGTCAGCTAATTTAAAGGCTGAATGAGAAAGCTCTGAGAACAGCCAGAGTGTTCTGTTGAAGTAGATGGCCAGTCATTAGGGAAAAAGGAGAATAAGCTGATTAATGAAGAAATCAGGAACACCCTTTGAAAAGAATCCTTATGTTTGCCAAGCTCTGATCTAAGTGGATCTCATATTACTAGTCACCTGGTGCCCACCTAGTGTTTGTGATTTCAACTTTAGACAGTTCCCAGTGTATCATTATTAAATCATGGTGACATTTTTTTTTCCAGTGGAACAATACTCAGATAATTGTGACTTAGGTGTCTTTTTTCTGTTATAAATTTAGTTGTCTCTCTACCTGTGAAGCAAAATTATAATAAGATGAACACTTACCTATTTTCAGGTGCATTTCAACCCAACAGGATATCTAGATGTTTTCAGTCAGCAAGCTTAGATTGCTAAGGGAACGTGAAGCTAGTGGTTCTTCGGTGTCTGATTTAGGCTAACATTTTGATTGCTTCATTGATTGTGTGGCATTGCAATGTTGAGTTACATAAGCTTTGCTATTCTCATCTATAAAAGAGAAATGATAATAATATTACCTCCCTCATAGGATAATTGCCAGAATTAAATGAAGCAAATGTCTGTTGTAAATAATTGTTAAATGCTTTGGACAGTTCCTGCCACATGGTAAGCATCTTAGTCTGTTTGTTATAACAGAACACTAAAGACTGGGTGGCATATAAATGAGAGTTCTGGAGGCTAAGCTCAAGATCAAGGCACTGGCAGATTTGATGTCTGATCAGGACCCACTTTGTAGTTCATGGTCGTTTCTTGCTGTGTCCTCACAGCGTGGAAGGGGCAAGGGAGCTCTCGGGGTTCCTTTTTATAAGGGTGCTAATCCTATTCATGAGTGCTCCACCTTTATGACCTGATAACCTCCTAAAAGTCACTTCACCTCCAAATACTGTCCCATTGTGGACTGGGTTTCAATGTATGAATTTTGAGGGAACAAAGACATTCGGTCTATTTCAGTAAACATTCATTCACCGAGGGCTATACTTATTGTTAAAGAGTCCCTACCTAGCTCAGCATGGCGAGTGAGAACACAAACATTTCTCCATCACTGGGTGAGCACTGTGGATAGAGTATGAGCCACGCTAAAAGAAGCTGTTCCTCACTTATGAGATCTCCTACTTGCTCCCCATCTTTCTTCCAAATGTCTAATGTCTAGAATGTGTATCTTAGGAGGCAGCGACTCCATCTCTTTCTCTTTAAAATCCCAGTATCTGGCCCCACGCACTGTATAGGGTTATCAGTGCATGCTGCGTAAATGAACAACAGTACAGCGATTTGTAGGCTTTTTGTTGGTTCTCAAGTCTCTGTGGAAGAGAGAAGACAGGGTCTTCTAAAAGGAGAGGAACCAGGAGTTCCCATTGTGGCTCAGTGGTAATGAACCCGACTAGTATCCTTGAGGACTCAGGTTTGATCCCTGGCCTCGCTTAGTGGGTTAAGGATCCAGGGTTGCTGTGAGCTGTGGTACAGGTTTGCGGACTCGGCTTGGGTCTGGTGTTGCTGTGGCTATGGCGTAGGCCAGCAGCTGTAGCTCCAGTTTGAGCCCTAGCCTGGGAACTTCCATATGTTGCAGGTGCGGCCCTAAAAAGCAAAATTAAAAAAATAAAATAAAACGAGAGGCATCAATCAATCTGAGACTATTAATAACATTCCCATTGTCATTTGGGGATGTGGGGGATAGTTTGAAGCCATGGGACTGGATCTGTGGCAAGAGAAAGTTGATTCTTACAAAACAGTGTCTTGTCCACCATGTGGACAGGTGATATCTGTAAAATACAACACCAGTTTTGTGGGTATTTCCTTGTTTTAGAATCAGATTTGCCTGAAATAGGTGTGAAGCACCATGAAACAACAATTGTAACACTTTGCATAATTTTGAGATCTTTTTTAAATGATACTGGTGCACGACTGCTCAGTCCACCGTTTACCAGTCTGAAATGAACTACAAAACTTACTCACATATATTATTTAAAAATTAAAATGTTGATACCACAGGGGTATTGAAAAATCCAAGTCATTCTGATTTAATACTGAAAGATGGAATTAATTTCAGAAGGCATTTTGTATAGTTTGTTGTATAAATACGTTGTGTCTAGGATGAACATTTTGCTTTGCAGGAGTATGTTCATTTTCCAAAAACAGTGTCATCTTGTGCTCTGTCATGGGCTGTGTATCCTATGTAGAGTGTCTTTTTCTCTCTCCTTTTTTCTCTTTTCTGTCTGAGGACAAATATCTTCCTTTACCTGCAGTCTATAGTAATTAGAGTCACCCTTAGGAAACTGATGGTAGGTCTGTTCTCCTTAATATATTCTCCCTCCATTTCCTGCTTATGGGGTTTGTAAGGGAGCTCGTAAGGGTGTGCTGTGGGCAGAAGCTCGTGTTTTATTTGAGGGAGAAGAGAGTAAAGGGACTAGGAGTGTTGGGCACAATATGTCTCCTAAGTGTGACCAGAATTTCTTTCATTGTAACCACGAGCTTCACTGATACCAGTGAAATAGGTAACATATGTTCCAACAAAAGCGAAACCAACGTGAGGACGTCTCATCAATGCCTTTGTGTGGTGAGGGACGGGAAGTATGGGGGATGACATTTTTATCATGTAGCTGAGAATTAGCCATGATTATTTCTTCTGAAAGCATCTGCTTAATGACAGCTCTTTTAAACTCCATCAGAAAAGAGTTAGTGAAAAATCTGTAGTTATAAATCTTGTATTGAAGGGTTCCATTTAGTTGTTGACTGTTTCAGAATCACCAGCTCTGAGCTGATCTCAAACATCAGAATGCTTACTGCAGACCATGGCAGTCTGACTTAGGCGCTACTCTAAGAAGCGCTCCTGCACCTGGCTGAGAAAGGCATTTATAAACAAGGGAGCCCAGCAGAGGGCTAAGTAGGGCTGAAATCCAGGTGTGACCTAAGAGTAGTCAGGGGAGGCAAGAAACATAAACTTGTCATTTTGCCTATGTCTGGCCCTAGAATGACCGTTTATGTCAATGGTGAATATAATCATAGTCTTATTAGTAATTCCTAATGTTTGTTGTTGTACTCAAATTTTAAGTGAGATACTTTTCGTAAACATTGTTTCATATAATTATCACAATTACCCTTTTGCTGTAATTATCATTCTCATTTCACAAACTTGAGGCTCAGAGAGCTTGAGACATTTATCTATAGTAGAATTGGGCCTTAAATATAGGAATTATTTTTTTTCCACATACTCTGCACATACAATTCCAGCATTAGCCCCGTTAAAATGCAGGGTCAGAGGGAAACACATAGTATTTTGAAAGTTTTTGAAGTTTGATGACTGAAGAAATATTAAATTGTGGTTGTGGGTAGGGGGAGAAATATGGGAGCAAAAGCAAGGAAACCCTGTTCCTTTTTGGGTAATTACATAAACATATACTCATAAAAGATAGATATATGTGATATTAAGAGATACTTATATGCACATATGTTCATATGTGCATGTATTTTATATGAATATATATACCCACCGTTAATATTTAAAATTTTCTGTCATAGGGTCAAAGTGAGGGACTAGTATAAATTTAAGGTACTCCTAGCTGGAGTTGGAGTCTTTCTCAATAAACACTTGCCTTCTGGCTCCAATTCATTTAAGTTTGAACTTCTGAACCCTTTCACTGGAAGGTTCCATTTATTTTGTCGTGGAATCTTGGGAAATAAATACCTCTAGTCTGCTGCCACTGGTCTGATCTTTGCTTCCTTGACCTTGGATCAATAAAGGAGAGGCAGCATTGGATGTTCTCAACTGTGCAAACAAACCTTATTTTAAGTAGAACAATGGAGTATGGTTTTAACTGGACTCCAAAAAATAAATCAGACTTGATTTACAATAACAGACAAGTCTCCTGAAGAAATAATGCATTGTGTACAGCATTAAACCATCCTTCTAGCCCTTAAAGATAACAAGTGAAAGGGGGCATTATGAATTCCTCATTTATGAGTCTTTGCTACATTTCCAGGCATTCTATGGGTGACTTTCTCAGCTAATTCCTGCAGAGTTTGTCTCCTTTTCTGTAGAGCCCATTACTCTTATGTCTGAGTCTGCCAATCACAATTTTGCATTTCCTCTCTAAGAGCGGAAACGCTCCATCCTATGAATATTGTCCTGGCATTTGATTTCAGATTTCTGCTGCAAGTGGCCTTGGGTCTAATGGCCTCTGGCACCCTGCCCCTTCTCTCAGATGTGAGACCGTTGTGTACAGTGTAGACTGATCACTCATTCAACTAGGGACCTTGAAAAATCTACTTCACTTTCTAAAGATTGGAGAGGAGCAGAATAATAGTAAGAAAAAAAAGTTACACACTATATCTAAAGGATCTGAGGAAGACTTTTCCATCTCTACTTGACTCTCTTGGCCTCAGAGAACTGGCACCAGCATAATACAGCTAATAACAGTTATTTCTATTATGGTGCTGAATTAGATTCTTAGCTTCAAATCCTCACACAGCAGGTTTGTAGACCCTGCTGGAAGATTCTGGCACAATTTCAGTCTAGTGCAGGCAACTTCAATAAGACATGGGCCAGGGGACTGAATGGAAGGCATATTTCCTTTTATCAAGGTTGACTGAAAGAAAGTAGCCACCAGGAGGTTCTGACAGCCCAGGAATAGGCGACCCTGCCCCGGCAGCTCTGGCCTTTGGAGCCCTGCCAGGGCAGGCACTCGAGATGAGTCTCACCACAGCTGCAGATGCCAGAGCTCAAGATGCATAATCCAGAGCTTGACAGCTGCCAAACTAGCCCCCCGAGAGCCCAAATGAGTTGGCTCTTCTGAAGGAGATGACAGGAAGGAACCAGAGGTATTGCCGTGGCTCCTCTCCAAATACAGCATTAAAGGGAAGCCAAGAGAACATTACAGTTTCCTCTATATTTTAAGAAACACAGGAATCCTATAATAATCTTAACCCAGTCTATCATTGCAATACGTGGAGGAGGTTGTCAGCTAAATCCTGGACATTTTTTGATCCTTTTGGTTTTTAAAGTATTCATTTATTCAGCCAGTTGACAAACTTTTGCTAAATGCCCACTCTGTGGCAAGCAATGAGAATACAGAGGTTAAATAAAAGTGTAGTCACTTTAAGGCAGTGGTTTCAGACTTTTTGAACACAGCCCATTTAGGAGGGGCTGAAGATTTGGTGACTCACCAACCCCACCCTCTTCTTCCTGCCAGTGGTAGAAAATTTCGGAGGATGAATATGATGAATTTCCTTTAGGATCAGTGAAATATATATGGTTAATATTTGAGTCATAATACCTAGTCTAGTAATGTAAAAACTGTTGGCTTGGAGTTCACATAGTGGCTCAGTGGGTTAAGAACCAGACATAGAGTCCATGAAGATGCTAGTTTGATTCCTGGCCTCCATCAGTGCCTTAAGGATCTGACGATACCTCAAGCTGTGATGTAGGTCACAGATGTGGCTCGGATCCAGTGTTGCTGTGGCTGTGGTGTAGGCTGGCAGCTGCAGCTCCAGTTCGACCCGCTAGCTCAGGACCTTCCACATGCTGCAGGTGTGGCCCTAGAAAGAAAGAAAATGAAACAAAAACTGTAGGCTATAATAATTTTGTTGTAAATATACATTTCTTCACACTAAAGGATTAACCGGGTAAATTCATAATGATGAAGTTAAATTAACAGCCATTTCTTACCAATTGTGACAAACACAAACGATCTCCAATTTGTAGTGTTGATAATGTTCCGATAATAAGGTGTTTATTCTTCAAAAGCAAAATTCAGTCGATCTGCTTGTGTGTATGTAGAGGAGGCACTTTGCAATGTTGAGCAGCTTTGCAGGGTAGTCAGATTTCTTAGTAGAGAATCGAACCAGAATGGTAAGTATCTTCTCAGAAACACCAACTTTCATTTAGAAATGCCAAATGTTAGAAACTTCTGGCACACTTCGTATTTTACTTGCAAGTAGCCCTTTGTGCTATGCTAAGATGAAGATATATAGCATTGTCTCTCAGGACCTGGAGAAAGGTGTCCTTTTGCATGTGTACACAGTCATTATGAGAACTGCTAACATAGAGATATGTATGGAGAAGATATCATGGACGGAGGCGGAGGAAACTACCCAGCTACCTAAGTAATGAGGGGAAGTTTCTTGGATTGGTGCTCTTTGTGCTGGGTTATAAACAACAGGAATTTTATATGGCTGAGGATAACAGAAGGGCACTTCAGGTGAAGGAAGCAGAATACACAGCGATATAGAGGGATAGAATGATCTATAGGTCCTTAAACCCTAACTAGCCATTCTGAAATCCCCAAACCTTTAAAAATGGAAGTTTTGTTTGTTTTTGTTTTCTAGGACCACATCCAGAGCATATGGAAGTTTCCAGGCTAGAGGCTGAATAGGAGTTGTAGCTATCAGCCTATGCCACAGCCACAGAAATGCTGGGAATCTGAACCGAGTCGGTGACCTACACCACAGCTCACAGCAATGCCAGACCCTTAACCCAGTGAGCAAGGCCAGGGATCGAACCCACATCCTCATGGACATTAGTCAGTTTCATTACTGCTGAGCCGCAATGGGAACTCCTAAAAACTGAAGGTTTTTAATTCATCTGACATCAAAACTGATCTGAAGTGATGTGAGGCTACATGTGGTTTTTGTTTATCACCATTAGTGTGAATATTGTCGTACTGAGTTGTAGAAATATTAATGTTTTTATGTTTCATGTTTCATGTTTTTATAGGGTGTATTACCATACCACATTGAAGGTTTTACATAATAGATTGCTATATGCACTTATAATACTTTTATAAAATCTGAAAATTTCTGAGTTCCAAAACATCTGGCCCTGAGAATTTCGGGTAAGGGATTGCCTAACTTTGGGCAGCTAGAGAATTTCATTATGGTTTGGGAAAAAAGGGACATTTGGGGGTCTGGTGGGTGATTAATGAATGAGAATGAGAAAATTAGGGAAGAATCATTTGAACCCCTTGAATTCTCTAAGGATTTCGCAGAGAATTATATACATCACATGTCAGACTTACCTGTACGTTGCTCTGTGTATCACTTTCACAGGGCTGCCATCGCAAAGCCGACATACTGAGTGGTTGTTTACAATAGAAGCCTATTGTCTCATAGTTCTAGAGGCCAGAAATCTGAAATCAAAATGTTAGTAGGGTTAGTCCCTTCTAAGGAGCTATTCTATTCCAAAACCTGGAAGTTAATTATTGTTGTTGTCATTTCTATGGATGACTCAGGGAGGACCAGTAACATCTCTAAAGTTACACGGTAAATAGCAGACTGAGAATTCAGTCTTTGGCTCTTCCACCTCTGTAGACAAGCTTTGGATTTTTGCCTTTTGGAAAATGGTTAAACCCCAAAGAGGAATTCATCCCTTGGGACTACCTCAGGATGGTATATAAAACGTCACTTCCCCCTTTTGCTGCTCACATGACTTTGGATTTTTTTTTTTTAACTGTGGATTTTTGAAAGTTGCAGGGTATATGTGTCAAATGGGTAGGACCTGCCATCTCTTTGGTGCTATACACTGTCAGCTCTGATTCAAACAGGTACTCTACAAAGCAGCATATCGAGATTTCCAATTCCAGGAGTTCCCTTATGGCCTAGTAGGTTAAGGATCTGGCATTGTCACTGCAGTGGCTCAGGTTGATGCTATGTCATGGGTTTGATCCCTGGCCAAGGAACTTGTATATGTTGTGGGCACAGCCAAAAAAGAAAAAGAAAGAAAAAGATTTATAATTCCATACTGTTTTTTTCACCTCAGGTGAACGTCCACCTTAGTCCAAGCTCTCCACTCCTTTCCCCTGGCTGCAAGTCAGTGGTTCAACTGAGATGACTTAACACAGATTACACACGCTGAAGGAAATTTACTTTGCTGTCTGATTTTTCAAATGTTTTACAGTCAGTTTAATTTGTATGGTCCATATGTCCTCCGTCCCACACAGAAGCAGCTGCATACTTAGTGCCTCTTTTCTCTTTCCAAGAGTATCAGAATAAACAGAGCATTGCAGAAAGTGATGTGTGTGTGTGTGCGTGCCATACATACACAGACAGTGAGAGCAAGAGTGAGAGAGAGAAAGATGCTTAGAGTTTATGAAACACTTGCCAAATAAAATGACCCTTTTCACTAGTTTTTAATCTAGCTGGGCTGCAAACATTTCTCATGGGAACTGATTATGAGCAAGGCAGAAAATCTGTATTTCTAGGCAGATGTGTGTCTAAGTAGGAGGTGGGATAAATAAGAGAACAGTTCTGCAGAACTCCCACAAGTCTGTGTGATTCTGCTTCATCATCATCAATTAATATTTATTGAGTGATAGATCATGGGGCTTATGGCACTGTATGCTGTTCCAAAGGATAATATTTTATTTCCTGACACGGGATCCTGGAGAGTTGCTACATTTCACAGCTAAATGGTAGATATTTGAACAGTTGGTTAAAGGGACTCACTCATTTATTGTTTATAAAATTACCTCATAGTCTTGGGAATCTAGAGAAACCTTTTATGAGTGTGTATCATTTTTAGCGGATTATCACAGAGAGGAGTAGAATGTCTATATTACAGTAAAAACTAACTTTTTTGCCTGCTAGGAGTATAGAAAAAAACACAACTCATATTACCTTTTACCAAGGTGTTCTAAAGTGCTTTAGGTAAGACCTGGTGCATATTTGGAATCATTGCTGGGAAGTATGTTTAGTGTAGGTATTAGCATCTTTCCCCTTCAGTAGTTGGGAGAACTGAGACATTGAGCGTTTTAATGATGTCCATAAACTCCCCTGTGGAACATGGATCTGATCATGCAGGCCCTCCAAGTCAGGGAAAATTGCATAAAACATAAATTTTCCTTTGTTGTGGCCCATGGATTGCTTGTTACTGTACAGGCTTATCGCTTTCTAAATCTTCCTTTCTTGGCTTTTTACTCCCTGCCTTCCTGCCCACCCCCCAGCCATTCACACACTCATGCACACAACACTTGGTACTCTTGCCAAGCTAGACCGTTCACTACCTTCTGTCTCAGTCATATATTTTCCTGCCATCTAACCTTTGCTTTTATTGTTTTCTCATCTGTAACCCCATATACTGTTATCCAAGTTCTGCTTGATTCAATTTTGGGCAACTTTAGGGAACTGCTCAAATCTCACCAGTTCTCAAGGCCCTTTAAGATACCTTTCCTTCCCGTCACTAGTAAGCTCCCCCCCCCCTGCTTTTTTTTCCTATTCCTCTATTACATATCTTTTAAATCATGGATTATAACTCATACTCTGTCTGCTTGGGATTTGCTTATGAGTTGCTGAGTATCTAATGCCATTGGTTGAGTGATCTCTTGGGACTTAAGGTACTGGGATGATCAATCAATAAGCCAATCAATCAAATGATGAAGACAATTTGCTCAGTTGTCCATTCTGAAGTAACAAAACAAACATAGATCAAAGGGCACTGGAGCGAGCCTCGAAGGACTATGCAATACTATTTTTCCTGATCAGGAATTCAATTGTTTTATATGAAGTATTGTTGAAAACTCTTCAGTTATTATCTGATGCTTAGGAATATCTTGATCCTGCTGAGATTTTCATTACATTGATCAACAAAAGTCTCTTTTTTCCTTAAGGAATATTTTAACACCTGAGTGGGGGAAATAGCTTTATCCGATTATTATTGCCCTTAGGTCCAGTTACCAAGAGGAGGTAGAACTCTAGAATCTTTTGAGTTTAGAACTTTTGTAAGAAGCAGGAAAGAGATTGAGTCCTGTCCTCTATTCCCACTCAAGTGAATTTTTAAAACTCTTTAACAAACAAAACTATAAGTAACTCCTAAGAGGTCCGATACCCAGGGCATAGAAAGGTAAATGGAAAAGAAAGAAGGCAGATATTTTCCCGTGATGATCCCGTGTTTGGCCACCTTGGGGGTTTTGTTCGTTTTGTTTTGTTCTTTAGGGTAAAACCTGATAGAATTTATCATTTCATATCTAATAAATCATATATAAATTAATAAATTATAAATATATATTGATTGATGGATTAATTCAATCCACAGTATTTATTGACCATCCACTTTGTGCAGGTGTAATATGAGGCACCAAGAATACACTAGTGTAGGAGGTAGAGGCAGCCTTGTCCCTTACTGAGCTTGTAGACTAGTATGACTATTTCAGCAGGGAGCAACAGTGGCGTGTGACCAGGCCATTATTGGGGGAAAGACAGGGTCATGGAGAGCTGCCTCACCCAGATGTGGCAGCTCAGAGGAAGAGTCATCCATGCATTGGGAACTGAAGGCAGTGGAGGAGTTCATTGGTCAGAATGAGGAGAGGAGATGCAAGCAGAGGGAAGGGCATGAGTGAAAGCCTGGGATGAAAGAAAACACGAGGTGTAACAAAGTCCACGTGGCTGTAGGACGGAGGCCAGGGGGCACAATTCAGTGCTGCTCAGATGTGAGGACTGTTTCTGTGGGATCCCACCTCCTGACCAGGGAAGAGGGAAGTGGTCCTTACAGGGTTGTTTTTACCTGGATTGTTTGACTCAGAAGGTGAAGCAGACGTGTCCACCCACGCAAACTAAGGAGGTGCTCTGATTATTTCTCTTTAAAACACAACATATGGATCTGGGTACAGTGCCCTCCCAGAAGAGATTTTTCCCTGTGTTTGTGCCTGAGCTTCTGTTTATAGGAATAGTAAAGCAGGGCTCAGGGAGTGGGGAGAAGAATAACATTTATTTTCTTATATTCTACCAGGGATGTTTACTTAGAGGCAGTTGCTGGCAATTTTTTGAGATAATGTAAAACATGTGCCTGGGAGAGGGCTACAGAGACGATCCTTGACATCTCTGAAAAACTGTTAAATGTGAACAGAGCTGCCTGGGACTGTGCTTTGGAAAATAAAATTCTATTAGAAATGGAAAGTTTCACATACTTTTGATGCCCCAAAGCAGCTTCTTTTCATCATTGCAATATTTGTCAAATAAAAGATACACAGAAATGGCAATGCTTAGGTGCTGAATTTTTGTAGTTGTATTTGTGGTACTTTGTTAGCCTGAGGAATTCCCTCATCTAGATTATGATACAATACTTTGTGTGTAGTGGGTGTGCCAACATATTATTGGATTGAACGTGAATTTTGAATATATCATTAAAGACTATAGATCAAAATGGAATTCAAGGAAAACCCCAGATTTATTTTCTTCCCCATGAAGAACAATTGTTTACTTCTTTCATCTTATCCCTAGTACAGAGCGGGGTGCTGGATATGTCATATTTGTTGACATGTTGAAGGAGTGTCATCCTAATTAAGAGTTGCATAAGAAATATCTTCATTGTCAACCACACAGTTATGGGGATATATCACTTTTTTCCCCAGGTGTTTTCATATGTACCTATCCTAACTCTTAATTTTTAAAAAAGAGGAAAGAATATTGGTAGTAGGAACAGAGAAGAATTTGTAGAATATACATTTATTTTCCAGCTCCAAGTAGCTCTTTCTAATGCATGGATTTTGGAGCCATACCAGTTGGTGTTTAAACCTAAGCATTTTCCATCAAACACACTTAGGTGTTTAAATCCTAAGCAATGGGATATAAAGCAAGTTCTTAAATTCTTTGTGTTTCTTACCCCAGGTTCTCTCACTGTAAGGCTGTTTTCTTTCAAAATGGAGATTGTATCAATTTCATAGGATTTTTGTGAAAACAGAACAAGATAAGTCTTTTTAGAGAAAACATATACCAGGGGGTCTGCTTAGAGGAGGTGTTTAATTGATATCTGTGTCTTCTTCCCATCATCCTTTCCTTTGCTCTGAAGAGCCAAACTTCAGAGCAGTATACTTCAGCCTCATTAGTTTTATCTATTTACTCTGAATTATTAGTTTGCTGAGGATAGATAGAGCTTTGCTGTTGTAGGCTCAATAAGGACAAGTATTAAAAAAAATAAATTGTGTCAAGAAAATAATGAGAAATGTGTTAAATACACTCAGAAAGCATACTTTTTTCAATGGTAAAGCAAATGACGCTGACATTAATTAAAGCTGCCCTGTTGTACAGAGAGAGTTCCAAAGTGAGTTAAGTGTTACATATTTTGTAATTTGCTCTTCAAATTCAAAATGGCTTTGCCAGGTTGTTTGCTTTAGCGGTCCCCTTTCCCAACATTACAAATGCTATTTTGTTTCTAGCAGTGAGCATTTTTCGACTGAAAACTTAAATGAGGGGATTCCACTGAGAGAAAAGGAACAGTCTACGCAAAGAAAGGGTTATAATACGGAACAAGCACATTCACTGCTTTTTTTTTGCTATGAAATTGAACCGTCAATACTTCTATCTTGATAAATTACAAAACAGCATTCCTTTGCCTCTGCTTTCTTCTCTTTTCTTTCTCTCTTCTTTTTATATTTTCATATTTGTGTGCATTATTTGAAAGCCAGATATAGATGTTACAGTAGAAAAATAAGAAAAAGGCAAACAAAAGCTTATTGATTTTCACCATTTGTTAACATAAACAAATATATAGTGGTGGCCATGTACTTGCATGTGAATTAATACGTAAGTCGAAATGGAAAAGTTTGTGAGAAAATATCACCTAAAAGTCTTTGCCACACTATCAGGTAGCTTTTGATAAATGTGCTGGTGTTACTCCCCAACTATCTTTGTGGTAATGACCATTAATAATTATTTGTAAAGGTATACATGATATATAGTTTTTGTTCTGTAAAAAGAGTGGGTGTATAGACCCCAAATTTAAAATCGAGAAGTCTGGCCCGAAAAGCTGCTTGACCATGGTGTCATGAGACTCTGGAATAATCTTCCAATCTCTCACGCTGACCTGGATGAGATGTTCAGGAAATCCATTGCAGTGATCCATCCTCTCCTGCCAGGAGGTAGACAATCTAAAAGAAAGGTTTTTTTGCAAGTCACTGTCTGACTTTTCCAGACAATTCAACAATTTCTTTTTAGGGGAAAAAAAAAGGCAGCATTTGTTTTCCTTCAAAGCATTTTTGTTCTATGATTGAGATGACATGGTTTTTGGACTGCTCCCTGCAGGAGGAGAAGCCAGACAGAAGGCAGCTTTCTCTCGGCTCTGGCAATTATAACAAAGTCATAAAACCCCAGGTAAATGGGAACTCTTTAAACATTTGCAGATATAAATCCGACACAGTAGGAAAGTGACCCAAAGGGAAGTGCTTATTGATCCATTTTCCCCCAAAGCTGTCAGTGACGAATGAACATCATCTAATTTAATAGGAACGGCTCCAAGCCTGCAACCTTGTAGATACTCTCCCTGGCTTTTCTTGGATGGCTATTTGACTGTGACCAAGAAGCTTAACCTTTTCAGGTATCGCTTTCCCCATCTGTTGATGGGGATAACAGTGGCCCAGCTCTGACTCTTTTCATGGAAGGCAGCTCAGGGAAAACATGTTGTTGAGCTGTATTGGATCATAAACATATTTCTTGCCAGGTTTTGTCAGTTCATTTTCTCCTCAGTAGGGCCTTGTGCATCACTGCTGATTTCCTTCTGTCCTAGTGTACAAAGCAGCAAAGGGGGAAGTTTCGCAGTTGTGGCATTCACATGTAGTCGATTGAGACAGCCACAAGATATTCTGCCACGTTCATTTATCTTGTAAGCCGCACTTTTTCTGCAGTGAGAAAATGGGGCAAAGAGCTGTGGAAGAGACATAGCTTGATCGGATCTGATGTTTTCCCTGTCAGTCTTCAGATTAAATCCATCAATAAATACTTTCTAAGGCGATTCTATTGTATATGAAGCTCAATTCTAAGAACTTTGGCAGGAGTCCAACGGTGCTTATGATGAGTGTCTGGAGAGCTCAGACAAGCCAGCTTACTACCAAACAACCAAGGTACGATTTAACTCCAGTTAGCATTACTGACATCCCAGTCTGTTTAGGAGATGTGATGTAAGCTCACTGTGCTGGAGAATACCCAGGCTCACCCATGTCCAGTTCTTCTATTCTTTTGGAACCTAGAAAGGGAAATACTATGCTTCTCAACCTCTTTGTTGGTCGGTGGGCTGTGTGGTAGCCAGTTACATGGTAGAGGGTGTGATGTTGTCACTTTGGGCCTGGCATTGAAGAACTGAGAAAGCTACCTCCATGCTTTCTCCCCTGCCATGGTATCTTTCAGGGATACATGCTGGATAAAGCATGGATCTCTGAGTCCTTGAAGAATAGAGATAATCCAAGAATCTTCACTAGACTTTACGTGAGTGAAAAATAAACTCCTGAAAGTTTATACAGTTAAGATAATAGGGCTTCTTTTTTATATACCACAGCATAGCCCAATCTATTCTGTCCAATGGCATGTTAAGCTATATAATAAGAATTAAATAGCAAAAGAAGACAATGACAAAGTGATTTTCACTAGAAGGTAAAAGAATGTTCGCCAAATGAGAGATAAGTTCACAGAGTTTCCTTAGCAGAAGGAGGCACGAGATCAGTAGGTGTGGCAATGATCTGAGACATGGAAGATTTCAGTGGGGGGAGAAAGGGGACAGGAGAGAGGTGTTCCAAGAAGGCAGTAGTGCAGTGTGAGCCAAGACTTCCGTGGCCGCTTGGGAGAGCCTCAGTGTAGAACACTGACCCTGCTGCCTTGGAGAGGGGAAGTGAAAGGAAGCAAAAAGTTCTGATCACTAAATATTACAGGCTAGAAACCTAGATACATAAGTAGTGTTCTTAACTAAGAGGCGATGTTTCAAAATTTTGGATTGCAGTGTGTTACTAACACTCAGGGGAAAGACTATCAGAGGACAAGTTATAATTGAACAAAGACATAGGCCATTCTTGTGAAACCAATGATGTCAGCTTGAGTCTAACACTGACCCTTGGTCCCACTCTTTGCTGGGCACCAGTGTAATTTCATTGCCCCATGTTTGGGCCTGTAAATCAGTTCATACAATTGACTGTGATGACTAATTGTATCACAGCATTGCTAAATCCTATAGAAAACAGATCTCATTTGTTTCATGCAGTTAATATTATTTTATTGAGTATGCATTATTGATTTTATGGAGTAGACAGTTCTTTGGGAGACATGTTCATGAATTTGTATCAATTCCAGCACTATTCTTTTAAAGCACAGAAGATGCTGGTGAGGAACTTAAAATTCAAGTCTGCATTTTGTGATTGTTAATTTTATTCTGTTGTCATTTAGATTAATTTCCTCTTAGGTTATAGAAAACTAATTTTCCTATTTAAAGGCTGAATTGCCAGCTCCAGCTTGGTTTCCTCTGCTTGTATCTTCCGTAAATGGATCCACTGCTGCTTCCTACCACCTGCAGGTGCAGGCCCTGTGTGCACCTCATCTTTCTGATGGTGAGGGTGATTATACCAGGCTGTGCGCTCAAAGGTCTGGGGCTCTGCAGAGTCTGCTGGGCCCCTTGGAGAGTGTTACAATGTGACACAGGGTTTTGGCTTTGGAGGCCAATGGGCCTGGGTTTCAATCTCAAGTCTGTCACGTATTTGCTGTGTGACTTTAGGCAAATCAAATTACCTCTACTTGCGTGAGTTCCCTCATCTGTAAAATGGGAATAATACAGGGATGGTATTTGTGAGGATAATAAGAGATGACGTGTTTGATGTTTGATTACAGGCACTCGGTGGTCACTGCCTTAATGAACTTAACCAGCAGTGCTGGCAAAGTGCCATGGCAGGATTTCCTGTGGCTACTGGGCTGGATTCAGTGTTGGTCTTGAGCCTGCATCTTCTAGAGTTAAGACAGGGCCCCTGTGGCTGCCTCTCACACATGGTGCCTTATAGCAGGCATATACAGAATTCCCTAATATTGGAAGATGTTGCTTATTTGACCTCTGTAGTATCTGCATCTTGAAGCCAGGGTCCTCCCACCTACTGAATATGAAAATTCTTACAGTACTTTAAAAAAAAAATCTCAGGGTTGTATGAAAATGACTGAAGTATTTGATACATTTGACTGTAAACTTGCTCTTTCTTGAGAATTAAATACAATTTGCTCTGTTGTAGTATTCCCAAAACTTTGTCCCAGGGATTCATTCTCTGAGACAGTCTCAATGTTCTTAGGAAAAAAATAGGATTCTAAGAATTGCATACATTTCAGGAACCTTGAATTAAATAATGTTTCTTCCTAGTTCGGTACTTCTCAGAGCTTTTGTATTCTAATTTGTACCATGGATCTCTAAGAGACCTGATACTGAGTAAGTATGCAACAAATATTTTCTCCGTGAATGAGTAAATAAAGGAATGAATGCGTTAGACCTAGATTGCTCTTTCTGGATCCAGTTGTGGAGCCTCATCAGCTTCCCTTTGCCTCTCACCTCTCACTTCTTCCTAAAATGGGCCTGGACAATTTGTTCTCCTTTTCCAGTAGTCATATATTTTTGCAGACCCACATGTCACTGTCCAAATTTTAAAATGTGCCGTGAGGATTCACAAGCATGGACATAGCTTTCCTGAATCCTTGGCATACCGAGACTACTAGAGTGGCCTCTTGGCATGTACAGAGTGATCCGGATAGTTCTCAGTCAGTATCTTCTTGAGGCCTGGCTCTTTGCCCCAGATTCTTGTAGCTCTTAAAAAGAGCCCGATCCATCTGCATGTCTTCTTTGGAGAACTGTCTGCCTAGATCCTCTGCCCATTTTTGGATGGGGTTGTTTGTTTCTTTGGTGTTGAGCTGTAGGAGCTGTTTGTAAATTTTGGAGATTAATCCCTTGTCAGTTGAATCATTTGCAAATATTTTCTCCCATTCTGTGGGTTGTCTTTTCGTTTTGTTTAGGGTTTCCTTAGC